>CM066166.1:90292475-90809975 GCA_033629205.1 Lithocarpus polystachyus
TTATTTTGTGACCGTTGCTCCATCCGTTACGTTTGGTCATTAATGAGCGTAATAAATGTGCAATGTCTTCTCTGAGTTAATGACAATCTTTGCTTAATGACGACTGTAAATTTCTGACTCATCAGCTGCCAATTACGAACCTCTAGGATTTGGTAGAGGTAAAGGCAGGAACAATGCTCAGAGAGGTCGTGGTAATGGAAGAAGAGGTAGCAATTCTGGTGGTAGTGTTTTTATTCCTAATGGAAATTTCAACAATAGTACTTCCTCTTCTTCATACAATCCATCTTAGACTAATCCACCAAGATCTTCAGGGTCTCAGGGTCTGTCACAGAGACCACAGTGTCAGATTTGTGGAAAGAGTGGTCATACTACTCTTGAATGTTATCACAGGATGGATTTTTCCTTTCAAGGAAAGCATGCTCCATTGAAGCTTGCTGCTATGGTGGCAAACTCATCTCAAGTTCATATGGCTAATGGGCGGCTACTGATACAGGGTGTTCAGATCATGTTACACCAAATCTGGCTAACCTTTCACCACAAAAACAACCTACCATTGGTTCTGAAATTGTGATTGTTGGTAATGGTCAAGAACTTCCTGTGACTCAAATTGGTAATGGTGAGTTATGTACTTCTACTCACAACTTTAAGCTTGATGGTATACTTAGAGTTCCTGATCTTGCTTCCAACTTACTATCTGTTCATAAACTTTGTTTGCAAAACAATGCATTTTGCTACTTTGATGCTTATAGAATCTCTATTTAGGATTTACCTACAGGGAAGATCCTTTACGAAGGGTTGAGTAAGGATGGTGTCTACCCTAGTCCTGCTCTATCTTCCTTGCATTCATCCAATTCCACTGCCTTTTCTACCTCACAAGTTCATCAGTCTTCACAGGCTTCAGTTAGTTTTTCTGCTAGTTTTGCTCAAATCTCTCTCTAGCATAACAAACTTGGACATCCAAGTGCCAAACTCCTTCATTCTGCTATTCAGCTTATTAATCCTGCTTTTACATTCAATAAGATTGATGAATGTTGTTCTTCTTGTACATATTGTATAAGTGCTAAAATGCACAAACTCCCTTTGAATAAACATGAAATTGAATCTATTTCTATGCTTTAACTTGTGCATTCTGATATTTGGGGTCCAACACCCATTTCTTCTCTACTTGGTTATAATTACTATGTTGTGTTTATTGATGATTACACTAGGTTTACCTGGTTCTTTCTCCTCATACAAAAACATGAATTGTTCACTGTGTTCAAGCATTTTAAGAACCTAGTTGAGACTCAACACTCTACTAAAATCAAAATACTTAGGTCTGATAATGGTAAAGAGTATGTTAACTCTCAATTTCAAGATTTTTGTTCCACCTATGGCATTCTACCTCAGACCTCATGTCCACATACTCCCCAACAGAATGGAATTTTTAAGAGAAAGCATAGACATATTGTTGAGACTGGTCTAGCTTTACTTTGTCAGTCTCATTTGCCATTGAATTTTTGGTCTTATGCTTTCTCCACTGCTTCCTTTCTTATCAACAGACTTCCCACTTCTGTGCTTGATTTTATCTCTTTTTGGGAAAAGGTTAATGGTGTTTCACCTTCTCTTTCTGCCCTTAAATCCTTTGGATGTTCCTGCTATCCCTATATCCGACCCTATAACAAACACAAACTTCAACCTAGGTCTGTGGAGTGTGTATTTCTAGGCTATCCACCTTTGTCCAAAGGTTACTTATGTTTGGATCTCTCTACCAATAAGGTCTATACCACTTGCTATGCCTTATTCAATGAAAGCCTTTTTCCTTTTGCTGTCAATCCTACTCTTACACATGCTCATATTCTCTTTTTTGTTGATGTGACTCATGCTCAATGGTTTGCTTTTGATGTCATTGCTACACTTGCTACTTCTTGTCCAGATTCTTCTTCTTCTTTTGTCCCATCTGTTGAATCTTTTCCTTTTGAGCTTTTTTAGTCCTCCACTTCTATTTCTTGTGTACCTGATCCTCCCTTATCTCATTTTCCCTCTTCATTTACCGCACTTGATGCCTCCATTCTTCCTAGCTCTTCTTCCCTTCCTCCTAGTTCCTCATCTACTCCTCTTCCTATTCCTGTCAACCATCATCCCATGCTTACAAGATCAAAATTGGGTATCCATAAGCCTAAGGTTTTTAAAGTTGTGACTGATTACACTTATCAAGAACCTCCATCTTTTGCTGTGGCTTCTAAACACCCTCAATGGGTTGCTGCCATGGATTCAGAATTCCATTCTTTGCTTAGGCAGCAAACCTGGTCCCTTGTTCCTCCTCCTGTGGATAAGAACATTGTTATCTGCAAATGGGTGTTCAAGCTTAAAAGGAATTGTGATGGAACTATTGCCAGATATAAGGCCAGATTGGTTGCTAGAGGTTATCTTCAGCAGTATGGCTAGGATTATGAGGACACCTTCAGTCCTGTGGTTAAACTCACTACTGTTAGAATCCTTCTTGCTCTTGCTGTGAATTATGGTTGGGAGTTGAAGCAATTGGATGTAGGGAATGCTTTCTTGGAAGATTGCATTACTTTTTGGGACTTCAATTTGATTATACTTCTGCTGGGATTTTTGTGCATCAGTCTAAGTATGCTATTGATCTTCTGCACAAGTTTTCTATGTCTGAGTGCAAACCTTGCAAAACCCCTTGTGTCCCCAATGCTCATCTTATTGCCAATGATGGTCCTCTATTGCATGATCCTTTTGCTTATAGAAGTACGGTGGGGGCCTTGCAATATCTTACCTTCACCAGGCCTGACCTTTCCTTTGCTGTGCAACAAGCCTGTCAGTTTATGGCTTCACTTACTTCTAAACACTAGCTAGCTGTTAAACGCATCTTCAGATACTTGCAAGGGACCCTTCATCAGGGCTTGGCTTTTACCCCTGGTCCATTGACTCTCTCTGCATATAGTGATGCAGATGGGCTAGTGATCCCCTGGATAGGAAGTCCATTTCAAGGATTTTGGTTTTTCTTGGCAATTCTCCCATTACTTGGTTTGCAAAGAAGTAGCCTACAATGTCTAGATCCTTCATTGAGGCTGAGTACAGGGCATTTGCCTCTTGTGCAGCTGAACTTTGTTGGATTTGTATGTTGCTCAAGGATTTTGGTGTTTTTCTTCATTCCTCTTCCACTTTATGGTGTGATAATGTCTTTGCTTTGGCCATTGCTGGTAATCCTGTTTTTCATGCTCGGACCAAGCATATTGAAGTGGATTACCACTTTGTTTGTGAGAAGGTTCTCTGTCGTGATCTTCAAGTTAAATTTGTTTCTTCTCACGATCAGCTGACATTCTTACCAAGGGTTTACCTCTCCTTGGTTTCATTGGCTAGTTTCCAAGCTCATGTGGTGCTTCCCCATGACCTTGAGGGGGGATGAAGAACAGTCCTATCTGAGCCTCAGCCAACAGCCTAGTGATGAGCCCAGTACCAGTAGTGAGTCCAGAAATAAAGACAAAGCCCAAGCCCAATTCTGATCAAAACACATCGTTTCACTTATAAGTTTCTGTTATTAGTCTGTTATTAGCATTTAATTCACACGTGTATCAGGTGGTTAGTTTGTTAAGTCTGATATAACAAACTCCACCTTACACGCTAAGCTCTTCTCTCCACTCTGTGCTTATATAACCAGAGTTCTCTTAATAATTAATGTAATTATGCAATTCAGTCTTTCTGCAATACAAGTTTTCTTTTACTCTCAAAAGCTTTCTTCTATTTTTTAGCTTTTCTTTCATGTTTGAATGATTTTCCTCTCACAATTTTAGAGGGACTATGTCCTTGCAATTTACTAAGGTGCAATCCTTGCAATGTAACTCAACAGATCCAATTGGAGCTTGCTACATCGATTAGATCAAGTAAACTCCACCTTCTGACAGACTGAGCAATGCAAAAAAAATTGACGCTACCGCCTTCTTAAAGAAAAGATGAAAAAAAATCAGTCATTATGGCTGAAGGTGCAGTTGTGGAAATTCTTACTGCTCTTTATATTTTCTTTTTCAACAAAATAATTTTAAAGAAACAACACAAATTCCATTAATCAAGACAACCCATTTTTTGAAAGAAAACTACTACGTTACAAGACAATCCATTATCATTTTCAAACCTGGTCACCTCATAGAAAAGATCATACAATTCTACTAAGTTACAAGACTCCTGACAATTATATATGATTTTGAACAATAAAAGGTTGGTGAATATTGTTCATTAATGAAAGTCATTCTATCTTATTAGTTCAAATAATATAATTTCATCTAAAATTAGATTAACTATTGGTATAGATTTGTGAAGAGGCTAAAACAATTTAGCGGGGATTTTTATTAGATATACATAGGGAAAGAACAAGTTAATCAAGTTGCTTGTTGAAATGAATCCTGTTTGCACTTTCTTTGTCTGTTGATAACACTGAGGAAAACACAGTAATGTGAATTTTGGGAGTTTGGTTTCAACCCAAGTTTGTGTTTTTGAATAAATTGAGATCAACGGTCAGGATTTCTTAGTTTCACATCCCCTAGCTTACATTTTAGAGTACAAGTTTTATTAGTACTCTCTGTGTACAATGATGACAATCAGATCCGGCTCAATTCTCAATTGCTACGATTCTCAAAGTCTCTTTTCCTTTTTTCTTTTTTTTGGACTTTGTTAACAGCACCCTTTTTTTTTTCAATATGACGATTCTCAAGGTCTTAATTATACTATTTGTTAATATTTACCCACTTTTTTTTTTTTTTGGCGTGGAATTAATTATATATGTAAATTTAATTTGAAAACTTTCGGCTTTCCATTCCAACACGGATTAGGATTTCTATTCCGATTGTGTCTATGAAATCTATTTTTCTTCCATAATTTTATACATAGGCAGCTACACCTATATTGCTTGGATGTAAAATTTGCAATGTGTTTAATGGACTGGAATGCACGGACGCGGCGCCGGAGGCACCGCACCCGCGTCGGACGCGGCGCGACGCGGTGACGCGCACCGGACGCCGCTGCCCGCGCGTCGGTGCCGCGTCAAGCCGCGTCCGCCACGTGTTTTTTTTTTTTTTCGCGCCGACTCGGGCCAACTCGCCCCGACGCGGCTGAGACGCGGGCCAATTCGCCCGGAACCGGGCTGAATCGCCCCGAATCGGGCCGTTTCGGCCCGTTTCGGCCGATATCGGCGGTACCGGCGATACCAGCGAACCGGCCGATTCCGGCCGAAACGGTAGATTTCGGCCGAAACGGCCGATTTCGGCCGAAATTCCGGCCGATTCAGGCCGAAATTCAGCCCCTCACTCAATCCTTCTCTCTCACACCCTACACTCCCCTCTCAATTCATACATTTATTTATATTTTTAATATATTATCTAGTATTGCTCTTAAATTTGGTGTATGTTTATATAATGTGAAAAAATATGCTTAGCAATATATTAAAAATATAAATAAAAATATTTTTAATAATTTTTTAATCGCCGAGTCCTGCCGCACCCGCACCCACCTTTTTCAAAAATTGCCAAGTCCCGCACCCGCACCCGCACCCGCACCCGAGTCCCGAAACGCACCCGTGCTTCATAGCTAATGGATCTGTTGCAATGTTCTCAAAAACTCTGAAGCAAATGCAAACGCAGAAGATCAATGAGTTTGGACAATCTCCCAGATGGTCTATTGTTAGAAATTCTGCTTCACCTGCCTTTACAGTCTGTATTTCAATGCAAATGTGTATCAAATCGCTGGTGTTCTTTAATCTCTACTCCTTATTTCACACACCGCTATGTTAGCCACCTTCACACAAACCTTCAGCCCTTTACATTGCTGTTCGAGTGCAAAGATGATCAGTCAATAACTCGTGTCCTCGCAACCAATTCAGAGGAGGAACCCAAATTGAAATCTCTTGCTGCCTATGTACACAGACAGAGTGAGCATCTTTGGCTTGAAGCTTCTTGTAACGACTTTCTCTTATGGCGCGCAAAAGATGATGGGGTGCCTAGTCTGATGAGCGTTTACTATGTGACAAATCCAATCACTAGGCAATGTATCACGCTCCCTCCCATCACCCTACCTAATCATCGTTCATGGATGCAGGCTGGGTTAATTTGCAGCTATGACTACAACAAGAAGCAACTCAGTTTCAGCGTGGTGCTCATTCCTTATTTCCGGGACAAGTTAAGGGAATTCAAGGTATACATATTCTCATCCAACACCCAGGAATGGAGCGAGCCGATGGTGTTGTGTCTAGATCCAGAGGGATTTGAATTGACTCACTTCGCACTTTGTGCTGTTCCTTATAAAAACTTGCTTTTTTGGTGCAGTAATAGTGGCCGTCTTCTCGGGATTGATCCGTACAACACTAGATGTTGCCGTTCCTTTGAGCAGCCTATAGGATGGGAGTTAGACAAAGAAGCTGATTGTTTTGGAGTGTGTCGAGGGTGCCTGAGAATATGTCAGATTTCAATGTTCTATACTCGCTTTAGTAGCATTTTACGTATTTGGGAGCTCAAGGACTATGATAATGAAGGCGGAGGCAAATGGTACTTGGAACATGAAGTATCTGTCAACCAATTGGTCTCAAAAAAATCTCCATGGCTCACTGAACATGTACAACAGAAATATCCGCTTCCCTTAGTGCTAGCTTTTCACCCCAATGATGGAGATATCTTGTACTTGGCAATTGAATTGAAGGTTTTATTACGCAACTTGCGGAGCAAAACGGTGGAAGTCTTTTGTGATATTCCTCACGAACCTGACACTTGGAATGATAAGTGCAATATCGTAAACTTTGTGCTCCCAAGTTGGCCAACTCCCATTCCTTTTGCTCCCTCACAGAATGGCGCCTGATACTAGAAATTATTGTTTGGGCTTCTGAATTATGATATTCCTTTTTGGTTGTATAGATCATCAATTACCAATTGTCATATAATCTAATCTATTAGTTATTTTAGACCTGCTGTATCTGCACTATTAGTTCTAGTTCCACAATTATGTTAATAGCACCTAATTTCTTGGGTTGCAATGGAGGGGGGATTTGAACCCTGAATATTTTGAAAATGCATGCTAAGAGGTACGAACTAGTTAAGCTACAAGGCTTTTGGCTATTATTGTTAACTAGCCACGAACTTACGCGTTGCGCGTAATAATATCATATTTTTATTTATTATAGTAACAAATATTAATGTAATATAGGAAAAATCATAAACCATAAATATAAATTTGAACAATATTCATATTTTTATGTATTACTCTTCTAAAAAAAAAATTTATGTATAATAGGAATAATCATAAATCATAAATATAAATATAAATTTTTTTTGTACTAAAATGAAAACGGTACAATTTTTCTCAGAAATTCAAAAGGCATGTTAATTAAAATATTCATTTTTAATAAAAGTTATTTATAATATTTTGTGAATTATTAAAAAAATATAAAATTTGAAAATTATTTCTTTAGTTTTAAACAAACTTTATAAAATAGCCGTTGGGGGCCTCCAATCCCTCACAAAACGTGTTCTAAGCTCAGAAAATACCTCTCAAGGCTTCCCAATGGCAGAAGTCACTCCTTTAGTGATTTCGACATGGGTTAAGAAGCTTAGGCCTAGTTTCAAAGAAGCTGGGCCCTAGTTTCAAGGCTTCCCACTGTCTTCTTTTTTCATTTCATTATCCTCATTTTTTTTTTCCCTTGAAGTAGCCCTCTAGCTAGAATGTAGTGTAGCCTTCCTTTCAAAGTCCATGAAGTTCTCATCATTTTGAGCCTTGGCATACAATAAAGAAAACCCTAGATTAGGAATTTCATATTGACTTTGTAGGATGCTGGATGCTAAGTCCAAAGCATACTTGTTACCTTAGGCCCAAGGTCCTTTTTTTCAAGAGGTTTTTTAATTTGGACTTATGATAGCAATTAGGCTAGTCTTATGAACCTTTCAAGTTAAGTTATACCTTTGGATTTTGGGATAAGCCTCTTACATGTGAGAACTTTTTTTCCTTTATCCCAATATCTTAGGGTATACCATAACTTTTGGGTCATTCTTCAATTTTACATCTTTTATTTAACCTTTAGAATTAGGTGAACACAAAATATATGGTTGAAAAAACAAGAGATATAAAGGGTATCCTTTTCTTGATAGGATCTAGGATCTCTTTAAGTGTGAGTAGGCTCCCTAAAGCTAAAAGGACAAATCAGTAGGTTACTCACAACTAGATGGGTCATGATTCCAACCGAGGGCCTTAGTGGATCTTTGTGGATTGGTGGCAAACTGTTAACATACTCAAAGCCCATCATAGGCAATGGCATAGATTCTGAGTTGGTGGAATGAACTTTGAAAGACTTTGGCTCGAATGGAGCATCTCATCTTCCCACTTATCACCAATCGAGGTAAAAGGGACACATGAACCAAATGAACTGTATGCAAACAAGTATTAAATAAGCCTTTATTAAGATTAAGAAATATAACACATTGGAATCAAACTCCCTATCCCCAATGGAGTCGCCATTGTGGGCACATCAGTTTTCTCCTAAGAAAGGGGAATACGCCTTGGCCGAAAGGACCGGGGTGGAGAAAAGATGGACTCACCACCTAGATTAGGTCTAGAAATCATAAATATAGTGCTTTACGAGGAAAGACTAATCTTACTACCAGAGTATGGGTTCAGAGTTTAGGTATGGGGATGGGAAGGTGCCAGGCACTCAACCCCACTCGACTCGTGAGTTGGCTTTCACTCATTGTGTCTTACGTCCTAATCTCATTAAAGACATGTTCAATATTACATCTTAAACTCACACACACACACACACACACACACACACACACACACACATTCATCTAACAATCAACATGACATCAATCATTCCAAAATCCTAACATACATCTATCATGGCAACTCACATCAAGCCTATCATATGTCTATCATGCATATCATATTATCTCATCCAAGACAGTAAACAAACAAGATATCACAAGACATATTTCATGATATTCTAGAATCTACGTAGAACTACCCAAATACAAGTAAAGTTTGTTTTGTCAAAGGATATGCCAACACATGAAAATATAACCCTAGCAGAAAGTAGAGTTTTAAAGAATACAAAAATTCATCAACTTAAAGTATAGATGCAAGAAAAATTTTATTAAAAAAATTGGGAGAGAGAGAGAGAAAGAGAGAGAGAGAGAACGGAAAATTTATAGTAAGATTATGAAAATAAGAAGAGCCAAAATAAAGGAAAATAAATAGATGAAGGAAAGGTGTTATTAAGGTAGAGAGTAACGAGGAGACGAAAAGGTAAAAAAGAGGGAGATATATTGGAGAAAGTGTAATAATTAATAAGCTGAGAAATTAATAAGATATGGGCAAAAGATATTGATATGTATTCACTAGTATTTAAAGACATATTCAATATTACATCTTAAACTCACACACACACACACACACACACACACACATTCATCTAACAATCAACATGACATCAATCATTCCAAAATCCTAACATACATCTATCATGGCAACTCACATCAAGCCTAGCATACGTCTATCATGCATATCATATTATCTCATCCAAGATAGTAAAAAAAAAAGATATCACCAGACATATTTCATGATATTCTAGAATCTACGTAGAACTATTCAAATACAAGTAAAGTTTGTTTTGTCAAAGGATATGCCAACACATGAAAAATATAACCCTAGCAGAAAGTAGAGTTTTAAAGAATACAAAAATTCATCAACTTAAAGTATAGATGCAAGAAAAATTTTATTAAAAAAATTGAGAGAGAGAGAGAGAGAGAGAGAGAGAGAACGGAAAATTTATAGTAAGATTATGAAAATAAGAAAAGCCAAAATAAAGAAAAATAAATAGATGAAGGAAAGGTGTTATTAAGGTAGCGAGTAACGCGCAAGAAGACGAAAAGGTAAAAGAGAGGGAGATATATTGGAGAAAATGTAATAATTAATAAGTTGAGAAATTAATAAGATATGGGCAAAAGATATTGATGTGTATTCACTAGTATGTATTACATACCCATAAGGCATAAAGTACTCGTCTATCCGTAGTTTTGACTTCTCTTATTTAGCTTAATATGTAATAAAGTTGTACTTTTAGAAAACAAAAGGAAAAAAAAAAAAAAATCCATATCTCATGTCAAGCTATAAAAAGTAATTCAAATTGGGAAAAAAGATAGTTCTCTAAAAAAAATGTTTTTTGGAAAATGATTCATTTTTCAATTAATTTATTTTATTTCGATGGTTTTCAGCGCTTTCTTGTGGTTAGTAGTATCCTAAAACAATAGGTCAAAGGAAAACTGACTGTTAACTTTTCTTATTTAGTTTGACATGAAATAGAAATGTTTTTCAAAAAGAGTTAGTAGAAAATAACTATATCTCATGCCAACCTAAGATACTATAAATAGGAAGCCAAAAGACACAGAAATCAATAATATCATTCAGGACAAAGAACTTAAAAAAAAAGAAAAAAGAAAAAAAAGAAAGGCATCTCCAATTAGCTGCCTATCAATCTTGGTAATCCCTCTACTAGTCACCTCTCTTTTCTACCAAGTTTCTAATGCAATAGACGAAGCCAATCTTGAAAGAATTTGCCACAAGTCCACTGACTATCAGCTTTGCTTGTCAAGTTTACGTTCAGACGAACATACTGCCACTACAAAAAAAAAGACTTTAGGCCGCGTTTGAAAAACGCGGCCTAAAGTCCTAAAAACGCAGCCTAAGGCTATGGCCGCGTTTTTTTAGGCCGCGTTTTTAAACGCGGCCTAAACCCCGCGACTATAGGCATCCGGGGTCTATGGCCGCACTTTTAAAAACGCGGCCTAAGACCAAGGTCTATGGCCGCGTTTAAAACGCGGCCTAAGACCAAGATCAATGGCCGCGTTCTAAACTTGGCCTAAGACCAGTCCACCTTAGGCCACGTTTAAAACGCGGCTACTGCCAAAAATATTTTAAAAAAAATAATTCTGAAAAAGCAATAAATTTATTTAAATTTATTGCTTTTTCAGAATTATTTTCGTTGAAAAATAATTCTGAATTTTTTTTGTTTTCTGGAAAAAAAACTAATAACACAGCAATTTTAACAAAAATTTGAAATCAATTTGAATCAAACAAACACATAACCCAGCAAAAAATTAAAACACAGCAAATTTGATCATGAACAAGAACAAGAACAAGAAAATTAAAACACAGCAAATTAAAACATAGCAAACAATTTGAACACAAACACATTACATATTTAAACAAACACAAACCCAGCAAAAAATTAAAACACAGCAAATTTAAACATGAACAAGAACAAAAAAATTAAAACACAACAAGTTAAAACTCAGCAAACAATTTGAACACAAACACATTACATACTTAAACAAACACAAACCCAGCAAAAAATTTGAACACAAACAGCAGCACATGATTCAAAATTGAAACACTGAAAATCCTAAACAACTAAATCCAATCAACTAAATCCAACAATAATATAACTAATACACAACCAAATTATCACAACCCACAAAAACTCAAAACTCAAATTCAAAGAATACCCAGAAAAAACAGAAATGGGAAACAAGCATGGAGTAGCTGCTGTGGCCGGAGATGGAGATCGGAGATGGCTATCGGAGATCGGAGATCCTCGATCTCTGATCTGATCGGAGATGGAGGCCCAAGCCTCGATCTCCGATCGGATCGGAGATCGAGCTCCAAGGCTCGATCTCCGATCCGATTGGAGATCGCGCTCCAAGCTCGATCTCCGATCTGATCGGAGATCGCGCTCCAAGGGTCGATCTCCGATCGGATCGGCGATCGCGCTCCAAGGGTCGATCTCCGATCCGATCGGCGATCGCGCTCCAAGGCTCGATCGGAGATCAGATCGAAGCTAAACTAGTGTGTGCATGGGGGACTCGGTGATGGAGATGAGGGTGATGAGGACTCTTGGAGCTCTGGAGGGTGATGTGTGAGGGTGATGAAATCACTTGGGATCAGATCAGATTGATATAGGTAGAGGGATTCAAAACCTAAAGCCGCGTGTCTAACACGCGGCTTTAGGCAAAATTGGGGCCGCGTTTATTAAAACGCGGCCCCAAAGAATAACTGAAGCCGCGTTTTGCGAACGCGGCTTCAGAAAATTGCCTGAGGCCGCGTTTTGAAACGCGGCCTCAGGCTTTTTTTTTGGGCTGCGTTTCAAAAAACGCGGCCTCAAGCTTGTGTCTGGGCCGCGTTTGCAGAAACGCGGCCCATGGGACGGCCTGAAGCCGCGTTTTTAAAAACGCGGCTTCAGGCCTTGTTGGGCCGCGTTTTTGCAAACGCGGCCCAAAAAAACGGGGCCTAAAGGCCCCGTTTTTTGTAGTGTGCTATAGCTGATTTAATGGTCTTGCCCTCATTTCTCTTCATATAAACATGAAACTAGCACAAAGTTCCATTAATAAAATCTGATTTATGATTTTAGGACTCACAGACCCACTGGATAAGACTCGACTTCAGAATTGCCACACCGATTTTAATACTATACTAGATAAATTACAAGAGGGATACACTGCTACATTTGCAAAGAATTATCAGCAAGGTGTTACAAATCCATGGATAAAACTCACCTTTAAAAGGGACTTGCAAAGGGAGGGTGTCCTAGAGTAAGCTGATTAATCGGGGTGATGGTTAGCTCTGATACTAAATGTTACAAACCTATGAGTAGAACTTACCATTGAAAACCAGCTTGCAAAGGGAGGGTGTCTAAGAGCTTATAAACACATGATTAAACTTACACTTAACCAATATGAGACATTAGGATCATAACACAAGGGAATAAGTATATTACAGAGACACGTGAGAAATCTGCCGAATGTGATAGTCAATATAGTACAAACCCCCTAAAACAATCACCAATATCAGATATCACTTACAAAACAGGGAGGCTAACCGATATTACTTTCGTAATAGTTAGTGAGCTCAAGTCAACATAATGTATTTGTGATCTACAATAAAATAGGTCAGCCAAGGTTCTTTGTAGCTCAATTGCTACATTTTGGGGTTATTATAAAAAAAAAAAAACAAAACAAAACAAATAAAGACCTGTTTGTGTTAATATTTATTTTTAATCGCCTTTCTTTCTCTCAATCAATATGGTATCATTGCATTATATTCAATACATCTTTGTATTAATATAATTTATTTTTATTTTTATAATGTTCTTTATCTTTTTCACTTGTACCATATTTTATCACATATAAGTGATGGGTTTAATTTTTATATATTATATATTTTAATTAGGAGTGACTTCTGTCAATATCGATTAAAAAAAAAGGACCATCACTATTATATATAGGTGACATATATAATGCAATAAATTCATAAGGCAAGATGTTTTGTAAATATTGTAATGTGTGGTTGGATTTTTTTATAGCACTCTTTACAAATTGTCTATTCTATATACGTTTTGAATAGCCTAAAGATGAAGAAAATATAAGTAAATTCATTACTTAATTAGAAAAAATGGTTTTGTTAACGTATACCCTTAAGGCATATGTTAGTTAACAATTTTTAGGAATTTTTTTTTCCTTAAGGAAAACAAAAAAGTGATTAACATTGTTTATTGCTTTTTCAATTTTCATAAAAAGTTTTTAAAAATGAATGATTAATATGCCTTAAGGGCATACATTAACTGGACCCAAATTTAAAAAAAAAAAAAAATTTTAATAATATATAAAAAAATGTAATTTTAACTGTGTTGGAATTGGTGATCACTTGTTTGACTTTTACATTCATCAATGGATATCACAATGCATAAGAACTATTTTAGTAGAGAAACACGACAGTGTCTCACCATAAACAGTTTGATCCGTTTGTCATTTGGAAGAAACTTCCCTATTTGATAATCCTTAACCTTGAACTTAAAATATAACTTACCCCAAAATATATATTTTATTCCTTTCTCTCCACTTGTGTATGGACTGCTTTCTAGTTGCATTATGCTTCTCTCCTTCACATGAAAATGATAAAGCATAAATAAAATTTTTGATGTTATGTACTATACATTTTTCACAGGTGATGGATATGCATCCTTCACATTTGATAATTTAGCTGCTCAGCCTCTCCTCCTTTTATATATACGAGCTTATGCTTTCATTGTAATACACATTAAGAAATATTTGAGAAACACCGAGAGTAAAGAGAAATATATATCTATCTCAGAAATAACATATTGTGGTAGATAATTACTACTAGACAATAACCAATTTAGATATAATCTTATCCTTGTATTTTCTTTTCTTGCCTATATTTTTCCTCTATTTTACAACATTTGATACAATATTAGGCATACCATAACTTTGGGCATGAGTTTGTAATTTGTACCGAAGTCGGCCCAACAACAAAACAGGCCCAAATTGTTTTTTTAATCAAGAAATCTTTGCCCACAAAAGGTCTCGGGTCGGCCATATGCCCGACCCGAACTCGAAACTAGTATCAATCAAAATCTCTGCTATACCTCAGACTCTCAGAGACAAACGCACACAAACACACGCTTCACACTTCCCAGGATTTCCATGAAGATGGGCTCAGTAACAATGAGTTTCGCTTCAATCTTAGCCAATGGCTGCAGATGTATAAGTCCTCCGGTGACCCTTGTGCGCACTTTAGCAACCACCCATGTTGCTCTCAGCAAGAAGCACCATAACAAGCACTTCGTGGCCGCTTGGTCTTCTGGGTGTTCAAATGTTAGTGCTTTTGCATGTGAATCCTCAAAGTCAGATGTTATACACGCTGCTACTACTACTGTTAATGGGTATGTCAAAGTTAAAATTTTTATTGCTTCTATATTGTGGGGTGCCTGTAATTTAAGGTTTGGCTGAAATGAATCTTGTTTGCACTTTGTTTGGCGTTGAGAAATCTGAGGAAAGAACAGGAATGTGAATTTTCTTAGTGTTATTATATCATAAATTTCATTTCTTTAGAACCCCATGTTACACAGTCAACCGGGGACCACAAAGTGGAGGTCACTGGTTCCAAATTCCACTCTCACTCATACAAAAAACTAAAAAAAGTCACATCTTTTGTTAATGGGTAAATCATATTTCCAGTGCTTACAGTTATTGCTTATAGTTTGTTGAGTGACTGTGAGTTGGTTTATTTCTTAGCTGAAAGTATATTTTTAGATATATTATAATGAAGTTTGCTTGCACTTGGTTTGTTGATGAGTAAAGTAAACTGAGAAAAAAATTAAGAAATGAGGTTTTGAATCTTTTTTTTTCCCCCTAATACCACTTCTTATTCAATGGTTGCTTTAAAATATATTGCTCTAATTAAAGATTTTTTTTTTTTTTTGCTTGAATTCATAAATTGTTCTTTTGAAATACTTTGTCGTGCCTGTTCATTGGCTTTGCTGACTCTAAGACTCAATTTTCAATTATGTTTAAGCTACCCTGAATATCATCGGCTACTTCCATGTCCCTCGGACAATGGCCCGCCAAGAATCGAACACTTGGTTGTCTCAAAAGGTGGGCCTGTTCAAGAATATATCTGTAAAGCTCTGGATCTTCCTGCGCCGTGAGTGATGCTCTTTTTTCTCAATTACTTTAGAATTGTTGGTATTGCTGTATGATCTTTGATTTTCTGTTAGAATTTTTCAGGATGAAGTGATAAATGTAGAGTTTCATTCTTTGAAGGTTTGTTACAGATCTCATCCATTTTGGAGCTGTATATTATGCCCTTGTATGTCCAAAGCCACCTCCAAGTGCCACTGAAGAGCAAATTAGGATATTTAAAGAATTTACAGCTCCATCAGTACTGAGGAAAAGAGCTTCCATCAAAGGGAAAACAATACGAGAAGCACAGAAAACTTTTAGGATAACTCATGTAGACCAGTTTGTTGAAGCTGGAACATACTTACGAGTGCACGTGCACCCAAAACGCTTCCCAAGGTAAAGCATTATGTGTGACAGAGTTAACTATCAATTTTACTAGAATGATACTCATTGACATTTGAATTTTTATTAGGTGCTATGAAATTGACTGGAAATCAAGAATTATAGCTGTGTCTGAGTCCTATGTGGTTTTGGACAAACCTGCTGGTACATCAGTATGTAATCAATCCATTAATTTCATTGTAATTATGTGACTTCACCAAAATTGTGCCTCAAATGAACTGATGTTCCATATAATTATTTATATGATTGTTTTGTAAATGGCTAAATGCTAGAACTGCATAGTTTGGTTCTCCTTTCAATGCCCTTGTTTTTAGTTTCTCTTAAATAAAAGATACGTAAAACAAGGACATAATCATGGTTGTTAATGTGTGTGTGTGTGTATTTCACATTTATTTATACGTTCTGTATGATTTCTAAGTCACCCAATATAATTTATATGGCACTTTTGAATGTTTGTTATTAGTTCATTGATAACTTTATGCTTTTGTGATTTTTTTTGTTAATTTTGATTAGGTTGGAGGAACTACAGACAACATCGAAGAAAGTTGCGCAACTTTTGCCACTCGTGCCTTGGGTTTAACAACCCCTTTGAAGACTACCCACCAGATTGATAACTGCACAGAAGGCTGGTACTGTATCTTATAGGATTAATCATCTTATAGAATATGTTGTTGGTTGCTGTTGCTATTACCATTGATAGAGAGTGAATAATGGTTTATAATTTACGTGCAGTGTTGTGTTGGCTAGGACCAAGGAGTATTGCTCTGTTTTTCATGGTAAAATTAGAGTAAGTTCTCTGGCATAGCCTGTAGTCAGCAAGTCCTTCTTCCAGGGAGGGCAGGCTCCAATTACCCTGGAGCGGGAAGGCCCCTCATGCTGTGCGTGCCAACTCTGTGAGTGCATCCTTCTCACAGAGTAGATGCACAAAACTGGATGTATATGTATTTTCAATTTACATTTACTTAATTTCAGTTTCCTTCTTTTGGCCGTTACTCTCATATGAATTTTCTTGTCATCAGGAGAAAAAGGTGAAGAAGCTCTATCTTGCTCTTGCTGCTGCTCCAGTGCCAATAGGAATAATTGCCCACTACATGCGTCCAGTTAACATGGCTCCAAGACTCATTTCAGAAGGTAACCACCTCAATCTAGCATAACGGTGATTATGGAAAATTGTCTCAGACCTTTGATGAGTTGCATTTTGTTATCTTGATGAAGGCAAACATGCATTGTGCACATATGCATTACTTAATTAGCCTTCTGATGCTGGAGCATCCAAGAGGCATGCTAAGGCCGAGCAGGCCCACTCATCAGCTTAGCCTGATCAGTGGTTAGCATGGGTTCCAAGTTGAAATAATTAGTATGAAGAAAGGAATCATAGATTATTATATTCTCAGTACAGTGAATTGTTCAAATGGTGATCTTTTTATTTTTCCCCTGTCTGGGGTGAAAATGGTGATCTTTAAAATTCATTAAAGCTATCTTGGTTTTAGCCAAAAAGTGGAGAAATATATATTAGGACAATAGGACCTACGAAGTAGAAATTAGAACATGATCACATTTTGATCACTCTTTTGATAAGCTGTTTATTGAATGACAATTCTGATCTAATTGTCTTTGTTTTGGAAAAGGTTAATTGCTCCTGAAAAGAATCTATTGATTTGCTCCTGTAGAGGAATCTCTTGATTCTCTCCGAAAAGAAATCTATTGATTCTCTTCCAATTGTTTGGACTTAGGTGCAGTGATTTTCTTCATAGTTGAGGTCTTTGGTTCAAGTCAAGGATGGCCCAGCTGTGCTATGCCTATGTAAAAGAATAAAAGAAGTCGACCGTGTGCAAGCTCCCCTTTTTACCTACTCTAACATTATAGCTAAATTTATGTGGATATTTCGTTCACAAACTCAAGTTCTTTACACGTAATTTTTTATAACTGGTTTGGCAAGTCCATTATTAAAACGATTGTTTCCGCAACTGGTATGATTAAGAAAGTATTCTCTCTGTTCTATATGGGGGGTGGGGTGTGGATTGAGTTGACCCCAAAACTTTTGTGGGATGCAGATTTTATTAAAGGATGGAACTTGTGTCAACTTGAGGTTTTGGAATGCAAGGAGGTTCCGTGGCCAAATGCTGTCATTGAAAAGAAATATTGTGTTGAGGATTGTGGCTGGCCCTCCCAGCATATTGCATATGAGTGTAAAATCAACCTTCTGACGGGTCGGACTCATCAGGTTCGTCACTTGTCCTTTCTTTCATTGTTTTTCTAATTTGAATGGTAGTTATTCATTAACCCTGTGGTCTAAAAAATGAAATTTTAGAATGAGTAAATGTATTAAAATAATGTCAAACTTTCCGACTCTCTTGTGGAGAGAAGGTAATAATTGCCCCTGCAATTTATTTCCTGTACTCCCTGACATGCTTCTATTATTGTTGACTGGGAATGAAATTGCCATTTGATTCTAAAGGCAAGGTTCAACTTTAGCTCAAAGGAAGATTTCTAGGAGTGTTTGAGATTCAGAGAATTTCTAGTTTGAAGGATTTCAATTTTCTCAATATTTTAACTGAGCTTCTCAAGGAATTGACTCTGAATATCTTTCAAGGTTTATATGGTAAAATTAATTAATGTTAGTGGAGTAGCTTTTCTACAAATTTTATTTTATGGTTCTTTGGTTCAAATAATGAAGCTATTGAAAAGTCAATATTGAATATAGGATATGGAGGCTGGTATATTTATTCACAGTTGGCTTTGTTATGTCATTAGATGCTATGAAAGGCAGAGAAACAAAAGGACCAGAAAATTTAGTCCTTTGGTCATATAAGTGAGAGAAGACTAGATCTATTACTTTGATAATAACAGACTTACAATGCAGATTCGAGCACAGCTGGCTGCCTGCAGTGCACCATTGGTGGGTGACTCAATGTACATGCAAGCTGCAATTGCAGAGATGAGAAGTCCTGGGCTTAACCCATTTGGCAAATACAAGCAAAATTATACTAGTGAGACTGATGAAACAATGGCTGTTACAGAGTGGATTGAACAGCATGGAAAAGAACCAAATGTTGTTATTGGTCTTCAAGCTTGTCAGATTTCATGGGATGATGGTGAACACATGTATGAGGCTGGGTCTCCTTGGTGGAGATGTGAAATAGCTTAGAATAGGTACTTGAAGATATGGATCAACTGCAGGATTCCATTAATTTTTAAGCTAAAGTTGAGGTTTGTCATATGTCACTATTAGGTTAAAGTTCCTGACTTGGGTACTTCTGTTGATGTTAACTCTCTTGCAAATGAATTCAACCACTTTTTAATAATAGATAAAACACATCTAATGTGCAGGTATGTATTATTGAAGGCATGACTCAATTCAAGGAAGGATGAAATCTAAATGGCCCATGGTATGTTTGTTCACCTTTGCATCTCATGTAAGCAATTTTGATAGGATTGTAAAGAGAAAGGTGAATTGCCAAAAATAGTAGGGAGAAAACAGCTTACATCGAAGTAAAATTGTGATATTACTAGAGAGAAACAGATTGCGCTTTCTATTCACCCCCCCCCCCCCCCCTTCTCTCTCTCTCTCTCTCTCTTTAACAATTTTATGAATAGGGAGATCCATCTCCTTTTTTGGGTCATTCTTACATTTTTACACTGCATTACATCTGCAGTGTGATTTATAACCATCTATGCTCTGGAATAGAGGAGCTTGGTTTTAAGATGTATGTACCATTCACTGTAATATATAAGGAAAATTTGTGTTGGGGTCAAGTGCCAGGGTCAAGCGCCACATGTTGTCTATTGAATTGTCCTTATTTTTGTGGTTATCTTTAATTTTTATTTATTTTTTTCCTCCTTAACATTGTTTGCGATGGAGGTTGGGTTGAATGTTTTAGATATGATCTCTTTCTCAATATTGCCTGTTTCTAGATTGTATTGATTGACAGACTTTTCATTTGTTTCCAAAACTGAGGTAAATGCTAAAGAATAGTATTAACAGATTTC
The DNA here is from genome assembly GCA_033629205.1 of Lithocarpus polystachyus. Classification (NCBI taxonomy): domain Eukaryota; kingdom Viridiplantae; phylum Streptophyta; class Magnoliopsida; order Fagales; family Fagaceae; genus Lithocarpus; species Lithocarpus polystachyus. The sequence goes on from CM066166.1 coordinate 90,312,368, forward strand.
CTTGTTCTTTCTTTATACTTTAAAACACAAAAACATAATGAATACATTAATACTGGAACTTTTGTTGATTAGGTCCTGGCATTAAGGTTACAACCTTATGCTTAGTGATGAACTGTATGTACCAACTTGCTGATAATTTAGGAGTTCTCTTCAGTGTGGCATGATCAACGTGGTGAAGTCCAAATCTTACTGCATATCCAAATATCCACTCGAAGTTGTCAAGCAAGGACCAAGCAAAGTAACCCCTCACATCTGTTCCTTTTCTGATCACATATAAAAAGGAAAATGGGAAAATAAATATGAAGTTGTCTCAAAATCTCTCTTCAGCACCATAACAATTCCACATTTGAATGAGCTTCTCCAGCTATTTGATATGTGAAAGTTATCCCTGGAACTAAACAGGTCCTTTTTGGAGCTGGTTTGCTGTCTTAATGAATTGTCTAAACCATATGTGCTACAAAAAAATATAGTTACACGTTGGCTGGTGTAATGATCTTTTTAGTCAACATTAGAATTTGTAAGATACGAAAATGATAGGCCATGATTCTGTTACTTGATAGCACAGCATGTTGGCATGTTCATACCTTATTGCCACCGATAGTGCATCTAGATAGCCAGCTTTGTAGTTCACTCTTCTGGCATCATGGAGGAAATCTTCAATGGTGGAATTTGGATTGTAGACTTCGCCATAACCTATGGAGAGCAATTACATTTACTTTAAAAATATGTTAAGGAATTGTTTATTTGAAGTGCTTCAGACCTTTACTTACCATTTTCTGTAATGAACATTGGTGTATTATTATATCTTTCTTTTATATAGGTAATGGTTTTCTCCAATCCTTGCGGGTAAACATTTATCCAATCTAGATCAGTCTGCACTGTAAAGTCTTAGTAACTACTTTAAGGTACAGGGCAGTAACTGTTATAAGTTGAGGTAACATACATATTCTCCAATGGGGACACCATTTCTTTGTGAACTCTGTAGGTAAAAACCTACTGTCATGGAAATCCCTGGTCCAGGCTCACACTTGGAGGAGATGCAGTCTTGGACATAGTAACTGGTGTAGTGATTGATGCCAATAAAATCCAATCCGCTCTTCAGTTTGTCCTTGTCCCTGTTTGAAAATTCTGGTGAGCTGGATCCAAGGATGTCATTCATCTCTGATGGATATCTCTCTAATATAATTAGGTCCAAGATCCTGCATCAAATTTCAGCCAGGCATAAAATGTCGTCATTTTGAAATGTAGTTTCTATGTGCTTCTTTTTTCCTTTTGACTAATGTGAATGTTTAGAGCTCTGCAAGTATATAATTATTCGCTCAGGTGTGTTGTTCTTTCATCTCACACACACAAAGTAATTTTAGTGAGGAACCCTTCGGAGATGACCTTAAGTTGTTGGTTAGGAGATTTGTACCCAGAACCTCATGGATCACATGAGATATAGAAATCACTAGACCAACCCCTAAACCCTTAAGGATAAAGTTTATATGGATTTGTGTGAGCTGAATGAACTTGGAAAAATTGTTAAAGAGTAAAATAAGATTGTTAAAAGAGTAAAATAAAAAGTAAAGAAACTAACCAGTTTGTTAAAAAGGATTGAGCTCGTTAAGCAGCTGACTTGTCTGCTGTGGAGTTGCTAATAGGTTCAAACCATGCGGCATATGAGACAATCCCAATCATACCTCCCTTTTTTCTGCATGTTTACTTTTCTAGTAAGATAACAATGGCCCACTAATTGCCACCTTCCTCCCTCTTCCTCATAGGGTCAAACCATTTGGCAATTACATGTGGAGATTAGATAAAGGAAAACTACATGTCCTAGAGGTTCATTGGAAACTATAAGCCATGTGGCTCTCCCCCCAAAACACAATACCCTTCTGGTTTATAGTAGCAATATATGTAACTAGTGATTTTTAATATAGTGGTGTGGATATTTAATTTCACGTGTCTGAGCTTGGTATCATATATTTTGTTTACAGTTTGTTTACAGTTGGTCCTTGGTCCCAGGTCATGAGGGTTATAGTTGATTGACGGCCAACATAAAATTCAATCGAAAAGTGTGGATATTTGTCAATGTTACCTGACTGGCTGCCTACTTGGTATTTGCTTCTAAAAATATCAACTGCAGCTGCATGTGATAGGATAATATTATGGGCTGCTACAAACGGCTCCTTCTCTGAATCCCCATCATTACAATTTCCAAATGGGCTTGAGCAACGAGCTGGTGGATATATACCTGAGCGGTAATCACTTGTAACTTGGAGATTTGGCTCATTGAAGGTTGCCCAATACTTCACTCGGTCCCCAAAAGATTTAAAACAAGTATCAGCAAAGAGTAGAAATTCTTCCCTGAAAATGTTACAAGAAAAAAGTTACTACTTTCTGTGGCATACTCAAATTTACATCAGGCCAGCTGCTCATGGTAATAATAATGATTTCTCAATTTAAGATTCAAGCATTCAACTCATAACCTACCCAAGTGGGTCTTACACAATTGTAAGATCCACATACTGTGAGAGGAATGTTACATATGTTAAATGCATACGATAATTATTAGCGTTTGTGCATATTACTGCAACGTCGAAAGTATTGTAAGTTTTGTAGGCTAGAGGTTGGAGTTGAGGCACTTACTGTGATTCCAGACTAAGCCACCCTCCAAATCTATCGTCAAGTTCTTGAGGTATATCGAAGTGGTTTAAAGTAACAAATGCTTGGATCCCTGTAAATTGCATGGTTGAAAAAAAAAAAAATTCTTTATATTTAGACAATAATGTCGAAAAATGGTGATTGGATGAGTTGTTTCATGGTGGTATATGTGGACCAGTTTGTTCCAAGCAACAAAATGAGATGGAATTGAACCTTAAAGTAGAAGAACATTAATGAGCTTGTTATAGTGGTCAATTCCAGCCAAATTAACTTCTCCAAATCTGCCCTCTGCAAAATAATATGGATTTTAGAAGAAATTAACGTCTGTTGTGTTGCTTGATAGTTTTGAAGTAAAATATTATTATACATGCAAATATAGGGAAGAAAAAGGGTAATGTTAAAGGAGATAGTTCTTTTCACGACTTTTTTTGTTTTATAGCTTGTTTAGGTGATAAGTTGCTATTAGAGCAATATCACTTTTGCATGGTCTTGTCATTGATACCACTTTTATAACACATCAATTATAACATATTAAATTAATAAGGTTCTGATTGACGGGTGTCTTTAGGACATTTGTTAATAGACTATTTAAAAAAAAATTAATACAACTTTTATGAAAAATATTAAAAGCTGTTAAAACAATTAGTTTCTTTTTATGTTTCAAATAAAAGATTTAAAAAAAATATTTCATAAACTAATGTCCTTAGAGGGCATCCATTAACTTCTATTAACAATTGTGAAAATAAATTAGTAACAAATTACGTATTCATAAATTTATTTGAAAAGAAAACAGAAATAACTCACCTGGTAAGATTCTAGCCCATGATATTGAGAAGCGATAACTGTTCACTCCTAGCGATCCCATCAACTCTATGTCTTCCTGATATCCATATTAGAATTGATTAGGTCTACTAGTGTTGAAAAGTGGCAAACCAACTTGAGGCAGGTTCTTTCTTGGTCAGGTTCCCTAAACAACACTCCCTTTTGAAAATCTATTAATTTTCATCAAGTTTTTCGAGGATCGACCCCCTTGGGATGTTGCTTAGAACAGTGTCAAAATATTACTTATTAAAACAGGGGAGAAAACAAATTAGGAATGTTTGGCATCACGCGTGATAACTAAGCACTTGCGCAATGGAAAAATTTGCTAAATAGACTGATTTTAAGAAATATTTCAGTGTATGCGCGTGAAAGTATTTAGTTAATTAGACTGATTTTGGAACTCGAGTTTGCCAAACTCGAGTTCCACCTCAAAAATCAGCCAACATAAATATGACGTGGAATTTAAAAAAAAAAAAAAAACCACATGGAACTCGAGCTTAGCAAACTTGAGTTCCAGTGAATTTTGGGTTGGAACTCGAGTTTAGCAAACTCGAGTTCCAAAATCAGTCTAATTAACTAAATATTTTCACGCGCATACTATTTACTGAAATATTTCCTAAAAACAGTCTATTTAGCAAATTTTTCCCTTGCGCAATAGTCAATCAAAAAAGAAGATTTGCAAATCTATATATCCTAATAATTACTATATCATTTTCCACCTTATTATGTCTTCAACTTTTATCATTTGATGTTATTAAACAAATGAATCAGTTTCTCCAAAATCCTTGATTGTCACAAACAAAATGGCATAGGCTATGCCATGCTTGAAAGTTGAAACCTAATTCAACATTTTAAGATTGGGATAAAGCTCTCACAAAATCAAAAGTCTTGTGCAATTAGTACGACTTTTGAGGTCTCATCTAATGTTCATTAGGAGATACGCTTCATCCAACATGTATGTTCTGGTGACAGCAGTTTCTGACAGACATGTGATGTCCCTCTCCAAACTAAAGTCAAAACCTCACATGTGTGGAACCCATTCTTACATGAGAAGAAAATTACATGTATCTAATACATAATATATTTTCTTGAGATTGTTAATTATTCTAAACTAGCATGTAGTCCGTACTTACGCACGAAAATATTAACAATTGTAATGATAAGATGTTCATTTTGGTAGATTCAGTTTCTACATTGAGCTTGGAATCTTCTTGAAGGCGTCAATGAAGCGATAATGTATGAAAGTGTGAAGCAAAGAAGAGTGTGAAGCAAGGAAGAGTAGGATTGAACATTGTGTTTGAACCCGGCCATGCTCTTAGAAATCCGAAAGGAGGAGGAGAGGGTAGTGTGTGGATCTAATTGGTAGAAATTGAGAGAGGAGGAGACATGGGATAACGATATAGCATTAAGAGAAGATGATGTTTTACTTTTATAGTCTTTCTTGTTGGATTCCTTGGTTCTAGTAGTGGCAGGTGAGTGTTCACCCATAAAAGTGTACAGGTGAGATGTTCTTACTTAGGCCAATGAGTATTATCATTGTGGTTTTTTTTGCTTCTGTGTTAAATGTTAATGCATCATTTATTTGGGCACAAAAATTAGAAAATTTAGATAAGATACATGACACAAAATTGGAGTCCAATTTATAATCTAATTAGATTTTTTTTTTTTTTTTTGAGTTTTGATTAGAACAAGTGGCGCAAAATTAAGAATCTAAATCTAAACACATGACACAAAATTAAAACTCTAATTTGAAATTCTATTTGAATTTCTCTCTACTTCACCTATTATTATATATATAGATTATAGAGTACTCCATGAATACTTATAAATACGTATTTCTCCCTTCTTACATAAACTGTGAGTCTCATTATGAATTTAATACGAAGACAACTATTATACTATATGAGAGGAGGGAGTATCTATTAATAGTATTCCAGTGTATTTTATAATTGCTTATATTCATGTGGCATGTGTCATGGAATATTGCTTGAGAATAAATATATAATCAACTAAAACGACTTGCATATAAAAAATGTGACCCTTCACCTGCCATATTCGCCTAAAACTGACTAATATGACTCATTTTCTGTCCTTATCCTCTTTAAAAAAGGTAGAATTCGACCCAAAAAAATGTCAAATAAGTAGTCTAATTATCATAATCAGTCACTATTACCACCTTTGGGTCCCCAAAAACGATTTTGTATTCAACCACCTATAATGCAGGCATCACGCTGTGTATAATATGTTAGGTTCTAAGGAATTAGGAACTAATGTATTAGAACTTCAATTTGTAATGTTGGCAAACCATGATTAAAACAATCTTTAGTCTTGTTTTTAGACTTGCTCAAAGTATGTCTTATTATGTAAAGTTGGAATCGAGTTACTGTAGAATTCACTGTGCAGATCTGTCAGGCTCGATCGATCGAGAATTAGACTCGATCGATCGAGAGTCGTGCAGATCGTTTTTCTGTAGAATTTTCCAACTCAGCCCTAACCCATTTAACGTGTAGGGTTTTATGTTTTGCCCTAAGTATATAAGGGAAAACCCTAGCCACGTTTTTAGAATTCTGTTTTGCGGTGTTTGTGAATCTAATTGTTAGATCTAGAGGTGTTTGCCTTCACATACACTTAGGGTTTTCAAACTCTAGATTAATGTCAAGAGATTGGTAATCATACAGTTGCAGAATAAAAGAGCTTCAAGATATACAAGCAGGTGTGCTTATGCTTTGCTGAGAATTCAAGGAAAGAAGGAGTCCGTGGTCTCAGAGCTGTCACGTGGTCGCGGTAGTAAGTTTTCTACAGGCAGTAGTAATAGGATGTTAGTGGTCTAAGTCTCTATTGTGTAAACTTAAATTCTTTCATAGTGAATTCGTTTTACCTTGAGGATAGCTAGGTTAAATCCTCCCTAGGTTTTTTACCGGTTTGGTTGTCTTGGGTCATCATATCATTTGTTCTTTATTATTCCGCACTTTTGCATGATATGATATATTTGTGTTAACCTAGATTTGTTTAATTTACCTAAGTTAATCACTTGGCTAATTATCTAGGTTAATCTGTTTGGGTTTAAAGGATCTAAACTTCTTACAAGTGGTATCAGAGCGGGTAACTTTTTGTTTTTGATCATTTGATCTTTGAGCTAATCCTTGACCCCTGTTGTCATGGAACACGAACACTCTCTTGTTGTTCCACCCCATTTTGATGGGAACAATTATGCTTATTGGAAAGTCATGATGAAAGCATTCCTGAAATCTATTGATGAGAGAGTCTGGAACTCGGTTGAATATGGATGGGAGAAGCCCACTACTCCTGTGAGTGAGTGGAAAACTTCTCAAAAGGAGGCAGCTGCTTTCAATAGCAAAGATATGAATGCTATTTTCAATGCTGTCTCTATAGAGGAATTTAAGAGAATCTCTAATGTTGAGGTTGCTCATACTGCTTGAAATATCCTCCAAACTGTGCATGAAGGCACAAGGGCAGTTAAGATTAATAAGTTGCAGCAATTGACTACTAGATTTGAAGACATTAGAATAAATGATGATGAATCTTTTGATGAGTTCTATGCTAAACTGAATGATATTGTTAATTCTGCATAAAATTTTGGTGAAATCTATGATCAACCTAAAATTTTTAGAAAGATTCTTAGATCTTTGACTGAGGATTTTAGACCGAAAGTGACTGCCATCACTAAAAGCAAGGATGTGGACTCCATCCCTGTTGATGAACTTGTAGGATCTCTTCAGTCCTATGAGTTGGACCTACCCAAGACTAACAAATCCAAATCAATGGCTCTTAAGTCTGTTGATGATGTTGAGGATGGTGAATTTGATGATGAACTCTCTGCGACAGAGATTGTCTATCTTGCCAAGAACTTTAAAAACTTTCTTAAGAACAATAACAGAAGGGCAAGAAGTAAAAACACTGCTAAACCTAGAAATTTTAGGAAGAATGATCCCACTAAGGTTAATAACACTGAAAAACCTAAAGAGAAAGTTGGTCAATCCTCTATTAATTCTATGGGACAACAATGTTATAGATGTCAAGGGTATGGTCATATGAAATCTGAATGTCCTACATACTTGAAGTCTAAGGGTAAGACTATGGCTATGACCCTTAGTGATGATGAAGTTTCTGACAATGAATTCGCTAGTGATGAGGATGGAAACTTCATTGCTTTCACTGCTACTATTGTAGTTAATGAAAGCGTGTCTGTTAAAGAGAATTCTTCTGATGGAGAACTCTCTAAAGATGCAGATTTACAGGAAGCCTTTAATAAACTTTGCAAAGTTGCTACAAATGATGCTATGCATGTGGATTTAGGCTTAAAAAAAATTGCATCTCTTGAACTTGATAAGAAAAATTTGCTTGTGAAATTGTTTGATGCTAATGAGCTTTTGAATAATGTGAAAACTGAGAATATGCTTTTACTTGATAAAGTTAAAAGTTTGGAACTTGAATTATCTGTTGCTAGAGAACAATCTAATAGGTCTGCAAGCTCCAAACTTGATCACATGTTGAGTGTTCAAAAGTCTCCTTCTGACAAAACTGGTTTAGGTTTTGTGGAAAGCATCTCTGTGCTTGAATCTCATTCCACAAACTTTGTTCCCTCTATTGAACTTCCTAAGAGTGAGATTGTCAAAACTTTGGTGAGTGAACCTGTTAAATCTGTAGATGTTACTCCACCTAGGAAGATTAGGGCTGATCTTCAAGAGTCTCATTCTAGAGCTTCTAATTCTTCTAAGGGCAAATTGCTTGATAAGCCTGCATGGGTTTGTCATTTTTGTGGAAAGTCTGGGCACATTCGCTCAAATTGTTTCAAGTTGCAAGATGCAAAGTGAGCAAATAAATCTAAAGTACATGTGCCTCAAGCACATGATCCTATGGTACTTATTGGTGAATTGGTAAAGGCGTTAAACCTTTATTCCAATTCTGGAGTTGCTCAGAATTCTAATGTGAATCATAACTCCAATGCAAGAGTTGCATCTAAAAGGTTTTGGATGCAAAAGGCTCGATCTAATTGAGTTTGTCTGACATGGTCCTTATGCTTTATTGTTCTATCTTTTGTGACCATTTTTTTTTAGGATTTGCTTTGCATAACATTCATGCATTTCATTCTAGGTTGTTTATTTCTTTTATATAAAAAAAAATGTGTGCAAAATGTGTTTTTGCTATACTTTTCTTGTATTTGAAGACAATGTTGGTCAATCTATTTTGCATAACATGTTTATGTACTTTGTTTAACTTAGATGAGCTTATTTTATTGCACTTTACTAGTATGAGTTTTGTAGTGCATGTTGTGTGGGAAGATATTATAGTTGTTAATCACATGATCTTGATTTTAAAGTCATATGTCTTTGATTGTCGGACTTGAACTTTTTGAGAAAGACATAAATAACCATCTCACCACTGTTTATTAGCCAATCATGAACACCTTAGTGCATATCGTAAGATTTTGTGCTCAAGAAAGTATAGCACATGCACAACAAGAACATAAGGTGTAGCCTCTATTAAAATGCTAAAATTGGTGTGTATATTATTGGGCTATAATAAATTCACAATTCAAATAAAATTGGTATGTACATTATCCCGGCTTTGTTAATAAGTTTCTGATCAATTAAAATTGATATTAATTATGAGGCAAATTAAGAAACTTATGTGATTGCAAACTTTTATTCTAGGAGATGTGAGAGTTATATGATGTAACTCTTTAAGTTATAGTCTCTTTCAAATTCATGTGATGAATTTTGTAGAAATTGTGATTGATCACTATGTGCATATCACCTCACATGTTTCTCAAGCTTCTGCTAGTTGCACACACTACACAAGTTATTCTCTGCTAAACTGTGTACATGTTATTATGTGTGTTTTTGGTCTGACCAACCAAGTTTGAAAATATCTTGAAATTGATGCAGATCATGTTTACTGTTTGAGTTCTTGAGGGAAAAAAAAAAAAAAATCTTGTTTTGGGGGATTTGGGATAACTACATGTGTTTTTGAAAAACTTTTCATCTCATACTCATGCATTTTATTCATAAAATCTAATGCTTTGAGGAGTTATTACACTAAAAATGCTTCATTTTTCAAATTTTTTTTTTTCTAGAATTTTGATCGATCGAGTCTGTTTTTCGACCGATTGAAATTGTTTCAAAAACCCTGGAAAGTTTCTGTGTGTTTCGATTGGTACTCGATTGGTTTTGGATCAATCGAAAGATTTTCGACCGATCGAATCTAATTTTCGATCGATCGAAAATCGGGCTGAGAGTTTTTTAAAAATGATTTTCTTCTCGTGTTCTTCACGTGTTCAAATCTTTTCAAATTCCTTTTTCCTCTCTCACTAACCGGTCAAGCACCTGTTGCTATTTTTGTCGTTTTCCTCCAATCTTTTTGCAAAAGACCACTCTCCCAAGGTCGGTAAGACTCTTTTACCCCTCTTTTTGTTTTTATTTTCAGTTTTTCATGCATAATTTCATGCATTTCATTGGGTATTTTCAGACTTGTTTCTTTTTGAATTTGTGTTGATTCTGACAATAAATCAATGAGTTTTTGTGGGGACACCATATACAAGTATTACAAGTGGTTTAATTTGGTTAATTTGGTATTTTATGAAAAATTTGAAAATCTAGGGCTTGAAATTGCCAAATTTGGGGGTTTTGTTCAAATTGATGAAATTTGATGAAATTGGTTTGTTAGATTGATTAATTTGATCATTATATTGTGTTTCCTATCTGTTGTGTTGATCAATTTCTCAATTTGTTGTGTTTTGTATAATTGGGTTTTTGAAAATTGGGAATTCTTGATATAAATTTAATGCTCAAGCCAATTTTGTGAATTTGGATCCTATTTGAACTGTGTCACTGCATTAGTTCATGCATCATTTGCATATCTTGCTCATACATCATATAGAATTGTTATTTCTATACTTTTTACTATACTAACTTGCAATCTACCCTTGGTTTTTGTCTTTTCTTTTCTTTCTGTGTTTCTCTATTCTGTCCTTAGCATCATGCCTAGGAAAACCAGAGCCCATAGGACTTCTGTTCCTTCCCCTTCCTTTGAGAGTGATAGGTTTCCTAGTGAGAAGAATCAAGAGACATATGAGAACCTTAACCTTAGGCGTCACATTTGGGGTAAGCGTAGGGTTATTTTAGATGAGATTGATGATGAGGTGAAGCGTAATTTTGAGCGTAGGGGCTGGTTACCTTTGCTATATATAGATCATTCGGCTCCGGCTACTTTGATTAGAGAGTTCTACTCGAACCTCTCTATCCACGTCTATAATTCCAACACTCTAGTTAAGAGTTAGATACGAGGTGTGGAGTATCGCATTACCCCTTCGGTAGTGTCTGATGCTCTTGGGGTGCCTGTGGTTGATCATCCAGTCTTTCCCTATGATGAGTCTCCTCCCCTTGATGACGTGATGTCTTACATCACTGGGTCTTCTATCCAGTGGGGTTCTGATCCTCGGATCACCTCTGCTGAGCTTTCTGAGTTTCATTACCTTTTCTTTAGGATTGCATGTCATTCCTTGTGGCCCATTTCTCATCTCCATACCATCCCTATTGAGCGATGTGTGTTTTTGTATGCTCTTGTCACTGATGCTCCTATCAGTTTTCCTCATCTGTTTCTTCGTTCTTTGAACGAAGTGCATTGGAGTAGTTCTACAGCTCATGCTTTATTCTTTCCTGTCTTTATTCATAGGATTCTTCTTCATCTAGGTTTAGGTGATTTCCCTGCTTCTGAGCCCGTTCACATTATTGCTTCTATTGGTGCTACCTTTCTGAAGCAAAAGGCTACTCAGTTTCGAGCTAGCTCTAAGCATCCTAGGGTAGAGCCTTCTGGTGTCACTCCACCTCCTTCTTCTTCTACAGATGCTCTTTCGGCTGAGACGTCTACTGATCCTGCTGCTGCTGCTGATGTTCCTCTACCATCTCCTTCGGATGTTTCTGATATTCGTCGAACTTTGGACACTGTCATGACCGTTCAGGCGGTTCATGGTCAGCTTTTGGTGGATGTACTTGACGAGCTTCGTGCCTTGAGAGCAGATTTGGCGAGTTTTCGACGTTCTCCTCCGCCGCCTCCTTTTGATGATGAGTGAGTACCCTTTGGCAATTCGTCACAAAAAGGGAGAGTACATTCTATTGTGGTGTACATACCTTGTAGGGGAAATTTTTGTCTTAGGGTGAGTTTTGTATCTTTTTTGTGATACTGAGGAGCTTGTGGAGCTTTTAGATTGTATCTAGGTGCTTCATTGTGTATTTTCATTTTTGGCTCATGATAAGGGAGATATATTTGAGATACATTTTTTGTTTATGTTTCTTGTATCACTATGCTACATTGCTTATCGATTTATATTTATGATGTTATTCATGATACATGTCTTTATTTTGTGTTATGTGAAATCAAGAAATTTTTCTATATTACTTGTATTTTCCACACATGCGTTTATGTGTTTGTTAAGTGTTATAAGAATATACAGGTTGATTCAGTCATGCTGCTGTCTACTTTTGCAACTGATAGATAGTAGTTAGGTTGAATTTGTTAGTAGGGCTTTTTGTTTTGTAATGGGCTATTCATTTTGTGAACTTTGAACTTTTTGTTAAGTCTGTGTTTTGTCACGGATTGCCAAAGGAGGAGTTTGTTAGGTTCCAAGGAAATAGGAACTAATGTATTAGAACTTCAATTTGTAATGTTGGCAAACCATGATCAAAACAATCTTTAGTCTTGTTTTTAGACTTGCTCAAAGTATGTCTTATTATGTAAAGTTGGAATTGAGTTACTGCAGAATTCACTGTGCAGATCTGTCAGGCTCGATTGATCGAGAATTAGACTCGATCGATCGAAAGTCGTGCAGATCGTTTTTCTGTAGAATTTTCCAACTCAGCCCTAACCCATTTAATGTATAGGGTTTTATGTTTTGCCCTAAGTATATAAGGGAAAACCCTAGCCACGTTTTTAGAGTTCTGTTTTGCGGTGTTTGTGAATCTAATTGTTAGATCTAGAGGTGTTTGCCTTCACATACACTTAGGGTTTCCAAACTCTAAATTCATGTCAAGAGATTGGTAATCATACAGTTGCAGAATAAAAGAGCTTCAAGATATACAAGCAGGTGTGCTTGTGCTTTGCTGAGAATTCAAGAAAAGAAGGAGTCCGTGGTCTCAGAGCTGTCTCGTGGTTGTGGTAGTAAGTTTCCTACAAGCAGGAAGTAATAGGATGTTAGTGGTCTAAGTCTCTATTGTGTAAACTTCAATTCTTTCATAGTGAATTCATTTTACCTTGAGGATAGCTAGGTTAAATCCTCCCCAGGTTTTTTATCGGTTTGGTTTTCCTGGGTCATCATATCATGTGTTCTTTATTATTCCGCACTTTTGCATGATATGATATATTTGTGTTAACCTAGATTTGTTTAATTTACCTAAGTTAATCACTTGGCTAATTATCTAGGTTAATCTGTTTGGGTTTAAGGGGTTTAAACTTCTTACATAATACAAAATATAGATAGACACAAACAGAATCAATTATGAGACAAGATGTTCAACTTTATTACCATATACCGATGATAATGATCCACTGCAAGATCTCCATTACTTTCATCAATTATGTTACCTGCAGAATATAGTGGCGTGGATATTCCAATTTCAAAGTACAGAATTTGCTCTAGATACATACAAGTTTCTGAATACTTCATATGAATAACCTTGGCACTATTAGAAGTAATTAAAAGTATGGTCCATCTCACCTGGTATGTGAGAGAACACATCCCAGTTGTTCAAACCTTTACCATCACTTAAATAAGCACCTTCAAACTGCAACTATGAAATAAAAGAACATGAATAGTAAGTATAGCATGACTGTTACAAGAGGATTTCCCTGAAGCATTGGGGTGCAGTTGACTTTTTTAACCATAGACAACCCTGATAAGCAAATGAGGCAGTTCCAAAGAGAAAGTTGCTGGGAAATGAAGATTGACCCAAGCTTTTGGCTAAAGTTGTGTCATCACATAATATTAAGAGAGGTGAAATGAACATCTGAAGTATCAGAAGAGTAGGTTTATGAATTGTAGAAGTTCCCATTGCAATCCAAGCCTTTCAGGCTTTTGCTATAAGTAAAGTGGGTTTATATATGCAAATGCATGCTTTGTATAATATGAGAGAGATTGTGTTTGTTAGCGTGTGTGCATTTTCTTAGGTGGAATCTGTCATTTTCTTACTACAAACCTGAGCTTGTCATTGTGAGATAATGTTGGTGGAAACACAATAATAATGAAAATAACTATAAAAAAAATTGAATAATAGCCCAACAAGTGTCGTATGAACAAAGTATTCAAGCCCAAAGCTCCCCCAGAAAGAACACTCTTCCTTACCAAGAACCTCTCTAAACCTCCATCATTCACCTCCCCCTTGCGCACGTATCTAGCCCAATATCTGAGTCAATTCATATTAATCCATTAATCACCACAATTAAAAAGAATAAAATAGTTACTCTCATTTATAACGTGAAATTAAATAATTTCATTAACTCTTCATCTTTTATATTTACTCCCACATCTCACTACAACAAAATGTATTTTTAGCGATAGAATGTAGTGAGGAAATATTTTTTCGTCACTAAAAGATGAAATATGAATTTCGTCACTAATAATGTATTTTTAACTCTTCATCTTCTATTGTTGATTTGAAACAAGGGCGCAAACGGGGAAAAACTAGGCGCGAACATAATTAATCTATAGTGACGAAATATTTTTTCACTAAAAGCTGAAATTTTTAGTGACGAAATATTTCGTTGTTATAGATGTTGCTTTGAATAGTATTAGTGACAAAACTCATTTTGTCGCCAAGGGTAACCAATAGTGACGAAACTAAATTGTCGCCAAAAGTCCAATGCATATAAACCGGCTGCTTAGCGACAAAATCATAATTTGTAACAAAAAAGTTAGAAACAACGACGAAATAAATTTCGTCACTAAAGAGTACAGCTTAAATGGGTTAAATTTTAGCAAAAAAAAAAAACAACAAAATTCCTTTCCCATATAAAATTTCTTTTCTCTCACCCACTCACTTAAAATTTTTTCAATGTTAGGACATATGTATTTCACTTGTTAAGAACATATGTCATTCTTTTATGTAATTGGCTAATCCTTTGACAAAATGCATTTTACTTGTATTTGGGTAGATCTAGGTGTTTTTAATACTTCAAGAAACAAGGTTTCAAGATCAAGTGTTAAAGTCATTCAAGTTTGTTCAAGAAACAAGCTTAATAGTGCAAATTCATTAAAGCTCGATAGCTGGCTCGACAGCTGCATCTATCGAGCTTAAGAAAGCTGTTTCAGCCCGTGTGCTCGACACCTGCTCGACAACTGCTTGACAGCTCCTATCTGTCGAGGTTTAAGAATTTAAGAATTCTGATATGATTTTCTTGGGATCCGTGAATGTGTCTTTGGGCTTTCTTTTCTTTTAACCCTAAACATATAAAAGTATTATTTTAAAGGCCGTCAAAGAGTTCAAAAGTTGCACAAGCATTGAGTAAAGTTTGTTCAAGCAAATTGTGACCAGAGACAAAGTTTTGCCTTAGTTCATCTCTTGTGAAGAAGTTGCTGTGTATGTGTTCCGTAGGGTTTTGTGACTAAGCATCTTCTTGATTTTCATCATCTAGATAAACTGAAGAATTTTGCAGCCAACAAACTTCTCTAGTTGGTGATTGAAGTCGTGTACTAGGATCCACGTAATTGATTAGTCACGTACTTGGGAGCCGTGTATCAAAAGGAGAAATTGTCACTACAGAACAAGTCCAATTGGGCATTGGGGTAAGGGTTCAACTGTAGGTTGATATAAGGTACTAGAATTCCTTTACTTGTAATCGCTTATTGTGATAATAGTGGAATTTCGGGAGTGGTGACCTTAAAATCACCCGGTGGAGTTTTTGCCGATTAAGTTTTCTCCATTCGTAAACAAATCACCGTCACTACAAAAAAGATTGCTATTAGCGATGGCCAGAGTTCGTCGCAACAACACAAAAAGCCGTCGCAGATTAGTATTGCCGACGATAAAAGGCCGTCGATGGCCGTCGGAAAAAGCCTTATCGGTAATACTATATTACCGACAAGACCGTTGCTAACACTCATTTTCGACAGCACAACTCCATCGTAAGTACTTGATAATTGCCATCGACTTCATACGAGGAAGTTGGATGACCAAATACCTTTTGTGACGACCTTCGGCCGTCGTTAATGCATAGTTTCGACAAAAAAATACCGTCGTAGTTATTTCATTTGTCATCGACAATACAACTTTATATGAGGAAGTCGTATGACCAAATACTTTCTACGATGAACTAAGGCCATTGTTAATACCTTTTTTGACAAATAAAAGCCTTCATAATTACTTGGTTTGTCGTTGACAATGTAACTCATACGAGGAAGTCAAACGACCAAATACTTTCTACGACGAACTAAGGCCGTTGTCAATACCTTTTTTTGATGAATAAAGCCATCATAATTACTTGGTTTGTCGTCGACAATGTAACTTCATACGAGGAAGTCAAACGACCAAATACTTTCTAAGACGAACTAAGGCTGTTGTTAATGCCCTTGTTTTGGCGAATAAAAGCTGTCATTAGTACTTGATTTGTCGTCGAAAATAACTTTTTGTGATGAACTATTGTCGTTGTTAATGTAGTTTTTCAACGACTAAAAGCCATCATAAAATAATTGGATTTTTGTCAACAATACATTATCAATGTGACCATTTACCTTTTTCAATGAATTTTGACCATTATTGAAACCTATTCATCACGTCAGTAATACATTATTTGCAACAAATTAACTCTGTCAATAATAAAAGAGAGATCATTTCTAATATTTTAATTGCAAGGAAACATAAATCTCCCAAAAGAATAACAAGCACAAATGTATAATTGTCCAAATCTAGAAAGTGCATAATGCAATAAAAAAAATATTAAAACGTCTATAAAATAGAATAAAAAATATTAATTAAAACGTCTACATGAAAGCTATAATATCCTTCCCAAACTTGAAAACATAATTTTTAGAAGATCAATCATCATCTGAGTTAGTATTCTCCTTTTGAGAGCCATCTGAGTCATCTTCCTCCTCAGAGTCATCTTTTGTGTTTTTGACCACATTTTGATTTCCTTCTCCAGCATTGGTCTGTAATATTTTGATTAAACTAAAGAAGTATACAAAAAAATTATTACTATGCAAATTATATTTACAATACATAATAAAGATATTGAAACGTATTAATTTAACAACATCAACAACAATCCCCGCAATGAATAACAATGGTACTATCAACATCAAAGAATACAGGATCCTTACTAACAAGAACCTTGTAGTTCTCTTGTGAATGAGAACTTCAAAGAATAAATTTGTCACCAATAATCACATTAATAACATTTTCATAACAAACACTACAAATCATGTACTTTGCATGGATAGGTAAAGATATACTAATTTAAATAACATTTTTTTAATCTAAATTTAGCGATCCAAATAATTGAAATCTATGATGAGCAACTTTACAACTTATTCAACAACCTCAAGAAAATAGCAAAAACTATAATGTTGATTATACTGAAAAATATATAAATATTCCTGTGTAGTAGGTTCTTGCATAGAATTAAAGCCCATATATTTCAAAGCATTTGCTAACATACGAGGCATTTCCTCTTTCAATTGATTGATTTTTCCCTGCAATTCCATTTTCTCAGCAGAACTTTTATCCTCTGCTTCTTTAAAACGAAGCTCAAAATCCTCCTTTTCTTTTAAGCAATCTGGTTGACATTGCTTACTACACTGGCTAGATGAACTTGGGCTATACACATCTCTAGGCTTGACACCGGCATCCATGCCAAGCACGCGACCACGAGTAGGAGGTCCAGTCACTTCAAAGAATATTTGACTATCATTAACAATCTCACCTTGAGATGCAACCTCTGATTTCCTTGCATCCATTTTTTCCTAAAACAACATTTATTCCGTTATTAGATATATGCAAACTTTAAATTCAAAAAGACATTTAAAAATAATAATAGTAATAATAATAACATACATATAATTTTTGTGCTTTTTCACTAGCAAAAGTAACACCATCCTTTTTCATATGCATCAACTTGAAACATTCGATTAGACTTGGTTCGCATCCATTATTCTCCTCATATGACAATTTTAAAAGGAAAATCATAAGATAAATCAATTCAATATATGAAACTAATGTTACAGAAATTTAACATGGCAATTTTATCATTCCAATTCTTTTCTACGCTTAGCCATTGGTACAGAACCTGTAGTCGCAATGATAGCTTGATTTTCTTTGTGATTTCTTTTGTTTCTGTCACTCTTTTCCCGGTTACATGAAAAAAATACACTAAATGAGTTAATTATTAAACATTTGCTTCTAAGAAAGATTTTAGAAAAAAAATATACATTAAAAAAAACTATTAATAAAGTTAATTTTATAATCACCTTCCACTTGCGATTTTTCCATTTGTTGCACATTTCTTTCCAAATAGTTAGAGTTACATCATCTGGGGGATGCTTGTACCATTCATCTTGATGAATTTTATTTGTTACACTTTGTTCTCTAAGGTGCCACATCCAATCAGGATAGCATCGTTTGACATGCTCATCAAATACCTCCCTCTCAAGAACTAAGTCATCTGTCTCAAATTGTGCTTCTTTTTATAACTCATAAAGCATATTCATTTGTTCTTTAGGGTATTCTGAAAAAGTTGTCCATGGCCCAGTAATGTTTTGGTAGAACTTAATAGTAATCTCTTGGGGTATTTTCTTTTCTATGAATCTAAAAAAATGAAAGAAACACAAAACATGTAAAATATTACATATAAATGAAATGTAAGCACTAAAAAATAAATGATTAAAGTAACCAAAAAATAGGGAAAAAAGACCTTCTGTCATGTATCTTACACTTGCAGTTATGACCTGGATAAACACCCTTAGCCTTTCCTCGGCCTCTTTTCTTTTGTACAGTAGATCCTACCAATAATGGAATAAGTAAAAATAAATAAAAAAGCTTTAAGCATAATATTGGTATATTAGCATATAAACTTTAGGAAAATATTAAGTATTACCTTTGCTACCCCCTTTAATCACGCTATTAGAAGAAACAAGTGCTTCATTTGTTGGAGACTCGGATGATGTAAGGTGCAACTTGTGATTGACTACCACTATCACCTTTATCTCTCACTTGTTTTATAGCTCGCTTCTTACCTTTCTTTGCCATTCACCTGTAACGTAGTTAAAAAGAAAGCCGCATCTTTGATAAGTTGTAATTATTTAGTCAACAAAAACATAATTAAAACCAAGGACCATATTAGAAATATCAATATAAAGATAAAAAAAAATTGTGATAGATAAACTTATTATAGAAGTTAAAAACTAAAAAACTAACTTAACAACACCACCTCTGAATATATTGTAAACTAACATGAAAAGCTTAATCAAATTTCAGAGATCCACTAATTTAATTAAATAATTATATACAAATAACATGCACAGCTTCAACAAATTGCTAAAGTTTAGCAAAAAAAAATTACTAAAGTTACTTTTTATGGTACACTTATATTATTATATATCTACAAGACAAATACTATTATTATAAGTTCACAGCTATAGCAAAACAAATACTTATATTATTGAAAAGTGCTCAATAAGACAAAGGAATAGTCAAAGGTACACTAATCAATATTATATTATTATATATCCATAACAAACACCAACCATTCATTCAAATATATTTTTTTAATAAAAAAAAATTTAGCCATTCATTCATTATCTTTTTGGCTCAGCACCCAACCATCCACTATCACTTTATCTCTATTAAATGGATTCATTTAACCAGAACGTGCAGTATAACTTAAAACTGTACAAAAAAGTAAAGTGCAGACAAAGAGAGTGAGATAAAGTAAGTGATACTAGTGGCTCAGCAAGACGGTTGGATTCTGGCAAGTATGGGGAACGATGGTGTAGAGACAAGCAAAGATACTGACGGCGCAAGAGAGTAATAAGATAGAGTTGCGTTTTTTTTTTTTTTTTTTTTTTTTCAGTTTTTTGGTTTTTGTACTAGGATTTAGGGATTTGTTAAGGAAGATAGATTTGGGCTTTTTTGTTTTTTGTTTTTTTTTAATTAGGGATATGTTTACTTGAAAGGAATTTCATATATTTTTGGGTTTTTAAAATTTTCATTTTTTGTTGAGAAGATGGGTTTGTTAACATTGTTGTACCAACTTAATTTTATTTTTTTGAATTTTTTTCAACAAATTTATAAGGGTCAATTATAAAATTTTAAAGTATAAATTAAAATTTTTTTTTTCTTGGATGATCTGAATTTTAAATTTTTTGCTACCAAATTCTAAATTTTAAGAGGGGTGGGGGTAGGAGGGAGGGGGTGGCGGTAAAGAAAATTTTAACCTATGTTGCAATTTTATTCCATCTCAAATAGGAAGTTCCAAAAGTCAAGGAAATATAACCTCAATATTGTGTAGGTGGATTTTTCTATAAGAAAATATAACCTCAATATTTAAAAAATAAAAAAATAATTTTGTGTATTTTATTTGGCAAAACCACCCCAGGGAAAAAACATTTTTCACTTGAAATCTCATTAACAATTTTTTTTTAATTAATATTAAAAATGTTGTATACTAACTTGCGCTTAATTTTCCAAAATTATCTTATTTTATAAATAAAATTTACTGATTTAAAATTTTAATTAAAGTTTTCTCAAAAAAATTTAATTAAAGAGTATTTAAAATATTCTTCTAATCCAATGGTCAGATTTTGGGTTTGAGTCTAGAGCATTATGGACATGTGTTGTTGTACCAACATACCAATAAATTTTGATTGGTTACGCTCTTCTAATCCAAATATTTGATTGAGCTCATAATTCATCAAAACCAATATTTTATCCCACTATTTCAATCCAATGGTCAAATTTGACTTTTGCCTTTGGCATTTTAAAAATTGAAATAGATAAAGGCATGAAAACCAAAAAAACTTAAAACACTGGCCAATACTCAAAACCCACTTAAAACCTCCATGATCAACCTAATTTTATCAAATCTAGTGGTCTTGGAACCAACTTTGAATTTAACCAAAGATTGACCAAGTTTAATAGACTTTAATGAAGTTTCATAAGATTTGATTACTCTATTCTCACATTAACCTAACCGTCTGATTGTCACCGTCATTTACAAAATCAAATATTTCACCACATTCTACCAATCCAACAGTCAAATTTTGGATCTCCATCTGGTTGCATGATGGACATGTGTTGCTGTACCTACCCACTAGGAAACTTTGAGAACCCCATTGACACAATCTGACCATCCAAAATGGCTGAAATACGCCATTAACCCCATTGACACAATCCCCACTCTTTCAATATAATGGTCAAACTTTGAATATGAGTTTGGCGCATGATGGATGCATGTTGTTATCTCATATATTGATAAAAACTACCAAATTAATAACCAATAATAACTACTAAAAAAAATTATGTATTTTATTTGGCAAAATCACCCCATTGAAGGAAAAAAAAAAAAAAAAAACATTTTCCACTTGACATCCCATTAACATTTTCTTGGTGTGTTGGACACGTTCTCCTCGTCCAACCATTTGATTGAACTCAAAATTTTTCAAAACCAATATTTTATCCTACTCTTTCAATCCAATAGTCAAATTTTAAATCTAGTTATGACACAAGATGGACGCGTGTCGTATCCGCCTATAATGAAACTTCAATAATTAAAAATATCCAATACTCTACTAATTAAAAGAGTTATACACTACATAAATATTACTAAGAATTGAGAAAATGATATGCAAAATACAACCAAAAACCTACAAAATGCCCTTTGAATGGATTTGCATATGACTTTTGACTTTGCCATTTTAAAACTTGAAACTGATAAAAGCATGAAAACCAAGAAAATGTTAAAACACTGACCAATACCCAAAACACACTCAAAACCTCCCTACTCAACATAATTTGATCCAATTGAGTGATCATAGACCCAACTTCAATGGTTGATCATGTTTGACCAAATATTGACCAAGTTTTGTAAACTTTGACTACTCATTTTTCACAATCTGTCTATCTAACTGATGTCATACTTCATCAACACCAATATCTCACCACATTCTTCCAATCTAGCGGTTGGATTTTGGATTTGAGCGTAGAGCATTATGGACATGTGTTGTTGTACCAACACACCAAGAAATTTTGATTGGACACGTTCTCCTAATCCAACCTTTTGATTGAGCTCAAAATTCATCAAAACCAATATTTTATTATAATTTTTCAATCCAATGGTCAAATTTTAAATCTGACTATGGCACAAGATGGATGCATGTCATATCTGCCTATAATGAAACTTCAATAACTAAAAATATCCAATACTCTACTGATTAAGAGAGTTATACATTACATAAATATTACTAAGAATCGAGAAAATGATATGCAAAATACAACCAAAAACCTACAAAATGACCATGAATGGATTTGCATATGACTTTTGACTTTGCCATTTTAAAACTTGAAACTGACAAAAGCATGAAAACCAAGAAAACCTTAAAACACTAACCAATACCCAAAACACACTCAAAACCTTCCTACCCAACGTAATTTGATCCTATCGAGTGATCATAGACCCAACTTCGATGGTTGATCATGTTTGACCAAATATTGACCAAGTTTTGTAAACTTTGACTAGTCAGTTTTCACAATCTGTCCATTTAACTGATGTCATACTTCACCAACACCAATATCTCACCATATTCTTCTAATCCAACGGTTGGATTTTGGATTTGAGTCTAGAGCATTTTGGACATGTGTTGTTATACGAACACACCAAGAAATTTTGATTGGACACATTCTCCTAATCTAACCATTTGACTGAGCTCAAAATTCATCAAAACCAAAATTTTATCCTAATTTTTCAATCCAATGGTCAAATTTTAAATTTGACTGTGACACAAGATGGATGCATGTCATATACACCTATAATGAAACTTCAATCACTGATAAAAACATGAAACCCAAGAAAATCTTAAAATACTGATCAATCCCTAAAGCCCACTTAAAACCTCCTTGAACATTTGATCAAATCCAGTGGTCTTAGAACCAACTTTGAATTTTAACCAAAGATTGACCAAGTTTAATAGGCTTTTACGAAATTTCGCAAGATTTGACAAAGTTTAATAGACTGGGAAACTTTGATTAACTCGTTGACACAAGAGATTAACTATAAGAAAGAGTTGCGTTTTTTTTTTTTTTTTTTTTTCTGTTTTTTGGTTTTTGTACTGGAAATTAGGGATTTGTTGAGGAAGACAGATTTGGGGTTTTTTTTTTATTTTGTAATTAGGGATATGTTTACCTGAAAGGAATTTCCTATATTTTTGGTTTTTTTAACCTTTTTTTTTTTTTTTTTTTGGTTGAGAAGATGGGTTTGTTCACATTGTTGTTCTGACTTTATTTTATTTATTGAATTTTTTTTGACAAATTTATAAGGGTCAATTATAAAATTTTAAAGTATAAATTAATTTTTTTTTTTGGATGATCTGAATTTTAAATTTTTTGCTGCCAAATTCTAAATTTTGAGAGGGGTGGGGGTAGGAGGGAGGGGGTGGCGGTAAAGAAAAAAAAATTACTGCTAAATTATAAAGTATACATTCTTTCTTTTAAAGCAAATTAACTATTTATGACAGTTAGCATGTTTGTCGTAAATACAAACTCAATTAGAAAAAAAAAAAAAAATTAATTGCAATGGATAAATGTTGTCACAAATGTGAAAAGTAAGGGGGGAATTTTCCCTCTAAAATATTTTACCATTGTCGATGGCTTCATGTCTGTCGCTAATATCCTTTTTTATATTTACGATGGAATCATGTTTGTCACAAATAATAACACCATAAAAAAATATATTTTGTATTTTCGATGCACAAAGGCCGTCACAAGTGTTAATAGTGCTGACGGTGTTTCTTCTGTCGTCGTAAATAATACCCTCTTTTATATTTACGATGACAGATTGTTTGTCGCAAATACTAACACCATAAAAATATATATTTTTTTTTATTTTCGATGTACCAAAGCCGTCACAAGTGTTAATAGTTCCGACAGTTTTTTGTTTAGTCATCATAAATAATACCTTACTAGCGACGAACATTTTTATGCTGTCATAAAAAGTAAGACGGGAACATTTCCCTCCAAAAAAAAAAATCACATTTTCGACAAAAATAAGGCATTTTCGACACACTCATTTTGTCGTCACAAATGTGTTGATATTTGACGAGTCATTGTCAATGGAAGAGACTTGCTGTCGAAAAAGCTAGTTTTTACGATGGCTTTTTGTAATCATCGAAAATGTTTCGTCGCAAATGGCAATCATTTTTGTAGTGCGTGTCAATTTATTTTCCGCTGCATATTTAGTTTAATTGGTGATTTGTTTATGCTACCACATGCTTGCATGTTAATTTGATTAATTAAAAAACTTGGCTAATTATTCAATTAATTAATCACAAGGGGTTAATACGTTTTTGGCCTATCATTCAGCCCTTCCTCTCTCATTATCACCCACTCCCTAACACAAACACAAACTCAAATACAAACACAAGCACAAACACAAACACACATCCCTCTATCTCTCTCTCTATCTGTCTCTCTCTCTCTGTCTCTCTCTACCAAATCTCTCCTCCCTCTTGGTCTCTTGGTTAGCTTCTACTAGATTTTCAGTCATTAAACACTTATCCATGGTTTGACTTCTCCTAACATGAATCTAAGGTAAAATCTCCATGACCCACCTTCTAATATCTTTGGGTTTTTATCCTATATTGATAAGATTGCTCTTTATGTTGTGGGTTTTGTTTTAAAAGTAGTTTTTTGTGTTTGTTGGTACATTTAAAATCTTATTAGAGGTTTTGAATTTAATGGAGTGAAATGGATTTTGTTGTTTGACAACTATGTGAGTTGGGTTTTTTAAGAAATCATTTGGGTTTTTGATTTATATGGGAGATTGGGTTAATTTTAGAAAAAGGGTTTTTTGCATTTTGAAATGTCTTTGGCATATGTGGTTGTGATTGTGGTGTTAAATATAAATCTATGCAAGTAATATGAGCATGTGTCTTTTGCTTACCAAGTGTTTGACCAATTGCCTATATGAGTTATGAAATGGATTTTGTTGTTTGGCAACCATGTGAGTTGGGTTTTTTGAGAAATCATTTGGGTTTTGATTTATATGAGAGATTGGGTTAATTTTAGAAAAAAGGGTTTTCTTACATTTTGAAGTGTCTTTGGCATATGTGGTTGTGATTGTGGTGTTAAATATAAATTTGTGCAAGTAATATGAGCATGTGTCTTTTGCTTACCAAGTGTGACAAATTACCTATATGAGTTATGAAATGGATTTTGTTGTTTGGCAACCATGTGAGTTGGGTTTCTTGAGAAATCATTTGGGATTTTGACTTATATGGGAGATTGGATTAATTTTAGAAAAAAAGATTTCCTTGCATTTTGAAATGTCTTCGGCATATGTTGTTGTGATTGTGGTGTTAATTATAAATTTGTGCAAGTAATATGAGCATGTGTCTTTTGCTTATCAAGTGTTTGACAAATTGCCTATATGAGTTATGAAATGGATTTTGTTGTTTGGCAACTATGTAAGTTGGGTTTCTTGAGAAAACATTTGGGTTTTTAATTTATATGGGAGATTGGATTAATTTTAGAAAAAGGGTTTCCTTGCATTTTGAAATGTCTTTGGCATATGTGGTTATGATTGTGGTGTTAACTATAAATTTGTGCAAGTAAAATGAGCATGTGTCTTTTTCTTATCAAGTGTTTGATAGATTGTCTATATGAGTTACGAGATTAAATTTCTTGACTTGTGTTGTGATGATTGTTATATGAGGTTATGGGTTGTAATCCTAGTTGTTTATATGTATTAACACATGTAGCTTTAAGGTTTAATCAAGTTTGAAAGCTTTTGGCATAGGGTTAAAATTATAGTATTTTTCTTTTGTGACTTTATATAGATTTGAGTCAAATGTGCTACATGATTTAATAATTTATAGAAAAATTATTTTGAACTGAGTTTTTTATGGTACATACTAGACATATAAGGGCTTCTCCCTATTTAATTTCAAGCTTTTTGGATAAAACTAAGTGGACCAAACGAATTTTTAAAAAGAGCTGACCTGTTGCAAATTTAATCAGAAAGTATGATTAGAATGTTGAGACTAAAAGGAATTTACTCAAGCTTTTGTTGTGTGGTCTATCTTGTAAGTTCATATGTGCTTTCTTTGACAAGTGTTTTACTTTGGCTAATTTTATCATGATTTAGTAATGACATGCTTTGTATTAAGTTGGTAAATGCACATTGTTTGTGGTAGGGAAATAAAAGGTTTTGGTTGTGTTAAAACCTATAAGTTTCTTGTATGCTTGCTTGGTTCCTAATTGGGTAGAGGTATTCGTCTTAGGATGGAAAAGTTAGGCTTTAGGGCCTTAGGTTTTGATTGAGTTATATTTGTTGATTACATTTTTTTTTTCAATACTCGAAGCATTTGGAGGTCTGGGTGGTGTGGAGAGGTGAGTATATGATATTTTGATGATTTGGGTGCTATGAACTTGCTTTAAAACAAATGGGTAATGAAGTGTTAACCATGAAAGTTTAAGTGCTTTAAGGTTTTGCTTTTTGCACATACAGTGTTTGATATATTACCTCAATGAGTTATGAAGTTGGGTTTAACTGTTTGTTGTTGATTATTTAATTTGAAGTTGGACTATGTGATATGTATGTATGTATGTATGTATGTATGTATGTATGTACGTATGTATGTATGTATATAAAGTTTGTGAAATCTGAAAGTTTGTTTAAATTATTTTGCTCTAGAGGTGAGTATGTGATACTTTGATGGTTTGGGTGCTATGAACTTGTTTTAAAACAAATGGATAATGAAGTGTTAACCACCAAAGTTTAAGTGCCTTGTTGTGTCTCTTCTTTCTCTTGGCCTTTTAGTTTCTTGCAATGGGATATTCGGCTATCAACCTACCCTACAAAACTTTTGCCTTCTCCCAACATGATTCCAAGGTAATTTTCCTTGATTATTTGTCTCTATGATTTATGAGTTTTGGTTTCTTGATTTGTTGTTGTGGTATTTGTTTATATGAGATAAAAGGTTTCATTATGTGTTTTTAATATTCTTTAACATTTAGTTTTATTGTGAATAAAGTCTCAAAGCATTTGGGCTAGTTTTAAAACTATAGCAATTTTCTTTTGGGAACCTAAATCTGTTGAGGGGAGATTTGAGTCAGTTGCAATATGTAATTTTTAATAAATTAAAGAAAAATTATTTTGTACTGAATTTTTTATGGTACATACTACACATATAAGAGCTTATCCCTATTTAATTTCAAGTTAATTAGATAAATTTTCATGGACCAAATGATTTTTACAAAAGGGCTGACTTGTTATGTAGTGAATTTGAAAGTATGACGAGTATATTGGGATTTTGTGGAATTTACTTAAAACCTTTGTTGAGTGGGTTGGCTTGTAAAACTAAATCTTTTGTTGAGACTTAGCTAATTTTAAAACAAATGTGTTTTACTTAGCTAATTTTAATAATAGTTTGATTTAATCACTTACAGTAGTGTATTAAAATGCTTTGGTTGTGTTATGGTCCTTGGATCACTTTTTTTTTTTTTTTTTGGTTGCAATTGATTCTATTTTAAATCTGAAATTTGTTGCTTTTGTGTCATTCTGATTGACTTAGATTTGATGGGTCATTGTGATAAAGCTTGAATTTTGTTTTGTATTGATGTTTATGTGGGAATTTAGTTTAAGTTCTTGAATTGTGTTAAATTTGGTAATTGAGACTATTTTTTATTTGTCTTTGTAGTCTATGGCTCTATGCATTAAGGCCCAAATTGGGTTTGAAGTTTGTGTCTTGGATGAACATATATATATATATATATATATATATATTCAATAGAGATGTTTCTTATAACATAGTTACAATTTTAATGTAGTATTGTCTTTACATTTGTGCAGATTTCTTCATATTGGTGGCTTTTAGGGCATTTTCTTTTGGCACTACTTAAAGACATTTGAGGACATCTTCTTTTAGCCCTTAGTATTTTAAGTTATTGTATGTTATAAAACATCTTGTATTATTGTATGTGTTGGAAACAATTTGTATGGATGGATTGAATAGAATACTTGTTTTATTTTTACATTTGGAATGTATATATCATTTTCTTATAATTGTGTAGTTGACATAAATGTGTTATTCAAGTGTGAGGAGTTAATAATGTAATGACAGGTTACATACAGGAAAAAAATGAAAACAGATAAATAGCTTTAATGACAAATTTTTCCATCACATTTAGCTACATTTAGTGACGAAATTTTTTGTCGCTAAATGCAACTGAATTTATAAAAAACACGTTCAGCGATAAAAAAATTTTTCCGCTAAATATAATTGAATTTTTCAGACAATAGTTTTAGGGCAACGAAAATATTTGTCGCTATAAGTACCCAAATATTCTTAAAAATAGTTTTAGCGACAAAAATATTTCGTCACTAAAAATTATCTAATAAAATAAGGTACATGTAGCGACAAAATAGTTTTGTCGCTAAATAGTATTTCGTCGATAATACTTTTAGCGACGGAGCTATAGCGACGAAACAAATTTCCTAGCTAAAGTGTTTTTATTTTAAAACAACTCGGATCTTTAGCGATGAAATCTATTGAAAGTTTTCGTTGATAATACTTTTAGTGATGGAGCTTTAACGACAAAACGAATTTCGTCACTAAAAAGAAGAATTCGTCACTAAAGGTACTAGGTGACAAAATATTGGACTTTTAGTGACGAAAATTTTCATTGTTAAAAATGCATTTTGTTGTAGTGTCTTTTTACATTTATGTTGTAATATATATTCATTTTAATTGATTAATATTAAAATGCTCCAACATGAGATTATAAACTGATTTGGCAAGATCTAGTTATATTATAAAGAGGAGCCACTATAATTTTTTGTTGATATTTTGATAGAATTAGATGTTTTTGTTGAAAATACTAACAAAAAAAAATATCAATTGAACTACATAGCTATTGGTGATCCACTATTAATTTCAAATGAATCAAAAAATTATATATTTTTATTGTTACGTTAGAAATTTTTTGGGAAAAAAATGTTATTTATTAGATAAACCAATTCCAGTCCAAAAGGACCAAAACAATAGGATTTAGACACACAAAAAAAAAAAAAAAAAGTATCTGGAATGATTGAGTTCCAATAAGTCAATAAAGTCTACCAAAAATAAAAATAAAAATAAAAAATGATCAAGAAGTAAAATTATACTAAAGAGAACCCACTACTATAATGTTTATTCCTTAATCAATTTATGGTATACGTATAATTTTTCTTTTCCAAAGAATTTCTAACATTTTTTTTTTTAGAATTTTAACACATACATAGGAAGAGGGGAGAAGGTCTTAAAGAAACTGACAGTGGTGTATATCCAAAATAGCCTAACTCTGAAATACACAACACAGGCTTTAAAGCTCTTTAACTCACACTCATTTTCCGATGTAAGATTAACCCACTATTTTTTTTTTTTTTTTTGAGAATTTTAACACATACACACACGGGAAGAGGGGAGAAGGTCTTAATGAGGAATCCAATTTAATTTTCTTAATTTTTTGGTGCTTAATGAGTTATTAAGTGAGAAAACCATAAAATCAAAATTAATAAACCTTAAAAAAATCGCCATCAATGATTCACTATTAATAAACCATAAAAACAATTACAATTATACAGTTCAAATTATACTTTTTTTTAGAAGAGATTGAAATTATGCATGAAGCTTACACATTTTTTTAAAGTATGTTTACTTAAAATGAAAGTTCAAATTAATATGATTACCTAAAGTGAAATCTATAATATACATTGTAGGGGCCTTGTTCGACACACATAAAATTGAAATTTTTGTTTAATATCTTAATTTTGTTGTCAAATAAACAGCTAAGATCTCACCATTTTTCAAATTATATTTTTTTTAATTGGGTTAAAATTCCATTATGAATTCTTATAAAACCTCCTATATTAAAAATTATATACATGTTTTTACCTTACCTTGTAGAATTATGTTTGCATTATTATATTTATTATGGATATTCATAAAAAAATATTTATTAGGGATGAAAGAAAAAAAAATTGTAAGCAAATTGTAAAATGTTGAACCTAAGATATTTTTCAAATAAAAGTGCTAGCGAAGATAAATTTTTGGCACACGTGGTAGAAATACATTGTAATAGGGCATGTGTGCATGTGTACACTCATAACGCAATGTAAACATAACCATAAACATAAACATATATTACAACACACACACACACACACACACACACACACACACATATAGTCTATCCTCCTTTTATATGCAAAAAAAGCTAGTCTGAATTTAAAAATTCCCAAAAACAAAAAAAAAAAATCTTACCTTTGAATCAAGGGAATATTAAAATTAATTATTTTTATTCCTATATAATGTGAAACTAGCCAATTTATGGGTCTGTAGCCAAATTGACCAAAATGCTCTTGATTGACCAAACTTTGACCAAGTTGGCTAACAATGAAATGAACTCAAAAATTCACTAAACTACCAAATTCCATCATTTTACATCAAAATCCATTCCTAAAAAATTTCCCTCACATTTGACTAAATTTGATCAAAATCAACCCAAGTTTGACCACAATTTAACCAATAATCCGACCTTTTGATCAAAATGAATTCAACCTTATACTAAATTTAACTGGATTCCCTTTAAAATGATTGTTCACAAGCCTAGATTAGACTTAAAAAAATAAAGATGTTACAAAAACATTTAAAAATGCCCGACCCTTGCCCATTGCTCAGTGTGGGAAAAGTTTTAAAATTAAATTATGTTTTAATCTCGAGTATGTACTTAACAAAAACCCAACAATATTAAATTCACATAATATGCAAACATCCTTGGAGATTGTTGTAGCAGAGTACATACAGAAAATTATGCCCATGGATAACGTCAATTTGGACTATACACTAAAAACAGTATTTGAGAATTATATATTCTGTGTGTGTGTGTGTGTGTGTGTGGTTGGTTCCCTTTTACCTTACGTTTTCCATTTAATAAATATTCATATATATATATATATATATATATATATTTGAGGCAATAAGTGGATCTCTACTCATTTACCTTTCAAAATATAGGGAAGATTCTAGGTTGCTTATACCGTTTTTTGGACGTCTTTTGATCATTTGTTTTTTCATTCTTTTGAGATTCAGTATCCTAATAACTAAATTTAAAGCCAAAAAAGTTCAATGAACTCAAAAATATTCTTTTGATTCTTACATCTAGCCATAAGGTAAATTAAACATAAATTTTTAGGTAAATGGATAAGCATTGACACTTAATATCTTGGATTTAGTTGATCAACTCAAAACTAACATGTTATAATGCTAGATTGGTTTCAAATCTACTTATCTATAGATAAGCATTACATTATGTTTATAACCATGTGTGTCCTTGTGTGTGTATATATATAAAAGGGATCTAAATAATATAATTATGAAAAATATATAAATAAAAGTCAATAAAATAAAAATAAAAATAAACATAAACATAAACATAAACATAATAAAATATATAATAAAAATGAAAACTAACCATTAAGTACTGGGAATAAATATTGAGTTGTTGAATCCCCCATTCTCTCCTCAAGAGGCAGAGTTAGTTAAGAGCATTCAATTTTGTCATAATACTATGGAGGATAAGTTGGTGTGGCCTTTTGTCTCTTTGGGTATTTATTAGGTCAAATCAGGGTATAATTTCCTTTCTCAAGAAAGATCCATGGGTTTTAGGTTTTAGCAAATCTGAATCAGTTTTAGGGTGTATGGAAACAAATTTGGGGATACACTATTCTGAATAAGATGAAGAATATAATTTGGAGGGCTTGTAAAAATGCCATACCTATCAAAATGAATTTAGTTTACATGACAGTTTTAAATGAAGATATTTGTGAACATTGTAAGCAACGTGAGGATGCTATTCATGCCTTATGGGTATGTCCTTGAGTTTTGGCTGTATGAGACTTAGACTCTCTGGAATTTTTGTCAAGTCAAACATTTTTCTAAGTTTGTAGAACCGACGTAACACGTGATTATTGAAAAGAAAGACCTTGAGGTTTTTTCCATCTTTTTTGAACTCTTTTGGCTCCATAGAAATTGACTTTGTGTTGAAAACAGAGCCATTTCCTATTAATGAAGTGATCGCAATAGCCCACCCACTGCGACAAAACCATGTTGTGTTTGTTGGTATACACTACAAAAAAAAAAAATGCCTATTAGCGACCAAGAATTTTTGATGGACCCAAAAAGCCTTCTCAAAAAATCTTATTTGCAATGGCAAAATAAAAGCCTCGCAAATACTTGGTAAAATGTGAAATATTTGTGACCAACAAGAAGAGCTATTGCAATTATGTGTTATAGCCGTCACAAATACTAATATTTTGGAGGGAAATTTTTTCTCCATATTATTTGCGAGGGACAATTAAAAATCTCTCGCAAAAAGTGTATTATTTGTGATGGTAAAAAAAAGCTGTCACAAATACTAAATTATTTACGAGGGTTAGGATCGACCTTCACAAATAATCATTAAAATGTCAAAAAATTTGGAGGGAAATGTTCCCACCAAATTATTTTCGAGGGACAATAAAAATCCCTGGCAAAAAGTTT
Source organism: Lithocarpus polystachyus (assembly GCA_033629205.1). Lineage (NCBI taxonomy): Eukaryota > Viridiplantae > Streptophyta > Magnoliopsida > Fagales > Fagaceae > Lithocarpus > Lithocarpus polystachyus. The sequence goes on from CM066166.1 coordinate 90,344,634, forward strand.
ATTTTTTGTGTGGGTTAAAAATATGTCCTTACTAACACTAAATTATTTGCGAAGGCCACGATTGGCCTTCGCAAAAAATAATTAAAAAATATTTTTTTTTTTGAGATAAAAGTTATTCTAAAATTCAAAGAAAAATAAAAAGAAACGTATAAACATATAGCACTTCGTATTCTTTAGATGAACATTTAGTTTACAATCTAAAAAAAAAAACTTTTTATATACATCCTATATAAGAAAGATCTGTCATTATTTTCTAAACAATTGTACCCATAAAAAAATTATAGCACTTTCAACTTCAAAATGGTAGCCTAAATTTCAAGAATTTTAGCCTTTTGTACTCTCTCTCTCTCTCTCTCTCTCTCTCTCTCTCTCTCTCTCTCTCTCTCTCAAAAGTGAATAAAAATTTATTCCCATTAAAATAATGTATAAAAGATGAGTTTATAGATCAAATGGTAAATTATATCTGATTGGCATGAAAATTGGCATGCATGTTAAGAATATATAGAACATGTAAATGGTTGGATTTTCAAAATATGAATTCAATAATAAGTTATTGGGTGATGTAACATTTTTTAGAGTTACATCACGTGTAACTTGAACCCAACTCTATATTTCTTAATTCGATGTGAATTTTGACAAATCTACCATTAGATTACATTATCTTCATATATTTTTCATGCTTATAAAATTTCAAGGTGATCAAATATTAATTGTTATGTCATTAATCAATTGTTTAAATTCAAGCTTTTGTAGTTTAAAATAATGCATAAAAGATGAGTTTATAGATCAAACGGTAAATTACATCCGATTAGCATGAAAATTAATTGGCATGCATGTTAAGACCATATAGAACATGTAATCTAACAGTTGGATTTGCAAAATATAAATTCAATAATAAGTTATTGGGTAGTGTAACATTTTTTAGAGTTATGTCAAGTGTAACTTGAACCTAATCCTATATTTCTTAATTCGATGTGAATTTTGACAAATCTACCATTAAATTACATTTTCTTCATACATTTTTCATGGTTACAAAATTTGAAGGTAATCAATGATTAATAGGCATGTCATCAATCAATCGTCTAAATTCAAGTTTTTGTAGTTTAAAATAATGTATAAAAGATGAGTTTATAGAACAAATAATAAATTACATTTGATTGACATGAAAATTGGCAAGCATATTAAGAACATATAGAAAATGTAATCCAACGATTGGATTTCCAAAATATGAATTCAATAATAAGTTATTGGGTAGTGTAACATTTTTTAGAGTTACGTCAGGTGTAACTCGAATCCAACCCTATATTTCTTAATTCGATGTGAATTTTGACAAATTTACTGTTAGATTACATTATCTTTATATATTTTTCATGTTTACAAAATTTCAAAGAGATCAAAGATTAATAGCCATGTCATCAAACAATTGTCTAGATTCAAATTTTAGTAGTTTAAAATAATGCATAAAATATGAGTTTATGAATCAAATGGTAAATTACATCCAATTGGCATGAAAATTAGCATGCATGTTAAGAACATATATACCATGTAATCCAAAGGTTGGATTTTCAAAATATGAATTCAATAATAAGTTATTGGGTGATGTAATATTTTTTAAAGTTACGTTAAGTGTAACTTAAACCCATCCCTAAATTTCTTAATTCGATATGAATTTTAACAAATCTACCGTTAGATTACATTTTCTTCATACATTTTTCATGCTTACAAAATTTGAAGGTAATCAAAGATTAATAGGCACGTCATCAATCAATCGTCTAAATTCAAGTTTTTATAGTTTAAAATAATGCATAAAAGATGAGTTTATAGAACAAATGGTAAATTACATCTGATTGACATGAAAATTGGCATGCATGTTAAGAACATATAGAAAATGTAATCCAACAATTGGATTTCCAAAATATGAATTTAATAATAAGTTACTGGGTGGTTAGATTTCAAATCTAAGTATGACATGTGATGGACATGTGCTGTGTACCTATATGGCTATATATATTCTCTCAATCCGACCATCCAATTGGTCTCAAATTTCACCAACGTTAATAGTCACCATACTCTTCAATCCTAATGATCAAGATTTGAATATGAATTTCACCGAATCCAATGGTATCAAGACTATCTATTAAGTTTGATCGGGTTTGACCAACTTTGACTAAACTTTGACAATGCATTTCTCTAAATCCAACTGTTTAATTGTGACCATAATTTACTAGAATTAACCTTTCATTATACTCTTCAAATCTAACGGTTAGATTTCCAATCTAAGTATGACGCATGATGGACATGTGCTGTGTACTTGTATGGTTATGTTTACTCAATTTGACTATCCAATTCTTCTTAAATTTCACCAACACAAGTATGTCACCATACTCTTCATTCCTATTGATCAAGATTTGAAAATGAATTTCACTAAGCCTAGTGATATCGGGACCATCTATTAAGTTTGACTGGGTTTGACTAACTTTGACCGCGCTTTTCTCTAAATCCAACCGTTTGATTGTGACCATAATTTAGCAAAATTAACCTTTCATTACACTCTCCAAATCCAACGGTTAGATTTCAAATCTAAGTATGGTGCGTGATGGACATATGCTGTGTACTTGTATGGTTATATTTTCTCAATCTGACCATCCAATTAGTCATATTATTTTTTTTTTTAAAAAGTAAACGTAATTAGTCACATATTAAAATTCTTACATAAATTTAATAATAGCTCTGATCATTTTTTTTTTCTTCTAATTTTTAATAAGATGGAACGTGTGATAATTTTTGTTGTGTGGTATTTTTTGCTTACAAGTTACAACAATTTGGGAACCAGAGATTTATACTCAAGTCCTCCACATCAAAAGAATTAGATAATACTACATATATATTTACAATACTACTTTTGATAAGATTTATATGAAATATTATAGCATTTTTGTTTATTATATATTATCCATGTATCATTTAATCATTACTCCATGGATAGCACCTATGTAATGTATAAAAATGAAACATTGGAATATATATATATATATATATATATATATTAATTCTTTTATTAAAAAGAAAAGTATTTCCATGTTTAATCACCCATCCATAGCATACAATTCCAATGTCATTGGATTTTCCAATTCTTATCATTTTTTTAAAAAAATTATTAATATCCAGACAGTCACACTCCATGTTAATTTATAAGATAAAATAAAATAACCATTTCTGAAAGCAAGCAATTAAAATAATATATTAAGAGATTCCTTGTTTAATGTGGGACCTAATTGCATTCATGGATGTGGCCCTCTTTCATTGAAATTTGGAGGAAACAAGGTCATGTATACATGTTATTTGCATACAAAAGAGAAAAAGACCCTATACATGTTATTTGCATACAAAAGAGAAAAAGACCCTTCACTGAAAGCACTTTTAACCGTCCTTGCCCAGCAAAACACATCTTTCATTTTCCACACAAAAGTTTCATCTCTCACACAAACATTTCAGCCACATTTCAGCTAAAAATTTTTACTTTTTACTTGCCCAATTTAAAATTTTCATTTCCCACTACACAAATTTCATTTCCCACTCCACAAAACTCTCTCATTTTCTCTCTATCTCTCACACGGCCTCTCACATTCACACACACACACACACACACACAACCTCGCTGACGCTGACAAGCAAAGCCCAGCCCAGCCCTAATGTGCCTAGCCGAGTCGATCCCAGCGTTGACGAGGATGAGCCCAGCCCAGCCCAATGACGACGTTGATGAGGCCGAGCCTAGCCATCGACTCCTCTCCTCCCATACCCGTCGACTCTCTCTCCCTCACCACAAGATCCTTTCTCCCTCTATCCCCTTACCACCCCCATACCCATTCATTTTTCCTCACCATACCCACTCCGATTTTGCTTGGTATTTGATTTTTTGTTTTAATTATTGTGAAATATTGATTTTGGATTTGGATACTTAACAATTAGGTTATTTATTTAATTTTCAGTTTTGATTTTTGTGAAATTTGGGTTTGGATTTTGTGGTGTAATATGTAGATAATTTATTTATTTTTTAATGATTTTTTTATGTACAATTGAGAACCTCAGAGTGATGCAGAAATTGTTGATGCTAAGCCTCTTGTACTTTCAAGAGAAACATTGCTGACTGCTGATTCAAAGGAACCATTTGCAAGGTTACATCTCTTGCAATTTTGTCATCTATAAAACATAGATACTTCTGGTGATGACATGTACTTTAAGTAGTTTTCATTCTTAACTTATGTGATCTAGATTTCGTATAGTTAATCCATTCAGAAACTTATTATGTTGCTATAATTTTGAAGAATCTATTAAATTCTAGTATTACTTTTCTTTTAAGAAATTATGGGAAAGAGCTTATCAGATAATTAAAAATTATGCAATCCATATGTTTATGGCATAGGGTCTTACTAAAGTGTAGCCAAGTGGTGGTGGAATATTGTATTTCAATAATACTTCTAGTTAGTGGGAATGAATAATTGGAGAGTACATTTGTTCCATGAAAGAATAATCACAATTCCCTGCAAGATCTCTTAGTTGGGATTTTGTTGTTGTTCTAGTATGGTATTAAAATATGCATAAACTTTAATGATCAAGAAAAACCCTAACTTTTCCTCTACTCCTACATTTTAGTTTACACAAAAAATTTGGCCATTCATTATATTATTGAATTGTAGTGTAAATTTAATTTCAAAGTTGAAAGAAGTCACTGGAACACCATTGTTAATTCTTTTTTCATTTCACTTCATTCAGTGAGAGTATTTTATAAACTATGTGCTAAAATTGCTTGACTCACCCCATCTCAGTTTTACATATTGTACCATGCTTGGAAAACTTACTCAAAGTGAAGACATGCCTCTTGGTTGATAAATCTCTTTAGGCTATTTTTGTGGCTTCAATATTTGGCAAATGGCACATCAGTCATGATCAATGTTAAAATATATAATAGCTAAAAGATAGTGGTTTTATAACTTACAAACCTAATGTCCACATTTTTTTTGGGGTGGGGGGGGGGGGGTGGGAGATCCCCCAGAGATAAGGTGGGGTCTCTAGGTGTCATAGGCCATAAAAAACTTGTAATGGGTGCCAGGTTATCCTATTTTTCCTAACACTATTATTTATTTCTTCTGTTGGAACCTCCTTTGCATGGTTGCAGGTCGGATAAGCTTATATTAGAGGCTGTTACCAATTTGAAGGAGCCAAGGGGTTCTGACAGGGTTGCAATTGCTTTATACATAGAGGTAATCTCACTTATGTAACTTTAAGCTATGACTTCATAAACCTATTATGCTTGCAAAAACTAATACTAAGTGGTCAAACTTCAAAACATCTAGTGCTTGTAATGCTTTTAAGTTGTAAAGACCTTCTATTCCAATTCTTTCTTGAGCAAATTTCCTTTTCTACCTTCTCTTAGTTTCTAATAAATGGTGTTCATATTGATACCCATTCCGATTTTGCTTGGTAAGTTATTTATTTGATTTTTTGTTTTGATTATTGTGAAATTTTGGGTTTGGATTTGGATACTTAACATTCTGGTTATTTATTTAATTTTCAGTTTTGATTGAGAATGTGATCATGCATAGACGTTTGATAACACGTTGTAAGGTCCAAGTGAAGTAGGCAAGCTCTCTATATTATGTGGTTTGGTTTACCAAAAAAAAAAAAAAATGTTGTTGACAAACAAGTAGTTGCCAAAAGTGGGTGTCAAATTACCCCCATAAACAAGTAGCTTTCTCTTATTTCTCCTTCGTCCCTCTCTCAAGCCATCTATTATTATCAATCCACCAAAATAATAGTGAAGATTTTTTTTGAGTATTTATATTGTTAGTGATGATGGGAATGATTAAAGATTTGGGTTTTTTTTTTTTTTCACAATCTCTAATAGGTCTTGCCCCTTTCCTCCAAACAGCATTTTGACCAAGTGGGTTTTTGATTTGTGCAGTTCTAGAGCTGTCTCCACGTGAAGGCCAACTGAAAGGTATTGTCCTTCTTTTCTCATTTGTGCCATTGTTTCTTCTTTTTCTTATATCTTTCATGATGTGGTCTTCTTCCTTCTCTCTCTCTCTCTCGCTCTCTCTTTTCAACCTGTTACTTCTTGTTCTTTGTTTTAAGAATTCCACCATACACATATGCCTTAAGAGAATTGAAGATGCTCATTTTTTTCTCCACTTGGTTACATATGCTTGCAATACTTTAATGTATTTAAAAAAAATTGAAAAAGAAAAACCTTGACCTTTCGTTGTCTTCTTTTCCATCTACCCATTTTGGGGACTTGGAAAAATGCTCTATTTTCCTCTATTCAATACCAAAATGTTAGGGTTTTGTGGAGAATAGGGGTTCTTTACGTTTTCATTATGCTCTAATGCAATCTATCTCTTCCTTTGTATTTTCTTAGTTTGAGTCTTTGGTTGTGTTATTATAAAATTATGAGTTCTGTGTGTTCAAGTTGTTCATTTACAATAATCTATTTTTCGTGACTAGGCTAGACTAGCAAAGGTCTTCACAATGTGCATTTTGGGATTCCTTATGGCTTCCAAGTATGTCAACATTTTGCCTACCAGTGGTAGGAAACTTTTAAATGGGGTAATACTTATCGACCCCAAAATTTTGAGACTAAAGCTTCTTGTTGTTGTTGTTGAATATATCATGCTAATACTCACTTATTATTAACTTACCCTGCAACTTAGATTTACCTATCAACAAATTTGAGCACCATAACTCATTGTTCCCACTATTTGTGTAATGCAGTTGGTCTTTCCACTTTTACTTCCATGTTTGATATTCTCTCAACTTGGTCAAGCTATCACCATTGAGAAAATGCTTGAATGGTAACAATTATACTTTTCAATCTATGATTTCAAAGCACCACAATAATTTTTTTTTTCTTTCTCTCTTTTAAATTACAATTTCATTCATTTACAGGTGGTTTATTTGGACTATGTGGTTCTGCCAAAGGGTATAGTTTTGATTTGCTTTCTGGTTGATGGTTTCAGATGCTCGTTGATGATATTGGAGACGTGAAAATTATTAATGATGGTGCTACAATACTGAAGATGCTATAATTTTTTGATGGCTTTTTGTGTACAAAGAACCACATTTAAACTACTGCATTTTTTTGGAAGTGTTGAAGGATATGTTTAAATACTTTGGAACTTTGATAATGGTTATAGACAATGTTATGTATTTGATAATATATTTCTGTGTTAATAAAATGTTAGTTTGGAGACATTTGTGTTGTTATCTAGTTACATTTGTGGTATTGTCTTAGTGGAGCTAAAATTATTACAAGTTATTTGTAATAGATATGTGGGTTTAGAATCTAGGAGGAAAAAAAATCACCTATAGTGGTGGGCAAAAACTGCTGCTGAAGGACTAACATTTTAATATAATTGAAGACCTATAGCGGCATTTTTGGCCCGCCGCAATAATACAGTTTTTTTTGTAGTGCAAATAATTAATTGTGAGGGTATAAAGGTTCTCACAAATAGTTGTTAACGACAACTGATTCCCCTCGCTAAAAATAAGTCGTCGACTTTTCTTATCATTTGGTAATATATTTGTGAGGGCGGATTTGTTCAGTAACGACGATGGATTGCCCTCGTAAATTATCTATTTGCGAAGGTATGGTCGCAAAATTTTTTTTAGCAACAAGAGCAAATATGACAGCCTTCGAGGGCCATATACCCTCGCTAATAACCTTTTGCGATGATATTTGAATTTTTACGAGGGCATCTTACCCTCGCTAGTAGACTCTTTTCTTGTAGTGATATATCCTCCAACAAATTCTTCAATCAAAGTCAATTTTGATAGTAGTGTTCAAGGAGACATGAGAAGCATGTATTGGTGGTTGTTCTAAAAATGGAAGAGAGTTAAATGTAGTGAAGATCATCAAAATCATAGAGCACATAGTAGAAACATGCAGAAACAACAATGATGAATGGACAAATGATCATTCATGAATTAGACCAACCTGAACCTGAGAATTTTTTCTCCAAAGTAAAATGGGTCAATATAAATTTTGAGATCATCAAATAGCTTAAATCAAAATAATGTCTCTACATCTTTTGGTGTGATAAAATTAAAAGGGCTTAGAGCATTGAATTTCTACTATAAAACTCATAATTATTTTGTCATTGTCAGTTAGAGGTCGGGGCAGTCGTACATAGCCAACAACTAAGCCGCCCCCTTAACTACAAGTCCTGACTCCGTTCTTGTCCATGTCCAAGCTTAGTGATGTGTGGGTTCAATATATAATTTTGGACAGTTTTGCTTATGTGAAACTGAAAATTCACGCTTTCTTTGTAATTTACTAAATGTCTCCTCGTAATTCTTCTCGCATGCTCACAAGAATTACACTTCCTTCGCCATAAAAACGTGCACCAATTAACAAAAAAGAGCAAAACACCAGCACTTTCAAATGGATGAAAATCTTCTATTTAAGAACACCATTTACACCAAAGCGACAAATTGTGTATTCCCAATAATATCACATATAAAGCCATATTTCCTAAGAAATTATTTATTCATTAATAAATTCCACTATTGTTAACAATCAAAGATATGCTTCATGGTTATCCAAAAAAAAAAAAAAAAAAATGCTTCAGTGAAGAAGATATCTCAATAGAATCGCTCAAAAGGTAAGCGTATGCTATTTTGTATTATATATCTTACTTAAAATTTTAAAAAAATTTAAGTCACAAATGAGATGTGAAAACCAAAACCTACTATGACTTGTGAGTTCCACCACCCACTTAGGAAGACCTTAATGTGCGTGTGGATTTTGGCTAGTATGATCAATTTTCATGCAATAAGTTTTTATTTGTTTTCCCAAGAAACACAGTCTTAAAGAATAATATTTTTAAATTCAAATACTAGAATTAGAAAATTCAATATCTAACTCAAAATTGAAAACTCAATTACAGAACTTATTTTGCTGAAATTGAAAATTGAAAACTGAAAATACTGTACCAAAATATTATTTAAATGTGTGAATAGTGTCATTGGACTCGTTTTTAATGAAAAAATTGATAGAACTGAAAACTCAATATGAAGCTGAAAACTGAAAACTCAATTGATAGAACTTATTTTGCTGAAACTGAAAATTGAAAACTGAAAACACTGTAGCAAAATATTATTTAAATATGTGAATAGTATCGTTAGACTCGTTTTTAACGAAAAAACTGTTAAAAAGTGAGATTTGTGGGACCCACTGTACGTTGAAAAGTCAAAAAGACTGTTTATAAATAGTGCATAAATAGTAACTGTACAGTAACTATGTTGGCTGAAACGCGAGGAAAAAAAAAAAAAAATATATATATATATATATATATATATATATATATGTGCAACAAAACGCAAACATAAACTTGGAAACGTGAATCCAAACTCACAATGAATTTGCTTATATTTGAGAACGCTTGTTATTTGAAATACAAAGAAAAGTAATTGCATGGACATATGGAGACTAATGAGCCTGTTGGAAATATTTTGTTTGAACACACAAATCTTTAAAAAAGAAACAAGTTTCTTCCAACAACCTTAATAGGAACTTAAATAAAAGTTTGAAAATTCTATCTTAGTTAGTTAACCAGAACAAATCACTCATATTTCATCTCGGCCTAAAATTCGACCAATTCTGAGTCCATTTTGGTCTATTCCACAAAATTCCAATTGGCTTAATGATTTCGGCCATAATGGGAACAATATATTTTTTCCCATTCCCTAAATTCATTTTCATTTTCATTTTTTCATAACCAACTTGCCTATAATATTCGTGTTTCTTTTTTCCATTAAGAATGTGTTTTTTTTTTTTTTTTGTTCATTTACATTACTTACCTATGACATTTTTCTTTGCATATACTCTCTTATATATGGCATGTTTTATAATGTTGATATTAATAATATGCATTATTTAAATTTGAATTAATAAATGATATGCTAGAAAATTATGTGATGAAGAATCATGTCTATTTATACTAAAGAGAACCCACTAGTATAATTTTTACTTCTTAATAATTTTTTGTGGACTTTATTAACTTCTTGGAACACACCCATGCATACTTTCTTTGTCTAATTCTTATTGTTTTGGATTTGGAGTTGGTTTATCTAATACATAACATTTTTATTGTTTTGGACTGGGAGTTGGTTTATCTAATACATAACATTTTTTTTTTTTTTGAGAAATTGCACTTTACCCACCTGTGGTTTGGCCCGTTTTAATAATGCCCACCCGTGATTTAAAAGTTATCACTTAACCCACCTGAGGTGGCTTCCGTTAGACCCCTGTTATCCACCTTTGTTATTTTCGTTAGAAAATCTCCTTTACTATATAAGCCAAAATTAAAACCCAAATAGAACCCTAAAAAGAAGAACGAGCTCTCTCCCTCTCTCTACCTTAGAATCCCTAAAAATCTCCAAACCCATAATCCCTTTCTCCCTTCACTTAGATTGTCAAAGTGAAATCTGAATACTTGCAAGCAACCTCATATATAAAGCAACCTGATCCTTTTGTGTGTTATATTTTATTGAACTCAAGCACAAATTGATTTCCGTGTAATTGCAATTCAAACCCATAAAGTTGGTTTCCTTAGACTTTCAAAAATAAAAATTTCACAATATTTAACACCAATTGTGGAATTAAGAGAATAAAGAAGAAATTATATTAATAGGTTTTTTTTTTGCCGAATTATATTAATGGGTATAGTCAATACCATGATAAAACATCACATGCTGTGAATGAATGAATAATGAATAAATACAATAAAACACCTAAACCCACAAAAACATGAAACAAACACTTGTAATTTCTAAAACACCAAAACGGCAGCGAATACTGCTACAACCACAGATTCAGTAGCGAACCCAACTCTGTTCAAAACGGTGCCACTTTGAGCCGGTCTAGGAGCTTCAGCAAGTGGAGTACTAATCGAAGATGGAGGACTCACCGGAGTCTCAGAAGAAGCTGGAGGAGGAGATGGTGGAGAGTTCACCACTGCGCGGAGACGGAGTAGGCACTTGAGTCTTTCTAATTGTAGGCGACAGCGCTGAAGCTTTAGGAGCAAGTGCTTGTGTTGGCGACTTTGATAGAGAGTGTGAAGGAGACTGGGCTAAAGTTGATATAGAGGAAACCTCAAACTTCAATACACCTCCTTACTTTCAAGTGTTCAGATTTCACTTTGGCAATCTATGTGAAGAGAGAAAGGGATTATGGGTTAGGAGATTTTTAGGGATTCTAAGGTAGAGAGAGGGAGAGAGCCTTTTTAGGGTTCTATTTGGGTTCTGATTTTAGCTTATATAGTTTCTAATGGAAAGGGCAAAGGTAGGTAACGGGGGTCTAACGGAGGCCACCTCAAGTGGGTTAAGTGATAACTTTTAAACTAGAGGTGGACACTGTTAAAATGGGCCAAACCACAAGTGAGTAAAGTATAATTCTATCATGACAATAAAAATATACTCGTTCAACCCTTAATTGTTAGTACTCTATTTCAATTTGGGATGTGTCAAAATGCAATTCACTAAAAAAATTCAATAAATAAATTTTCAAACTTATCTTTTATTTATTTTTTTTTCTTTTGGGTGAAAAATTCAACACTATTCTTTCATTATAGTTTAAATTAACAAGTTCAGCAAAGCAAAAAAGTTTAAATTAACAAGAGTACTTTTAGAAATTTGTATATTTTTAATTAAAATACAATGAATTAAATACCCTTAAAAAGTAATATTTTCTAAATAGAATCAACAATATAGGACGAATGTAGTATAAATTTTTTACTCATTAATGATAAATTAATTTTTTTTTAAACTTATTAATGATAAAATATATAGTTTTGTTTTTACTCATTAAAATAATATCTTGGATTTTGAGTAGATTTTGTAGTATAGAATCCATCATTGGAGTCCTAAAAAAAACAAAAGAATCCATCACTAGTGTCTTTGTTTTTATTTTTATTTTAAAAAGCACCTTAAGATCCTTAACCCCCTTTGATAATGATGTTTTAATAACGTTATTTAAATATTATAAAAATACGTGTAAGAAAAAAAGTATTGGAAAAATATGTTTTGTATTATTTAAACAACTAAATCTGTAATTTAAACAAAACAACCAAACAAATCTCCTGGCGCAGCTCAAAAACGGATCAAGCTCAGAATAGCTTAGAATTGCAATAAACTGGATTACGTTTAGTCTCATGTTTTGTAGAGCCCAACTAAAACCACAATCCGGCCCAATTGAATGCTTTATTGTACCGTTGCTGTTATTGATTGATTTATATGGTGAAAACTTAAAACCGTTGCTTTTGTTGGTGATGAATGAGGCCACTGCACTCACGCATTGAGAGCTGGCTCTGTGCTCTGTTCAAAGTTTCGATAACCCATTGTCGAGCAATCAAACTTGGCGACATTGCAGACATCTACACTGCCAACAATATTCTAAGCGGATATACAAAATGCAGAGAGTTATGCATTGCTCACAAACTGTTCGATGGAATGCCTCAAAGAGATACTGTCTCTTGGAATACAATGATCGCTGGATATGTAAACTGTGGGAACTTCGAGACTGCATGGGAAATTCTAAGAACTATGAAGAGGCGTGGGTTTGATGATTTTGATGGGTATACTTTTGGAAGCATACTTAAGGGAATTGCTTGTGCTTATAGGTTCGATCTTGGGCAACAAGTGCATTCCATGATTGTCAAGATGGGTTATGTTGGAAATGTTTATTCCAGTAGTGCACTTCTGGACATGTATGCAAAGTGTGAGAGAGTTGAGGATGCATATGTGGTGTTTCAGTGCATACCGGAGCGAAACTCTGTCACGTGGAATGCGCTGATTGCTGGTTATGTTCAAGTGGGTGATCGTGGGACTGCATTCTGGCTATTAGATTATATGGAGTGGGAGGGTATTAAGGTTGATGATGGCACATTTGCTCCACTTTTGACGTTGCTTGATGATGCTGATGTTTACAAGTTAACAATGCAAATTCATTGTAAAATTGTAAAACATGGGCTGGTATTTCATAATACTGTGTGCAATGCATTAATCACTTCATATTCAGAGTGTGGGTCTATAGAAGATGCCAAAAAAGTGTTTGATGGTGCTGTTGATACTCGAGATTTGGTGACATGGAATTCCTTGCTTGCTGCTTACCTTGTACACAATAAAGAAGCAATCGCATTTGAGCTCTTCATGGAGATGCAAGGGTTTGGACTTGAACCAGACATCTATACTTACACTAGTGTTATTAGTGCTTGTTTTGATGAAGCACATAAAAACCATGGAAATCCTTGCATGGATTGGTAATAAAAAGGGGATTGGAAAAATCAGTACCAATATCTAATGCATTAATATCTATGTATCTCAAGTCTAATAACAGATGCATGGAAGATGCGCTGCTCATTTTTGACACAATGGAGTTGAAGGACCGCGTTTCATGGAACTCAATTTTGACTGGATTTTCGCAACTTGGGCTCAGTGAAGATGCTGTGAAATTCTTTGGACATATGAGATCTGTGGTAGAAGACATTGATCACTATGCCTTTTCTGCTGTCCTTAGATCTTGCTCAGATATAGCAACCCTACAATTAGGTCAACAGGTTCATGTCTTGGCACTTAAATCGGGTTTTGAGTCCAATGAATTTGTTGCCAGCTCATTAATCTTCATGTATTCCAAATGTGGGATAATTGAAGATGCTAGGAAATCCTTTGAAGACACCCCCAAAGACAGCTCAATCACTTGGAATTCGATAATTTTTGGATATGCACAACATGGGAAGGGAAATGTTGCGCTTGAACTGTTCTACCTAATGAGAGAGAGGAGGGTGAAACCTGATCATATAACCTTTGTTGCAATTCTAACTGCATGTAGCCATTTTGGTTTGGTTGAAGAAGGATGCAAGTTTCTAGAATGTATGGAATCAGAATATGGAATTCCAATGCGAATGGAACATTATGCATGTGGAGTCGATCTATATGGGCGGGCTGGGTGTCTAGATCGGGCAAAATCTTTGATTGAGACAATGCCTTTTGAACCTGATGCTATGGTGTGGAAGACTTTACTTGGTGCTTGTAGGACTTGTGGGGACATTGAATTAGCTAGTAAGGTGGCAAGCATTCTACTTGATCTAGAGCCTGAAGAGCATTGCACTTATATAATCCTCTCTGACATGTATGGGCGTCTTAGGCGATGGGATGAAAAGGCTAAGGTGACAAGGCTTATGAGGGAAAGAGGGGTGAAAAAGGTCCCTGGTTGGAGTTGGATAGAAGTTCATAATAAGGTGCATGCTTTCAATGCAGAAGATCATTCCCACTCCCATTTTGAAGAGATATACCTTGTATTGGGAGGATTAATGGATGAAATCAAAAGGTTAAATTCTATAAGTAATTTCAAGTTTTCGAGGCATGATTTGGATCATGGATCAATGTGTGATTTAAGGCCCTGATGCTTATTTAAACCCTATTGTTTGAATTGTCTGTTGCACGCAATGGTGGGTAAATTGTCTTTTTGAAGCTTCCAATTCGTGCTTTATATGGGAAAAAATTAATTCAGTTTCAAACAAATATAATATTTGATTGTACTTTAGAGATTTTTGTTCAATATTGGAAACTTCTTGTAATAGTATTCTCAGCAATCAAGCTATTCTAATGCATAAACAGTGATCAACAAATGCAATGCCTATCCATATATGTTCTGTGTTGTGAAGGAGGCTTGTTGCTTGCCAATTTTTCATCTTCATTAAGCCCACTGTCTTATCCCTGTTATGCCACATGTGCTCCGCTTTTGGCTGCTGACAATTAGTGGGAACTAATAGTGCATGACACCAGGAACCTATAGTGGAATGCAAATAATGCTACCCTTTCATTGACTGGGAGTGATATAGCATGTTTTTCTTGAAGGACTTCAAACCTTTTGCAGGAATTGGGGCATTAGTTTGGCATACTAAGGGCTGCTACGCATTAACAAAGATTTGGCTATGCTAGGGCTGCAGATTGGATAATGTTAGGTGTGTAGGCCTGACTTTGTACAGGGCATCTCTTGCTAGTATAGCTTAGTTGTTTTCTGTGGTTTAGATAACCATTATGGCAGAGTTATGTCCCTAATGGGCTGTGGACAAGATATATGCCTTGAATATTGGAAGTTAAAGTATGCATCATTGTGGGTGTGTGGCAGGTGTAGCATAGTGCAGGGATGCTGTCATCCTTTGAGAATTTGCTGTTGCTTAGCTTAGGATTTGTACTTTTTGACTGGCTGAGCAATTGTGTATTAAGTTGCGGTGTGCAGAGTTGTACTCTATTATCCCCTGGTTGTATGTTTCACCAGACCTTTGTGTTTGCAATAAAAATTCTTACTGATTCATATATATTTGTTTATTAAAGTTTTTTTGAATTACTTTGTAGTGCACGTTCATAGGCTTTTCTGAAAGTCAATTTTTTGTTTAAACTAGCCTGAATATTGTTGCTTACTTCCATGTCCCATGCACAGTGACCCACCAAGAGCTGAACTCTTGGTTGTCTTAGAAGGGCCTGTTCTAGAATATATCTATAAAGGTCAGGATCTTCCTCCTCTGTGAGTGCTGCTCTTTCTTCTCATCACTTTTGAAATGTTGGTATGCTGTATGATATTTGATTCTGTTAGAATATTTCAGGATGAAGTGATAAATAAAGAATTTCATTGTTTGAAAGTTTGTTGCTAATCTCATCCATTTGGGAGCTATATTTTATGCCCTAGTATGTCCAGAGCCTCCTCCAAGTGCCACTTCTGTGCAAATTAGGATATTTGAAGAAGTTACAGCTCCATTGGTACTGAGAAATAGAGCTTCCATCAGAGGGAAACCAATATGAGAAGCAGGGAAAAGTTTTAGGATAACTCATGTAGGCCAGTTTATTGAAGCTGGAACATACTTACAAGTGCATGTACACCCAAAAGGCTTCCCAAGGTAAAACAAAATGTTTGATAGAGTTTACTATCACTTTTACTAGCATGATACTCGCTGACATTTGAATTTTTATCAGGTTCTATGAAATTGACTGGAAATCAAGAATTATAGCTGTGACTGGGTGCTATGTGGTTTTGGCAAACCCGCTGGTACAATAATTTCTCAATTGTATTTATCTGACATCACCAAAATTGTGCCTCAAATGATTTGATGTTTTGTAAAAATTATTCATATGATTGTAAATGCTAGAGCTGCATAGTTTGGTTGTCGTTTCAATGCTATAAATACTTGTGTGTGTGTGTGTGTGACATTTGGATTGTCCTCTTTGCCATACCCTTAAAGATCCATGACAGAAATTTGTGTAGAAGTTTAAAAATATGCAGAAACCATCAAGAGGATTATTAACCTCTTGCTTACCATTTTCTGTAATGAACATGGGTATGTTATTGTATCTCCCCACTATACAGATAACCATTTTCTCCATTCCCAGTGGGTAAACATTTAGCCATTCCAAATCAGTCTGTACAATAAAAAGGCTTCAGCAAATGGTTGACAAAGTGATGCATGACAGGCCAGAACTTTGTAATAGGAAAAATAAAGATTGATGATCTACAAGTTCGCACCTAGACCTACTTGGAGTTAGCACTATATGATAGAAAATCACTAGGAGTCATCATCTAGGGTCAACTTTTACTTATTGGCCTTGTGGAAAAAGATTCTCACTTTGCCATCGACTGACATGTAAGGCTTATGTAGTAAAAATAGTTACATCACTCTTGTTTTAAAGTTGAACTGTTGTACAGATTCTCCAACGTGCAGTCTTTCTGTGAAATTTTTCGGTAATAACCTTCAGTCTTGGTCATCCCTGGTCTAGGTTCACGTATGGGGGAGATGCAATCTTGGACATAAAAACTGGTGTGCTGGTTTATGCAAATAAAATGTAGTCCATTCTTTAGCATTTCCCTGCCATTGCTTGAAAAGACCTGCAAGATAGATCCTAGAATTTCTTTCATCTGTACTGGATATTTTCCCAATATTATTCGGTCCTAGAACCTGCATTAAATTGATTCACGGTTCATGAATATGGCAGCCACATTCGTACGCTTGTGCATATTGGACACATAAAGTGTGAAAATCAGTATTAATTTTACTATAAAAGTCTAATGAAATGATGTTATAATAAAATGATGTATCAAACGGATATTTACCAGTTCAAAAAGAAGGATTGGGCTCTTTCAGCGGCTAACTTGCCTAGTGTGGAGTGTTAATGGGTTTAAACTAGGCAGCAAGTTAGACGATCCCAATGCTACCTCCTTGTTCTTTCTGGTTGTTCATTGATCCAATCATAAGTGTTTTCTATTTTGGCATTCAACTACTTCACACTTACACATTTGAATCATCACTCCCTCTCTGAATCCCCATGAGTGCAATTTCCAAAGGGACTTGAGCAAAACGATGGTGGGGATTCACTTTGCAATTTGGCTCATTGAAGGTAGCCTAGTACTTGACCCAATCTCTGAAAATGATTTCAGTAAAATATTCAAAACCCTGCCGGAAAATGATGTGTAGCATGTTACTACACTCAATATAAAATTATAAAAAAAAAAAAATCTAGTGATGTAAAAAATTTACAATTTTTTTTTAGAACTGTTAATGTAACTTATTGTGTTAAATGTATAAGAAAACGTGTATTAGTATTGGCTCATATGAAAGTAATTTTGTTCTAACAACAACTTATATAATCTTAATAAATTGTGAAAAAAATTTGTCTCTGGCAATACTTTGTAACATATAATAGTCAAAGATACATCAAACATAGTGCTAGAACCCATTTTTAAAATTTTTCATTCTTCAATAAGTTTGTTGTAGAAGTTAATGCCATCCAAATTGACATCTCCAATCTCCCTCTTGAAAAAGTTTAGAGAACTCTTCATCTTTATTAGAGCCTAGCACAATGATGAACACTAGTTATACTTGTATACCAAAAAGGAAGAAAAAGACATTGCTTCCAAATTTCTGATCGAAGGCAACAAAATGCTTTCCAAGAACATTACCCATTGCAAGAGTGCTTAGGGACCGCAACCAACATTTGCTTTCTACTTGGTAATTATAAATAGTTTGCCTCTCAATGCTCTTCATTTCATTATATACTTCACTGCCCGCATTTTAGTAAAGAATATTTTGGACAAATTTAGGGGGTGACTTTCCAGACAACCAATATTAAAAATTTGACTCATTAACGTGTAGAAAAGAACAATTTATTGCTTTGATGCATGTATAGGATTGACGAAGGATAAGTTGGCGCGGACACCAGATTAACTCTGACTGATTCCACTGATCCATATTATGGGATTTGAATTCCTTTCTCAATCTTTTCTATCCCATTGACAGTTTTGTTTGGATTGATAGACTTGAGAATGGTTATATGAAGAGGAAGAATGATCTTAAGCCAAAACTTCATCATTTTAAGAAATATGCTTTTAGATCTTGATTTTATGTTTTAGTTATGTTTTTTAGTGTTTTTAACCGTGAAAGTATAGAAGTGGGTTATGAAACCCTAATAGAGTAAACTTTAAGTAGGTAAAGTGCCAACTTTTAAACCACAGATAGATAACTTAAATTTTGACCAAATCACAACTAAGTAAATTAATTGTAATTTCTCCGAGAAGTTTTCATGTTTAATTAAAAAAGTTTCAAGCACAAATTATGTTACATACATGCCAACAAAAAATCTTACTAGATAAAATTTTTGCCCATGAAATTGAGAACCGATAGCTGTTCACTCCGAAGGGAAGCCAATAGATCTATCTCTTCACGTGATCAACAATTTACATTTTTTTTTTTTTTTGAGAAGCAACAATTTACATTAATTAAATTTTCTATAAATGACAAGATTGCATGATTTAATTTAGGAGCAACCATGTTTTAAAATTTTATTAATATCAATTATCAATTAAAAAAAACATTATTAAAAAAAAAACATCATTTATCAATTCAAAAAAAAAAAAATGCACATTATTAATATCAAATAAAAAAATTTCCAACAAGCTCATTTTTCCGAGTAAGTGATAGGCACCAGTAACATCAATATATCCAATTGTCCATGCAATTACTTTCCTTGTTTTCAAAAAAGAAAAAGAAAATAACAATGAAAGATAACACTTTCATATTCATTTACCTTTCGCACTAATGGATTCTGATTTTATATCTTAGGCTTTCATTAAAACCAAAGCAAAGAGCTAAAAACTATTGGACAATACATACTAGTTTGAAGAGACCAAGCAGCTAGAAAAATGTAGGAGATCGATGGAGGACTTCAAAAACTCTGCTTTGTCTTCTCCATGAAATATCTGAGCTATGCTTCCTCAAGGCTTATCTAATTGCATTTTTCCTCTCTATAGAAATCTCATAGTATACTACAATCCCAAATGGCACGTCCAAGAAAGGTTTTCATAATTTCATTTTGGTTATTCAATTTTGCAACTCATTTTATAGTATGTAAATTAAAGATAAATAGACGATCTGTATACGTATTTATTATTAATAAAACTTTAATATTGTTTATGTCATGGACAATCCATTTATCTAATGGTGCTTTGATATATATATATATATATATATATATATATTTTTTGTTTTTTAGAATACTACGTATTTTAACACACATATGGAAAGAGAGGAGAAAGTTTTAAAAAACTGACAGTAGTGTATATTCAAAAGAGCCTAACTCTTTGATACACATCACAAACTTTAAACATCTTTAACTTACGCTCAATGGTGCTTTTAAGATTTCTACCTTCACATAATATCTCAATTTTCAAATGTGCCTTTTGGTGTTTCACTTGTAAATTAATGAATAGAAAAGAGAGGCAAAAATTATTTAATTTCTTTTTTAAGTATATACTAAACAGTTGACTTACTAATTATATTTGAATAACAATATGAAAAATGGTGGGGCCTCAAATGCTTATATGGAATATTATTAAGATATTTAAAAAAAAAAAAAGGTTTCAATTTTATACGCATTACAGATTAGATATTAGATACTCACAATAATTTATGACTTTCTTGGTGGAAGCTCATATGATATGCATGCTAGCTATACTTTTCGCCATTATGAAAATTATTTTGTTCTCTTCATCAAAGTTGTGGTACATGATGATCAAATTGTGCCTTTTTTAAAATTTCAAGTATCATTTAGAAAAAATTACAATGTAATTATTATCTAGCATTATATGTTTATTTTGTAATTGAAAGTTTTATGAAACATCTATGTAAAAAAAAATTATTGTGATTGAAGTTAAAAGTTGTTGTGAATTAATGACAGAGCAAAAAAAAAAAAAAAAATATATGTGGAGGCCATAATTAACCATAATTTTATAAATGATAAGTCTAATTGAATCATCAATTTCAATGAAATGATATAGATTCATCTATACAATCATAATACTTAATTTGGAGTTAATTTTGTATTATTTTATTTTATTTTATTATTATTTATGTTAATGTTGTTTTATTATAATTAATGTTTGTGTTTATTATCAACACCATCAAGAAGCTTCTTGATGGTGTGTATATATTCTTTATTTTCTGCACTATTTGTAATTGTATTGGGTGTGAAACCCTCAATGACAAGTTTGCCTTATAAGCAGGGACGGAGCTACTCTTTGACCAGGGAGGGCCATGGCCCCCCCTGGATTTTGGAGAAAAAAAAATTCAATAGGAATAGGTATATTTAATGTTAATGTCTAATTAGCCCAAAAAAATTAATCTCAAAGCTATGTTATGACCAGAGCCCTCACAACACCTCATATATATGTTGTTTGCTATCTCATATGAGAAATAAACTCAGAGATGAAGATGAGAGAAAATTATTTTTCATTGAATGAATAAGGAAAGTGCAGCTCTGCTTATATATACAAGGAACAGAGCAATTGAATGAAGCAAAATAAAAGCAATTAAAAACAAGCATTTTAATTTTAACACAAATCAAGTCCAGGTACTACACTTTTTCGGTTCTCAATATCAAAATTAGCCTAAATTTTCTCTCTTAATGACTAAAATATTGCAATTTTTTATTTATATATATATTTTAAAGTCCAAACTTTGCCCCCTCCCCCCCCCCCCCCCAAACCTTCAACTCTGGCTCCATCCCTGCTTATAAGAGTACAGCACTAGAGGTATGCATTGTATCGAGCCCAAACTTAAACATCAGGCGGCATATAATTGGCAAAAAACCAAAAATTGAACACAAAAAAGAAAAGATTGTTGAGCCTCGTTTATTAGATTTGTTCAACAAAACTAATTTCAAGGTACTTTACTTTAAAATTTTTCTATTGATTTTGCTTGTAACTGTCGTGATTGGAATAACAACTAGTTCCATAGATCACATCTCTTGGGTGACAAAATCCATTTTAATTGACCCCAAAAACATGTTTTCCTTTTGGTTTATCCATTTCTATTGTAAGCTACGTTAGAGAGGCCATTTCTACTCATTCATAATAATTAATAGGTAGTTTTTCTTTTTATTATATACTTGTTTATGGTTATGATTATGTTTATGTTTATATTGACTATTTTTATATTTTTCACAATTATAGGTTTCGTAAACTTGTATATATGTACACATAATGACCTAAAAAGTTATGTTTAATTTACCTTATTGCCTAATGTAAGAATAGAAATATGATTTTGACTACATTGAATTTTTGGGCTTAGGTTTAGTTATTAGGATATTGTATATATAAAAAAAAATTGGAAAAAAAAAATTGAAAGGACATCTAAAACATGGTATAAGAAACATAGAATCTTCCCTATGTTTTGAAAAGGAAAATGAGTAGAGATCTACTTAGTGTCTCAAATAGATATGAATATTGATAAAAAAAAAAATGTGAGATACAAGGGAACCATATTATTCTTTTAATAGAGAATATAACTTCAAAAGCTAAAATTAAGGTAAAAATCAAGGCCCTTGTTACTTGTAATATTCTGCATAAAGGTGCTACGTTTGTTACTTGTAATATTAAGAGAATAGGTTCTATGTTTCTTTTGAATAGGAGCTTTAAACTTTGACCACCTCTACACTAATAAAGACCGAGTATTGGGCACTAATTGACAATTTTTATTTTTTTTGAAATCCTATTTGTTATAAGTCTAATTTGGGATTGTGAATGGTCATTTTAAAGGAAATTTAGTTAATTTTAGTATAAGCTTGATTTCATTTTGATTAGAGGGTTGGATTCTTAGTCAAATTGTGATCATACTTGAGTTTATTGCATTCAAATTTAGTCATGAAGGAAATTTTTGCGAATATTGATTTTGAGGTAAAATGATGGAATGTGGGTTTTTTTTTTTTTTTTTTTTTTTTGTGTGAATCTTTGTGTTCATTTGACTGCATGTCAATTTAGTCAAATTTTGGTCAATCAAGGACATTTTGGCCCGCTTGGCTAAAAACCCATAAAATTAGCTAGTTTCATAATCAATAGGAACAAACTAAATTAATTTTATCATTCCCTTGATCCCAAGGTAAA
Source organism: Lithocarpus polystachyus (assembly GCA_033629205.1). Classification (NCBI taxonomy): domain Eukaryota; kingdom Viridiplantae; phylum Streptophyta; class Magnoliopsida; order Fagales; family Fagaceae; genus Lithocarpus; species Lithocarpus polystachyus. Next base: position 90,367,114 of record CM066166.1, read on the forward strand.
AGTATATATTTTTTTTTTTTGGAATTTTTAAATTTAGATTGAGGATTTTGCATGCAAAAGGTGAATAGACAAAATACAGTATCAATAATATACATGTGTGTGAATATGTTTATATGTAGGGGTTATGTTTATGTTTATATTGCGTGTGAGTGTGTACATTTGCACATGTATATATAATATGGAGTTATATATATATAGTTAGCTAGGACATGTATCAAAATTTTGCATTTCCATCAGCACTTTTATTGAAAAATATCTTAGGTTCAACACGTACTTTCATTTCATTACAAATATTTTTCTTTTATCCCTAATAAATATAATGCGGACATCATTTTATAAGGTAATATTTATATATATATATATATATATGTAATTTTAAATTTAGAAGGTTCTACGAAGAATACCTTAATGAAATTTTAAACCAATTAAAAAAAAATAGAATAATAACATAAAAAATGGTTAAACCTCAAATGCTTGTTTTGGGCATAATAATTATATGCAAAACCCTTAATTATTGTATTGTATTAATTTGATAGTTAGGACATGTTTGGCTGTATGATGTATACTGTGTGTGTAAACTAGATTCAAACCTATATTTGAATTTTTTTTTTTTTTTTTTTTGCTTTGCTATAAATATGTTGAAAAAAAAAATCAGGGAAAACATTGCTGCCCCAAAAGGGAATGAAAACAAAATTGGATTTAGAGCGACAATTTCAAAGTGCCACTAAAACCTATATTCAAACCAAAAAAAGGCCTCTAACAGTAGCTTTAACCACAGCTAAAACCATTTTTTTTTAAATAATTGTTTATGAAAGGACCTATGGTGGCAGTTTTAACCACCAATATAGAACACGATCTACTACGGCGGTTATTCAAACTGTCAAGATAGCTTGATCGGGTCTATTTCATCATTTAGTAGAAAACATTGGTATATGCATACAAAACCACAGGGACCTATTCCAGCAGTATGCAAAAGTGCCGGTGTAGCCCAACCAGGTCTATTATATCATTCTTAGCTAGCGCTAGAAACCGTTGGAATATAAACTACCGAGATAGCCCAATCAAGTCCATACTATAGAGACCTACAAGGGAGTTTAGAAACAAAATTAAAAATCTAATTTTGTTTTTTTACCCAATTAAAAAAAAAAAACAAAATTAGAATAATAATGTGAGAAAAATGGTGAGACCTCAAATGTTTATATGATAAAATATTAAGTTATCAAACAAAATTTTTGAGATTACATTTTAGATATATTAATTTGAACTTTCTTAATGGAAGCTCAAACAAAACTAAATTCCATATTCAAATTTTGTACATTTTCTACTTTTAAGTTTTAATTAACCTAAATTCTAAAGCTGAATCTTTGGTTCTTTATATCAATTTCATCTTTTTTTTATACCAATTTCTGCAAATTCTCTCTCTCTCTCTCTCTCTCTCTCTCTCTCTCTCTCTCTCTCTCTCTCTCTCTCTCTCTCTCTCTCTCTCTCTCTCTCTCTCTCTCTCTCTCTCTCTCTCTCTCTCTCAATTGTTGTATCTAAGCAGGGACGGACCTACAGTAGGCAGGGGGGGCCATTCCCCCCCCCCCCCCAAAAAAAGGCTAGGATATTAAATTTTCGCAATTAAAAAAAAAAAAAAAACAGGTATATGAATCAATCTGAAAAATAAAATATGGACTGAAAAAAAATAAAGAAAACTGGTATATGAATCACCGACTAACTCTCATAAAAAAAAATAACCAACAAACTAAAAACTACAAAATAAAAAATACATATGGACTGAAAACCTAAATTTTACCCTAACCTCACTCTTCTCAACCTCATCAAGCATCAACGCCTCCTCCGGACCTCCATCAATACTGCTGGCTGCTGCTGCTGCTGTTGCTGCACTTTTCCTCAGATCAGATCCGGATTTTTGCTGTTGCTGCTCCTCCTCAGATTCTTTATCACAGTCACAACTGACACGGCTCCATAAAGTAAATCTAAGAAATTCCTCTCCTCTCTCAAGTTCATATTTTTGTTTTTTTGTTTTTTTTTTTTTTTTTTGTCTTTGCTATATTGCTCTGCAGCTCTGCCAGCCATGTAGCCCTCTGCCTTTGCGTTTTTTTTATGAATTGTGTTGAGTGTTATCTGTGAGTTTGTGGCTTTTTAATTTTATTTTATGGAGCCGTGTGTTTCACTGTGTTGTGTCATGTGTGGACAGTGGACCGTAGACTATTGTGTGTTTGGGCTTTGTTTGTATTAACTTTTGTGTAATTGTTTGTGGCCTTTTGTGATTGTGTGGACCGGTTTAGACTTTCAGTTTCAGTGTTTGTAATTTTTTTTTTTTTTTGGTTTTATTTATAAAGAAATAAAGTGGGACCAAGGCAACAGGATGTGACTACTGAGTTGTAATAATAAATTTGTGACTGTGAGAGTAATTTGTGTCCTGTGCTAGTCACTTTTTTTGTCATTTGTGAGTACAATTAACTGTAGAAATAGTAAGTCATAAGTGACTTTTTTGTGAGATCAATTGACCAAGTCTTTGGTTTGATTGTCTTGGTTTTATAAAAAATTTTGTTTTTGTCATGAAGTGGCTAAATATATATATATATATATATATATATATATATATAAACTTGTAAACTTTGTCTTTGTTACTTGTGTAATGTGGTTAATATTAGTAATATATATAAACTTGTCTGTTTGTGATTATTTTGGTTTTAGATTTTTTTTTTTTTTTTTTTTGGGTTGAGAAGTCCCCTTTTTTAGTTGGTGTATAGAACTATGAAATATAAAAATAATGAAACTTTTTTTTTTTAATTTGTAGATCATGAGTAAGTTCACTACAATATTAAATTTTTTCAAAAGAAAAAATTTGGAAGTCATTCTCATAAATTTAAACATTCTTGGTTTGCAATTAAGGAATTTAGTACATGGCTTGAATATTCACCTAGTAAAGATGCTGCTTTTTGTTTACCATGCTTTCTCTTTGACAAGCCAACTGGGAATTCTGGGAGTCATGTATTCACTAAGGATGGATTTCGGAATAGGAAGAAAGTTAATGATGGAAATAATTGTTCCTTTTTGAATCATATGGGGAAAGAACCTAACTCTTTCCATAGAGCTTCCGAGCAAGCCATAACAGATTTGATGAACCAATCTCAACACATACAAAAGGTACTTGAAAATTTCAATTCTGATCAAATTGCAAGCAATCAATTACGGTCAAAGGCCTCAATTGATGTTGTCGAAGTGCTTGCATTTCAAGGACTTGCTTTTAGGGGACGAGATGAAAGTTTTGATTCAATTAATCGTGGGAATTTTCTTGAAATATTGGATTTGGTGGTATCATATAATGAATATGTTGCAGAAGTGATAAAGAAAGCACCCAAAAATGCCTCTTACAAATCACCAAAAATCCAAAAGGAAATCTTACATGTATTTTCAAACAAGGTGAAGAAGGCAATTCGTGAAGAAATTGGTGATGCAAAGTTTTTCCTAATTGTTGATGAAGCTCGTGATGAGTCAATGAAAGAGCAAATGGCTATTGTTATAAGATTTGTAGACAAAGATGGTTTTGTTCAAGAACTTTTTTTTGGGGTATATCATGTCCCTGATACTACAACATTAACTCTAAAAAATGAAATATATTCTATCGTGTCACATCATAGTCTGGATATTCAAGATATTCGAGGGCAAGGATATGATGGTGCAAGCAATATGCGAGGTGAGTGGAATGGATTAAAAACTTTGGTTTCAAATGATTGTCCATATGCTTACTACATTCATTGTTTTGCACATCGCTTGCAATTAGCATTAGTGGCAGCATCAAAAGAAGTTATTCTTGTTCAAAGTTTTTTTAATAGATTATCATCTATTGTCAATGTTATTGGTGCTTCATGCAAGCGTACTGAGCAACTAAAAAAAGCTTATGCTGATCAAATTGCATATTTTGTTGAAATTGGTGAGCTTGAAACTGGAAGAGGACTTAATCAGATTAGCACATTACAACGGGCTGGAGATACTCGTTGGGGTTCTCACTTGAGATCGATTTCTAGCTTGGCAAATATATTTAGTCCAACATGTGAAATTTTACTTAAGATCATCAAGGAAGGAAATACTACTTCCCAACAAGAAGTAGCATACTCATGCTATCATGCTATGATTTCTTTTGAATTTGTATTCATTTTGCATCTTATGAAAGAAATTATGAAGATCACTGATGCACTTTGTCAAGCTTTGCAGTGTCAGTCTCAAGACATTTTAAATGCAATGAATTTTGTTTCATCCACTAAAGCACTTATTCAAAAATTCAAAGATGAAGAGTGGGATAATTTACTTACCACTGCGAAATCATTTTGTGAGGCACGTGACATAGATGTCCCAGATATGAATGCTCGCTATGTTGAGAGAGGAGGTCTAGCTCGTTTTCAACAAGACGACTTCACAATTGAGCATCATTATCGGATAGATATTTTTTATGCTGCAATAGATTCTATATTACAAGAATTAAATCATCGATTTAGTAAGCATGTGGTGGAATTGCTTAATCTTAGTTCAGCTCTTGATCTTGAAGAGGCACATGAGTCCTTTAGAAGTATAGATATTTTGTTGTTAGTAAGCAAGTTTTATCCGAAAGACTTCACAAATCAAGAAATGACACTTTTAAAGACAGAAGTTGATCATTATGAGCACAATGTAGTTCGGCATCCGGACTTCAAGAAGCTATCAAGTATTTCTGAGTTCTGCAAATGGTTGGTAAAAACCCGAAAATCATTATTTTACCCATATATTTATAGATTGATTACACTTGTATTTACTCTTCTAGTTTCTACTGCAACAACAGAGCGAGCATTTTCAGCCATGAATATTATCAAGAATAGGCTTTGCAACAAGATGGAAGATGATTTTCTAATGGACTCTATGATTTAGTACATTGAGAAAGAGATTGCTACAAATTTTGGTATAGAATCAATCATAGACGACTTTCGAGACTTAAAAGAGCGTCGAGTTCCATTTTGATAAATATGGTGAAATGTTTAAAAAACACTTATTTTGTATGTTATACTTTGTTGACACTTTTATAATATCAAATGTTTAAGAAAAACTTATTTTATATGTAGTATTTTGTTGAATATGAAATAGGTGTTAGTTTTTATTTTCATAAAAAAAAAAATTGTTTTAAGCTTTGGCGCCCTGCCCCCCCCCCCCCCCCCCCCAGATTGAAATCCTGGTTCCGTCCCTGTATCTAAGAGTTATTTCTCATGTGGATTATTTATTATTTATTACTAATTGTAGACCCACGCGATGTGTGGGAATAAATAATTATTTTGTAATTGTACTATAATGTACAATTTGTTCTCCCTAAAAATTAAACAATTGTTATTCTGTCCAACTAGGTCCCATTCGGTCTACTTTAGTCCACTTCGGTCCCATTTAGTTCAATTTGGTCCACTTGGTCAATTTTAGTCCCCTTGGATCTATTTTGAACTAATTGGGCCTTAAATTGATTCTTTTTGTAGGTTGCCTTTTCAATTTTAGCTTAAAAATTCTTTTTTTTTTTTCCTTAAATTTTGGACGAAAAGTATGAAATTTTATTATAATTGGCCTAAAGTCTTAGTTTTGAGTTAAAAAAAATACAAAAAATAGACATTATAAATTATAAATATAAGCCCTAAAAATGATAAATATTTGGTCCATTTTGGTTTTATTCATTTCACATTGGTCATATTCACTCCACTTTGGATCTATTAAGTCCACATTGGTCCCATCGGTCCATTATGTCAATTATTAGGACACAAATGGACAATCGACATTGGTCCTATTCAGTCCTATTTGTTCCTATTCGGTCCATATGTCCACTTTGGTCCTAATATATCCATTCGTTCTTATGTAGTCCTATTCGGTCCACCTTGTTCCCATTCGGTCCTATTCTATCCATTTGGTCCACTTTGATCCATTTTGGTCCATTCTTATGCACTTGCATATAAGAAAAAGATATGTTTGGGTTGAGAGTACCTATTCTAAATCCATTTGATCCAGCTACATTTAAGTGAAATAATTTCTAAAACTTAAGACTATGAATATACAAATCTAATCTTTAGGGCAGTTACTCATTTGTTTTAACGTCATTACTTTTAAATAAATTGCATGAGGTTGATTATACCTTCAAGATATATATATATGTGTGTGTGTGTGTGTGTGTGTGTGTGTGTGTGTGTGTGTGTGAGTAATTTGTATTTAAATAAATTATTCAAATTCTTCATTCTCTTAAAAGAGATTATTATGATAATCAAAACTCATAACAAGCTTATATTGAATATGTATAATTTATTCTCTAAATTTTATTGTAGATAATTTATTCTCCCTAAAAATTAAACAATTTCAAAAAGTAATTTTATCACTCTATTTTTATAGATATATAATTTTATCAATTTTGATTTCTTTTTATTGATATTATTCTTTCACGAAATGGTCCTGTTCTTCTAGACATTATCATTATGCATTATATTTTCCTAATTTCTTTTCATACAATTAAAAATTTTAAGTTTTAAAGATGTTATTCAAGTTCTCATTCTCTTAATGAGATTAATATGATAACCAAAACTTATCATATAATTATAATTGATATTACTCAAATAATTAAAGTATGCTTAACCCAAACTTGTATTTTGCCATTCTTAAATAGGTACATCGAATTGGACCAAAGTGATTTGAAATGGACCAAATAGACTGAAGTAGACTGAATGGACCAAAATTGGACCAAATAGACCTAAGTGGAACATATGGACCAAAGTGGACTGAATTGACCGAATGGACTAGAGTAGAACAAATGGACTGAATTGGGATGAATTGACCGAAGAAGATCGAATGGACCTAATTGAGTTGAAGCAGACCGAAGTAGACAAAAATGGATTAAAGTAGATTAAACCAGACCTAATTAATGAAATGACCTGAAATAGACCGAAATGGACCGATTGCTGATCTATTATTAGCATAGTCAAGATTGTGTTTTGTTATAAAATCAAATTCTTACTTCCAAAATAATCAACTATTAATTGAAACAAAATCAAACCAACAAAAACTATAACAGAGAGAGAGAGAGAGAGAGAGAGAGAGAGAGAGAGAGAGAGAGAGAGAGAGATACTACTTGTGATGGAGAACTAAAAAATACAACACCAAAATGTATAAACCCAAAATAGAATTTTAAAAATCACATGACTTATAAACATAAAGTAATGTTACAAGAAAGAATAAAACATGAACACACACACACACACACACACACACACACACACACACACACACACATAGAGAATAACCACTTTTCGAGAAAGAATGTGAGAGAGAATAATAAGAAATTTATAGAAAATAATCTGAGAAGAAAAAACTAAAAATAAAATATTAGGTTCTAAGACTTTAGGAACTAATGTATTAGAACTTCAAATTGTATATGTTGGCAAACCATGACCAAAACATTTAGTCAAGGTTTAGACTTGTTCAATGTTTGGTTTAATGTAAGTTGTGAATTGAGTAATTGCAAGAAATTAATGTTCTATTTCTGGAAGGCTCGATCGATTGAAGAATAGACCCAATCGATCGAATATCGTGGATCAGGAATTTTCTGCAGAATTTCTAAACCAACCCAAGCCCATATGACGTGTAGGGTTAAGTGTTTCACTCCAAGCAAAAAAGAAAAAACCCTAGCCATGTTTTTAGAGTCTTTGTTGAGTTGTCTGTTGAATATTTTGTGAGATCATAGAGGTATTTACCTTCATACACATACATAGAGCTATCAAGATCAAGATTTACATCAAGAACTTGCTGGTGAATTCAGTTGCTGCATAAAGAACTTTCAAGAAGATCCAAAACCCTTTAAAAGGTGTCTCAAAGTCACAAGTAGGAGAACTTGTGGTCGTTGCAAATCAAGGAAAGAAGTAGTCCGTGGACTTGAGAGCCGTCATGTGGTCGTGGTAGTAAGTTTTCTACATGAGGTAGCAATAGAATGTTAGTGGTCTGAATCTTATTGTACAAACTTCAATTCTTTCATAGTGGATATTTTTTTACCTCGAGAATAGCTAGGCTAAATCCTCCTTAGGTTTTTTACCGGTTAGGTTTTCCTGGGTCATCAAATCTTTGTGTTCTTTACTTTCCGCATTATATCTATTTTACACATATTTGTTTAACCTAGACTTAATGAACAAACTTGTTAATCAACTTGGCTTAATATTAGTTTAAACATATTGTATTAAGGGGTCTAAAACTTAACAAGTGGTATCAAAGCAAGTTAGCTCTTGTGTTAGATCTTTTGATCTAAGAGTTGATTCTTGACCACTGTTGTCATGGAACATGGTCACTCTCTTGTGATCCCTCCATACTTTGATGGGAATAATTATGACTATTGGAAGGTTAGGATGAAAGCCTTCTTGAAATCTATAGATGAGTAAGTGGTCAACATCTCAAAAAGAAGCAGTCATTTTCAATAGCAAAGCCATGAATGCTATTTTTAATCCTATTTCTATGGAGGAGTTTAGGAGAATCTTAAATGTCGAGATTGCTCATACTGCTTGGAAAATTTTCCAAACTATGCATGAACGCACAAAGGTAGTTAAAATAAACAAGTTGCAGCAGTTAACAACTAGGTTTGAAAGCATTAGGATGTTTGAGGATGAAAGTTTTGATGAATTCTATGCTAAACTAAATGATATTGTTAATTCTAGATTCAATTTGGGTGAAATTTATGATCAACCTAAGATAGTTAGGAAGATTCTTAAATCCTTAACTGAGGACTTTAGACCCAAGGTAACTGTCATTATTGAAAGAATGTGGACTTCATCCTTGTTGATGAACTTGTAGGATCCCTACAATCCTATTAGTTAGACCTACCCAAGACTAATAAATCCAAATCAATGGCTCTTAAGTCATTTGATGATGTTGATGATGTTGATGATAATGGATTTGATGATGAACTCTCTTCTACAGAGATTGCATATCTTGCCAAGAACTTTAGAAACTTTCTCAGGAATAACAATAAAAGGGCAAGAGGTAAAAAAATGTTGAACCTAAGAACTTTAAGAAAAATGAACCAGCTAAAATCAATAATTCTGAAAAATTAAAAGAAAAAGTTGGTCAATATTCTGGTAATTCTTTAGGTCAACAATTTTTTGGTTGTCATGTGTATGATCATGTGAAATCAGAATGTCCAACATTCTTGAGATCAAAGGGTAAAGTTATGGCTGTAACCCTTAATGATGGTGAAATTTCTGATCACGAGTTTGGAAGTGATGAAGATGAAAACTTCTTTGCTTTCACAGCTACTACTGTAGTTAATGAAAGTGATCTGGTTGAAGAGAACCCTTATGATAGGGAACTCTTTGAATATGCTAACTTGCAAGAAGCTTATAACAAGCTATGCAAGATTGCTACAAAGAATGCAATGAGTGTTGATTTAGGGTTAAAGGAGATAGCCACTCCTGAAAAAGAAAAGAAAAACTTGTTGCTAAATTTGCTTGATGCTAATGAACTAGTTAATAAGGTGAAGGCTGAAAATATTATGTTGCTTGATATGATTAAGAACCTAGAACTAGAGTTGTCTGTTGCTAGAGAATAGACAAAAAGGTCTGCTAGTTCTAAACTTGATCACATGTTGAGTATTCAGAAGTATCCCTAAGACAAATCAGGTTTAGGTTTTGTTGATAGCATCTCTGTGTCTGAAACTCATTCCACACACTTTGTTCCTTCTTTTGAACCATCTAAGATAGACGTTGTTAAGCCAAAAGAAGAAGTTTCTGCTCCTAGGATGATTAGGGTTGATCTTAAAGTGTCTAAGCCTAAGTGTCCTAACTTCCCTAAGGACAAGAAGCATGATAGACCTTTGTGAGCTTGTCATTTTTGTGGAAAAGCTGGGCATACTCGCCCAAACTGTTTCAAGTTGCAAGCTGTTAAGCGAGCCAATAAGCAAAAAGTACTTGAGCCTCAAGCACAAGATCCTATGGTACTTATTGGTGAATTTGTAAAGGTTTTAAACCTTTATACCAATGTTGGAGTTTCTCATCATTCTAATCTGAATAATAACTCCTAAGCCAAAGTTGTGTCTAAGAAGTTTTGGATGCAAAAGACTAAATCTAATCGAGTCTTTCTGACTTGGTCCTTGTGCTTCATCTCAAAATCCTTTGTGACCATTTTTTTTTGTGCTTTCTTGTTTTCTTCTGTTTCTAGGATTTGCATTGCTTTACATTCATGCATTTCATTTTAGGTTATTTAAAAAAAGAAAAAGAAAATAAAAAGAGGAATGTGGAAGGATGTGTTTTGTATTACACATCATGGATGTGTAGTTGAGGTTGGCCATTTTCTCTTTGCATAACATGCCTATGTACCTTGGTTAGCTTGGATGAGCTTATTTTTCTGCACTTTGCTAGTTCTAGCTATGTAGTGCATGTTGTGTGTGAGTTGTTTATAGTTTTTGATCACATGATCTTGATTTTGAAGTAACATGCCTTTGACTATAAGGACTAAAAAATCCTAAGATAAAGACATAAATAACCATCTCACCACTGTTTACTAGCCAATCATGAACACCTTAGTGCATATCGTAAGATTTTGTGCTCGTGAAAGTGTAGCACATGCACAAAAAGAAAATAAGGTGTAGCCTTAAAAAATATAATAATAATAATAATAATAATAATAATAATAATAATAATAATAATAATAATAATAATAATAATAATAAGTCAAAAAGAAAAAAAAGAAAAAAAATGTAAACAATAAGGCAAAAAAAAAAAAAAAAAATGCATGGTTACAAGCTTGTTTTCTAAGAGATATGAGAGTTATATGATGTAATTCTTTAGGTGATAGTCACTTTCAAATTTATATAATGAATAATGTAGAAATTGTGATTAGTTACTATCTACATATCACCTCACATGTATCTCATGTTGTTACTAGTTGCACACACTTCAGAAGTTATTCTTTGCTAAATTTAGTACATGGAATTGTGTGTAAATTTGGTTTGGCCATCCAAGGTTATATATTCTATAATTTTGATGCAAAATATGTTCCAAGGTTGAAAATTTGGGGTAAAAAGGATTGAAAACCTTGTTTTGAAGTTCTGGGTTGAAAACAAATGTTTTTAAAAAACTTTTAAACTCATTCTCATGCATTTCATTCATTAAATAACTTGGTTTGAGTGGTTTCTGCAAAATCTTCTGTTGTTTTTCAAAAAAAAAAAGAAAAAAAAAGAAAAGAAAGAAAGTCAGTTTTCCAGAATTTCGATCAATCGAATATGTTTTTTGACCAATTGAAAATCCCTTGTTTTTTAAAGGATGCTCTTTGCCTGGTTCGATTGGTACCCAATCAGTACTCAACCGATTGAGTTTTGAAAGGAAAGTATAATAAAAGGGTCTTCAGCATGTGTTCTTCATATTTTTTTCAAAAAAATCTTTTCTTTTCATCTTTTTCTCTCTAGATCGATCCAATCCAAGAGCTTTTTGTCGTTTTCCTCCTCAAATCCTCAAGGTTTTTGTCCTCAAGTGTAGGTAAGACCTAAATGCCCCTTCTTTTTCAATTTATTTACATTTTTAACGCGTTTTCTTCATGATTTATGAACTAAATTTTTTTGGGGTTTTTGATTTTTTGGTTGTTTTTTTTTTTTTTTTTAGTTTGATCAATGGATTTTTGTTCTTAGATGATATATACATGATCCCCATGCATTAATTTGATCAATTTTGTGATTTGAGAAGAATTGGAAATTCTAGGGCTTGAAATTTTCAAAAATTGGGGTGTTTGTTCAATTGAGTTTAAATTGATAAAATTGACTTGTGAAATTGTAGGATTAAGTCATTATATGATGTTTTCTAACTAGTATAATGGTTAATTAATCAATTTGATTTGGTTTTGAAAAGTGGTTTTTCAAAATTTAGGGTTTTTGGTTAAAACTCTTTTATTCAAGTCAATTATGGGTTTTTGAAAAATTGAAAAAGTTTTTGTGCATTAGATCATGCATCATATGTGCATTCATTACATGCATCATATAGTTTGTCATTTGTTAATACACATTGAGCTCTAACCCTTTCTAATTCAGCCTGCCCTTGGTTTTTGTGTTTTTCCTTCCTATTCTTAGAGTCATGGTTAGGAAAACTAGAGCTAAGAAAAACACTTCCCCCTCCTCCTCTGCTGACTTTGAAAGGTCTAGATTACAGTTTAAGTCTAATCAAGAAGCCTATGAGAAGTTGAACATTTATAGGTCTGTTTGGACTGAGAGGAAAGTTATCCTAGATGAGGTTAATCCTGAGATTCGTAGGAACTTTAAGAGTCGAGGTTGGTTGCCTCCTCTGGATGTTAAGCTTCCTCCTTCGGTTGCTTTGATTAGAAAGTTTTATTCAAACCTCTCTATTCACTCCGATGATTCCAACATTCACCATGTGAAGACTTGGATAAGGGGTGAAGAGTTTGTCATTACCCGTGAGGTAGTGGCTTCAGCTCTTGATATACCTTTGATACAGCAGCCTATATATACTTACACAGAGTTTCCTCCCCTTGATGACATTATGTCTCTTCTTACTGGTACTACCATTAGTTAGAGTACCAATCTTAGGATTACCACACATGAGCTTACTGAGCTCAATTATTTGTTCTTTAGGATTTCTTATCATAGCATCTGGCCTATTTCTCACATACATACCATTCCCATTGAGAGATGTACGTTTTTGTATGCTCTCATCACTGATGCTCCTATCAGTTTTCCTACTCTTTTCATTTGTTCTCTTGTCAAGGTTCATAGGAGTAGTGTTAAATCTTATGGTTTGTTTTTCCCAGTTTTTATACATAGGATTCTGTTAGATTTAGGTTTAGAGGACTTTCCTGCGTCAGATCTTGTTCATATCATCACTCCTGTAGGTGCCATCTTTCTTAGGAGTAGCTCTAAACATTCTAGAGTTGAGTCATCTACAGGTGATGCATCTAAAAACCCTCCTACTGGCAATCCTCCAGCTAAGGAGTTTGTTGATCCCACTGCTACTGTGGATCCTCCACCATCTACATCATCGTCTTCTTCTATGCGTACTATGCTGGAGACGTGTCTCACAGTTCAGGCGGCGCATGGTCAGCTTTTGTTGGATTTGCTCAACGAGGTTGCAGCCTTAACGAGCAGATTTAGCTGATGCTAGAGGTGATTCTCCATTGGCTCCACCCTCGGATTAGTTGTTATTGCCCTTTGGCAATACGTCACAAAAAAGGGGAGTACATAAATAGGGGGAGATGTGATATTTTTTATGAGATGAGATATTTTTGATGTAGGGGCATATGATGTTATTGTATATGTTAGGGCGAGACATTGTTTTATGTTCTTGTGTTATTTATGTTTATGTTCTTGATTCATAAACTATGATACATTGGTTATGATTTATATTATGAGGTTATTCAAGGTATTTGTCTTTTATATTATGTTTTGTGAAAACAAGAAATTTATTTTGATTTACTTGTATTTTTCACACATGCGTTTATGGTTTGTTTAGTATTTCAGGAACTTACAGGTTAATTCATTCGAAGCTGCTGTCTACTTTTGCAACTGATAGCTGGTAGTTAGCTTGAATTGTAATTTGGGCAATAATGTGTAATTGGGCTGTTTTTACTTTGAGCATTTTATTTCGTGTAATGTGTTTTGTCACGGATTGCTAGAGGGGGAGTTTGTTAGGTTCTAAGAATTTAGGAACTAATGTATTAGAACTTCAAATTGTATATGTTGGCAAACCATGATCAAAGCATTTCGTCTAGGTTTAGACTTGCTCAATGTTTGGTTTAATGTAAGTTTAGAATAGAGTAATTACAGGAAATTAATGTTCTATTTCTGGAAGGCTTGATCGATCGAAGAATAGACTCGATCGATCAAAAATCGTGGATCAGGAATTTTTTGCAGAATTTCTAAACTAGCCCAAGCCCATATGACGTGTAGGGTTAAGTGTTTCAGTCCAAGTATAAAAGGAAAAACTCAAGCCACGTTTTTAGAGTCATTGTTGAGTTGTGTGTTGAATCATTTGTGAGATCTAAGAGGTGTTTACCTTCATACACACACATAGAGCTATCAAGATCAAGATTTGCATCAAGAACTTGATGGTGAATTCAGTTGCTGCATAAAGAACTTTCAAGAAGATCCAAAACCTTTGAAAGGTGTCTCAAAGTCACAAGTAGGAGAACTTGTGGTAGCTGCAAATTAAGGAAAGAAGTAGTTTGTGGACTCGGAGTTGTCATGTGGTTGTGGTAGTAAGTTTTTTACACGAGGTAGCATTATGATGTTAGTGGTCTAAATCTTATTGTACAAATTTCAATTCTTTCATAGTGGATCTGTTTTTACCTTGAGAATAACTAGGTTAAATCCTCCCCAAGTTTTTTACCGGTTAGGTTTTCGTAGGTTATCAGATCTTTGTGTTCTTTACTTTCTGCATTATATTTGTTTTACACATATTTGTTTAACCTAGACTTAATTAACAAACTTGTTAATCTACTTGGCTTAATATTAGGTTAAACATATTGTGTTAAGGGGTCTAAAACTTAACATAAAAAATATTGTAATAAACATCAAATTATCCATGTTATGTTATGTTATTGTAAGGAGTAAAAATGGAGGTCCATCCCCAGATCAGGCCTGGCCCATCTGAGGTCAAGCCAGCCTAGTTGTAACCCACATTAACCGGGTGAAACATGGTTAAGGATGGACCACCTCAGAAGAACCTGCTAACGAACCTATCTCCGTTGAGGATATAAGTTGATTCATAGGGAAACTTGCCTGCTAAGCATGAGATTTGGCGCTAGGCACTAGTTACTATGCGATCTTTTCAATGATAGAGTTTTGGGCCCTAACTCTAGTAAATGATTTGACATGTAGAAATAGTAACATAGACCAAGAGACCCACTTACGTCCAAAGGGTGGAGGGTCTCACATACGTATGGGATATTCCATTGCCATAAGGGCTTCACTAAGAGAAGAGTATAAATATGGGAAGGGAAATCAAAATAGGACAAGAGCAGAAAATATTGGGGAAAGAGACAAGGGAGAAAAGTGAACATAGTTCTGGGGATAGGGAAGTTCTACTCGGACTTCGAAAGTGGAAAACGAAAGTGGGTTTATAGCGACAGTTTCAAAGCGCCAATAAAACCTATACTCAAAAAAAAAAAAAAAAAAAAAAAAAGCCTATATAGCAGCTTTAACCACAGCTAAAACCTTTTAAAAAAAAATGTTTATGAAAGGAGCTATGGTGGCAGTTTTAACCACCAATATAGAACATGATCTACTACAACGGTTATTCAAACTGTCGGGATAGCTTAATCAGGTCTATTTCATCATTTGGTAGAAACCACTAGTATATGTATACAAAAGTAACAAAACCACTGGGACCTATTCCAGCGATATGCAAAAGTGTCGGTGTAGCCCAACCATGTTTATTATGTCATTCTTAGCTAGTGCTAGAAATCGCTGGAATATAAACTACCGATATAGCCCAATTAGGTCTATACTAACACTTTAGAGTCCTATAGGGGCGGTTTAGAAACACAGGCATAGCTCGATTTTTTTGTTTGTTTATTTGTTTTTTTTTTTGGGTAGTGAATTCTACTGAAATCTTAATGAATTAAAAAAAAAATTAGAATAATAATGTGAAAAATGGTGAGACCTCAGAATAGTAAATAATCCACATGGGAAATAATTGTTAGATACAACACTCTAGTAAGAGAGAGAGAGAGAGAGAGAGAGAGAGAGAGAGAGACCATCGTACCAAGGGTGTGCGATGGTCTCTCCATAAGTATGAGTGCTTGTGGAGTGTAGGGGGCAAGGGTTGGGGTTCAAATCTCCAAGAGGGAGTTTCACACATAGTTACATTTAGATTAGGCTAGAGTAAAATTTCTATCTTGTATCAGAGAGAGAGAGAGAAAGAGAGAGAGATTCCAACTCTAATGACTTAAATTAGTATTATATTAATAAAAGAATATAAAGATGAGGGTGAAGTGCTTTGGGATTTAAATTGGTTGAAACTTGAAAGTAGAAAATGAACAAAATTCAGGGGAAATTACACTTTACCTTCCAAAAATATACCTCCTTTTACACTTACCCCCTCTAAACCATCTGAATGCACAATTATCTCCCCAAACAATACTTTCTTTTACACTTACCCCCCTAAACTATACCCCTTTTACACTTGCCTTAGAATACACACTTCCCTGAGCAATTACTCATAGGATGAGGTGCAAAGTGTTACACAGGTAATAGTTTAGCTGGATTACTGCTTTTACCATCAAAACATAGTTTAGGGGGTCCAGTGTTACATGGGTAATGATTTTGGGGGGTAAGTGTGCATTCAAATAGTTTAGAGGGGGTTAAATGTAAAGGGGATATAGATTAGGTGGGTAAAGTGTAATTTCCCCAATTAAACATGTATTTTAGTTTTGTTTGAGCTTCCATCAAGAAATTTCATATTAATGTGAGTATCCAAAATCTAATCTATCATCTATATAATATATATATATATATATATTTATATTTATATATAAAACCGAAACTTTTGAAGTTTCTACAATTTTTCACGTAAGCACAATATTAAAAAAATAATAATAATAAAACTTTTCTAAACCCTAAACCCGGTGCTCTGCTTCTCTATATTAAATAAAGAATACGTCAGTACAATATTAAAAAAATAATTATAATAAAACTTTTCTAAACCCTAAACCCGACGCTCTGCTTCTCTATATTAAATAAAAAATGAATAGAGAGAGAGAGATATAAAGAATAGAGAGCATTTGTGACCATGCACCACAGAGATAGAAATCTGATAAGATGCAGAGTGTTGGAGAGAGAAACCTGAGGGAGGCCTCTTCACTACTGTTAGACCGATCACCCTCTATCTTCCGGTTCCACACAATTGTCAGTAAGTTTCAGTTTCATGTTCTGTTCTATTCTATTTTGTTTTTTTATTGTTATTTATTTGGCTTGATATCTGGGTCATTATACAAGAAGAGAAGGTAGTGAAGCAAACACAGGCCACGAAGGGAAAAGATATTTCAAATCCACAATGTTTCTACTTTCTCTCTCTCTGAATGTTTCTATTATTTGCCTTTTGTTTTTTGGTTTTTAATCTTAGTTTCATATTCTAGGGTTTTTAGGTTTATTGTGTTTATGCGATCAAAATTTGGGCAGTCCTAATTGATTTATAATCTGGGTTTGCTTTCATTTGATTAAAAATTGGGAAATTTCATTTTTTTTTGTTGGGCAATTTGGGTTTTAATCTATGACTTATTATCTAATTTTTGTTTTCCTCCTTCCTGTTTTGATTTTTTTTAGTCAAAGATATATTTACTAATTTCAATTTTTGCTTAATTTCCGATTGTTACTTAGGGGTTTTGTGTTTTTTTTTTTAAGCTAACTTTATAATCTGCTTGATAATTTAATGTGCTTTTGATTTTAATCCTATCAGGGGGTTTCTCTACTTGAAAAAATGGTCAAAATTAATGAAGATTTGATTGTTTGGCTTATAATCTGGGCGATTTGGGTTTTATATCTATGAATCATTATCTGATTTTTATTTTACTCCTCCCTGATTTGATTGTTTTAGTTAAAGTTGTATTACTTAATTTGATTATAGCTTAATTTTTTATTGTTATTCAAGAGTTTTCAGGTTTTGTTTAGGCCACGAAGGGAATGAGTTGCCCACAACTCATTCCCGAACAGGTATTTCTCTTGAAAAAAACAATTCTGATATTTTCACGCTATGTGAAGTCCTTGCTATTTATGAATACAGGTATATGATGTTTAGTGCTTCCTCTAACTTTATAGAGCCTACATATAAACCATTCACCAACTGAACACTTCTCCTAACTTGTGTGAAATCCACCTGTTAGGGGCTTGAGTGAATTTGGATGATACCATGGTGTTATATTAATTAACAACAAATTTGAAACAATAACCTTTGTTTTGACGCTGAGAAGAAGTGCTAGCCTTTTGTTGTAAAATTAGTCTTTGTCACGTTCTAGAGTTGGTCATGATAAATACCTATAAGCCATTACTTTTAGTTGTAAAGAAATTATGAATCTATTGACTTTCGAACTATTTGACTAAGGCAAATAACATTAGACCTGATATTGGATTCTTCTTTGCATGTTTCCCTCATTAGGCACATCTCTTAGGCCTGTTTAGTTGCCCATGAATCAAAACCATTCACAAATCGTCACTGTAGTGGATTGAATGACTTATTTGTGTTTTATGATGTGGATTTTAGCAAAATATTTTAAATTTTGTTAGAGAAAATTGGAACCTGTTTGAATTCAAAAATGGCTTGAGAGTGAGGCTATGATTAGCTATTGTCCTACCCTATATGTATATAAGCATGCAAGGCTGTGTGTGTATTTTTCTCATTGGGAATAATTAATTTCATCAAATAGCTAAGGTTAGATCCTAGGCTCAAAAGGCTATCACAAAGATTAAAAGAATATAGTACCTATTTTCTCCTTCATTTCAGCTCTTGGAATGTTTTTTTTTAAATAGAGAATTTTAACCCATGGCGTTCACTCCTGATGATAGCTCTTTATCATCAGACTAAGACACCAATTAGTTTTTGGTATAGACAGGGATTGAACCCCAGATCTCTTATTCAAGTATTAGAAATTTTACCAGTTGAGCTAACTGGAACCTACCAACTTTTTGAATTATATTCTTTGTAAAAGGATTATATAGTTCCCATGTTCCTTACATTTTTTTTTTTTTTTTTGTTGAAATCAATATTCAAAGTTGTTTGAGGAACTATGTGGACCTCTACTCATTTCCCTTTCAATATATAGGGAAGATTCTAGGTTTTTTATATCATATTCTAGATGTCTTCCTATTATTTAATCAATTTGTTTATATTTAGTATCCTATTAACTAAGCCTAGGGCCAACAAATTAAATAAACTCAAAAGTCATCTTTTGATTCTTACAACAAGGCATAAGGTAAATCAAACATAATTTTTTAGGTAATTGGATAAACATTGACATTTTACATCCTGGATTTAGTTGGTCAGCTCAAAGCTAACTTGTTTTAATACTAGATTAGTTTCAATCCAACTTATTTTACCCATAAATCAAGTTAATAGTTTTGTTTCTTTTGAGTGAAACAAAGAAACCTTTAATATAATTGTGAAAAATAAAAAATAAAGGCAAAAATACATTTTCGATCCCTATATTTTAGGCCATTTTTCACTTTGGTCCCCACATTTTTGGCACTCATATTCTGGTCCCTCAAAATCGAAAATAGTTTTCAATTTAATCCACATCATCATCTCACTAATGGAAATAGTTTACGTGACAAATGAAGTGCACTATTGGCACATTAGATGCCTACATGGCTAATAACATAATGAAAAATTTTATTTGGAAATTTTAAATGCCACGTCGACATTTTCTATTTTTTGAAATTTCCACAACATCATTTAAATTGAAAAATCTAAACAAGAAAACTATAACAAAAAAAAAAAGACAAATAAAACTTTAGTTTTCTTTTCTTTTCTTGCATTTTCTTAGCAACCAAACACACAAAAACAAAAACACATACAAAATCCCAAATCAAACCCAGTTGTTTCTTAATATTTCGTTTCCAAATCCAACCCATTTTTGGCATTTCCTCTTCACATTGTCTTTCTTCCTCACCCTCTCTCTTGTCCTCTCTCATTGATCTGATCCATTGCCTTCACCCTCACCCATTGTTGTTCACTAATGCCGCCACCCCAGTCGGTGGCTCTCAAACCCACACCTCCTTCTCTAATTCTCTCGGCCTAAACCACTCCCTCTCTCTTCGATATGCATGAGGTGGAGCTTCCTCTCTCTTCTTCCATGGAGTTCAATTATGAACTTCCTCTCAATCTAATGCGTAGATCGGTTTGTAGAGAGTTTGTTTAAATTTGAAACTAAGATTTGTAAAGGTTGATTTAGGGTTTTTTTTTTAATAATTTTCTTGGGTTGTTCTTCTGGTTTTTATGAAGGTTGATTTTTTACATGGCAAACGAGTTTGAATTTGCTAACTTGTTTATTGTGTTGTGAGAGGAAAAAATGAGGTTGAAAATGTATTGGGTTTTGTTTTTATTTTTGACTCTTCATTGCATACATGTGATGATTTTAATTTTTTGTACATCCATATTTATGAAATTTTCTTGATTTTGTGGGTTTTAGATTTGCAGGAGAAAATAAGTTTAAATTTACAAGGTTTGATCATCAAAATCAATAAAGTTGTTGTGTTTAAAGTTTATAGATTTTGATTTTTTGGGAAAATTTTCAATGCTTTGAAATTCAAGGAAATTTTCTATATTATTTAGGGTCTGTTTTAATGATTTTGTGTCTTTTCTAGGTTTGCAAGTGTGGGTTTTCTGGGTTTGATGGTGTATGTTGAGTTTTTTTTTTTTTTTTTTTTGGGTTTGATTATTTTTTGGAAATAAATTTGTTGATTGTGTTAGAATTTGTTGAGTTTGAACATGAGTGGTTGGGTATGTCTTGATTTGGTTTTGATCATGGTTTTGTATGTGTTTTTGCAAGTTTGGTTGCTAAGAGAATGCAAGAAAAGAAAAGAAAAGCCAGACATGTTACTTGGGGAAGAACATGATTGTTCTTATAAAAAAATAATGAAAAGTCAGAAAAAATGATAATTTAATTAGACTAAAGGTTTGTTTTATAATTAATTAATTTTTGTAATTTCCTCGCATGACTTCTTTTATTTATTAAAATGCTGAGGTGGCATTTAAAAGATGCCAAATAATTAGTATTATTTTATTAGCTACATCATTGTCTAATGTGTTAGCTATGTACTCTGTTTGCTATTTAGACTATTTCCAATAGTGAGATGACAGTAGGGACTAAAATGAAAATAATTTTCAATTTTTAAGGACCAGAATAGGAGCTCAAAAAATGTGGGGACCAAAGTGGAAAATAATCCAAAATGAAAGGACCAAAAATGTATTTTTCCCTAACATAAATGTCAATATAAATATAAATATAACTATAAACCTAAACCTAAACATATATATAATAAAATAATAAAAAGGAAAACTAACCATTATGTATTATAAATGAATAGATAATTTGATTTATATATTTCATTGAAATCAATAATAGAATAGATAATTGTATTTATCATTTGTAAAATTATGGTTAACATGACCCCTCCAAAGAAATGTTTTTGGCTCTAAAACTAATTCACAACACAACTTTTAATGTCAATCATATTATCATTTTCTAGATGATTATTTCATAAAATTTTCAATTACAAAATAAAAAAAACAATGATATATAATAAAAAAATTGTAATTTTTTCTAAATTATAGTTGATGTAATTCACGTTACACAATATCATCAATCACATGTTCCATGTACAATAAAACAAGAGGGAATTTGTGGTGATGAAAAGTAATATAGCTATCCTATTGTATGTATATGTTATCTTACCTGTCTGTATATAAACATCAAAGTAACAACACTTGAAATTGCTAATAAATATATTTGTGTGTTTCAATTGGGATGCTGCTTTAGGTCAATATTTTCATAAAATGATGATGTAATAAGAATATTAAACACAAAAGTGATAAAAGGTATAAAATATTTATGGTAAATTGCAATTTACACCCCTAAAGTTTGGGAGTGATTGGATTTTACATCCTGAAGTTTCAAAATTTGGATTTTACACCCTAACGTTTCAGAATTTGGATTTTATCCCCTGAAGTTTGGGGTGTTTGGATTTTACACCCTAACGTTTCAGAACTTGGATTTTACCCCCTAAAGTTTAGGTTGTATGGATTTTACACCCCCAAATTCTGAAACTTTAGGGTGTAAAATTCGAACACCTCAAAACTTTAGGGTGTAAAATCCAAAAATTTCTAAAATATAGAGGGTAAAATCCAAATTTTGAAACGTTAGGGTGTAAAATCCAAACATCGCCAAACTTCAGGGGGTAAAATCCAAATTTTGAAACTTCAGGGTGTAAAATCCAGTCACCCCCAAACTTTAGGGGTGTAATTTGCAGTTTACCCAAATGTTTAATAATTGAAAATAGAAAATAGCAAATATTTGTATAAATTTTTTTTTAAAAGCGTTTCAACTTATGACATCTGCTCATAATGCCATAGGTTCCGTTGTACTTGTAAATATACAAAAATTTTGAATGTGTCAAACAATTGATTTCTATCGACTTTTATATGTAACCAGATTTGAAAAAGTGGAAGAAGAAATATGTAATTAGCTTTTGTGAATGGAATAATTTGTTGCACTATTGATAATAAACCTAGTGAGCAATTTTTTTATTTAAATTTTTTTATAAAAAAAGAAACTACTACTACATTTATGCTTATATTCATGTGTGTCCTTGTGTGTACATATATATAAGGGTACAAAGCAATATATTTGTGAAATATAAAAATAAATTTTAATATAAATATAAACATAAACATAAACAACATGAATGTTTTACACAAAAAAAAAAAAAAAGGCACTGTAATAAATACACTGTAATTTTTTTCTTAATGATACTTGAAATTAAAAAAAAAAAGAAAAAAAGAAAAAAAAGAAGAAGGCACGATTTGATCACCATATGCCATGACTTTGATGGTGAGAATAAAATAATTTTCATAATGGAAAACAGCATAGCTAGCATGCATATCATATGAGCTTCCACCAAGAAACTTTAAATTAATGTGAGTATCTAATATCTAATCTATAACACAAATAAAATTAAAACTTTCGTTCGATATCTTAATATTTTTTTCATATAAGCATTTGAGGCCTCACCGCTTTTCACATTGTTGTTCTAATATAATTAGAAAGTCAACTCTATAGTATATGCTTAGAAAAAGAAATTAAATAAGTTTTGCCTCTCTTTTATATTCATTTATTTGCACGTGAAAAACCAAAAGACACATTTGATGATTGAGATATTTTGTGAATGTAGGAAAAAAAAAAGAGCTCAAAATTTTCTAGGCACATGCTCCAATTCT
This sequence comes from Lithocarpus polystachyus, assembly GCA_033629205.1. Classification (NCBI taxonomy): domain Eukaryota; kingdom Viridiplantae; phylum Streptophyta; class Magnoliopsida; order Fagales; family Fagaceae; genus Lithocarpus; species Lithocarpus polystachyus. Next base: position 90,390,081 of record CM066166.1, read on the forward strand.
ATATCTATTGAAAGCTCGAAAATGTGTTAAAAACACAAGAGCTATTTAGATCCCCAAATTAAAAAGATTACGGCTCAATTGATTTTACTTTAGCTTGTACTAAGTACGAAATAGAGTAAATGCGAGCGGATAATCAAATAAACTACTCTAACCCATAATCAATAAGACACAGCAGCAAATTGCAAGGTAAAAGAATAGGGAAGAAGAGTGCAAACACAAAATAACACTCCGATGTATTATCGAAGAAGAAACCGAAGTACTCGGCATAAAATCTCTCCGCCGCTCTCCAAGCGGTAAATTGGTCCACTAGAGAATAAGTTGGAGTACACGAATAACAAAAGACCCTCCAAGCCTAGACTACCCCATGTACTCGAGCCCTCCAAGCTCCTGCTACCAATTGACTATGCCAAGCCTTGTCTTCTTTAGCTCTCCAAATCACGTAATTCAGCTCGATTGCATCCGCCATACGTATGGCTTCTTCAAATGCTTTCCAGTAGCTCCAAAACCTTACTTTTCACTCTAGATGGGTGTGGTAAGTGTTTAGGCTATCAACATCTCAAGAATTTGGAAATAGATAGGTAAGAGTTGAGGAAAACCACAAAGGATTTTGTAGAGGATTGTGGGTATAACAATCTCTCACTCTCAAGAGTTTGTGGCTAGGGTTTTTTCTCAGAAGCTCTCTATTACATCTGTGGGTAATGGAAGTATATATAGTGTGGTTAGAGAAAGCATGTATCGGATAGGACAAAATAGCAGAACAGAATGTTTCGCAGGTATCTCGCAGGAAGGCCTTACCCGTGAGATAGTCGCTAAACACAGCTATCTCTATCCTGTCTTGACTCTTTGCATTCTAGTCATGTGCGGGGCACATGCATCACTTCGCAGGAAGGATACCCGCTATCTACCCGCGAGATACTTGCGAAAACTTCTTTGACTTCGATATACCTTGAGTCTTCACATTCTCTCTCACACACAACCCTTACAATAAAATCTTACATTAAATACAGGGTACAAAAGATTGAACATAATTACAATCAAATTTGGCACGGAATTAAAGCCAACATAAAATAGTTGTAAATTACAACTTTACATCTATATAGAAAGAAACTTAATGATATAATAAAATATTGAAAATGTTAGTAGTATTCTAGGATATTACATGTTCTAACATTGTAGTCAACATTACAAATATGGCGTAAATGCACTTTTGGTCCCAACACTGATTTTGCTCCTAGGTTAGTTCCTGATTTTTTAAAATCATTTTTAAAATGGTACCTGCCGTCAACCTTGTAATAGAAAATGCTGACGTGGCAAACAGAATGCACTGTGTACACAGTAAATGCTGACATGGCTAATAAAACAATATTAAAAAAATTTTTTTAACATTTTTTAATTGCCACATTAGCATATAAATTAATTAAAAAGCTAGGTCAAAAAATTAAAAATAAACATTAATATTATTAAAATAAATAATTTAATAACATTTAAAAAAAAAAACAACAAACGTTGAATTCTTTTGTTATTTTCTTTTTATTATTTTCGAAAGAACATGGGTAACATGTTCTTCATGTTCTTCGGCTTGCCTAAAAATCATCAAACCTCCAACATGAAGAAATCATCAAACCCACATGAAAAAACCAACCTAGAAAAATCATCAAAAATCCAACCCAGAAAAATTATCAAACTCGAAACTTCTAACCCAGAAAAATTATCAAACCCCCAAACCCTCCAACCTAGAAAAATCATCAATCCCGAAACCTCCAACCCAGAAAATCATCAAACCCACATGAAAAAACCAAACCCAGAAATTTAAAACAAATCAACACCCACAGGGAAAAACAAACCTAGGTCAGAAAGAGAGTGATCTGATGGTTCTCTTCCCCATTCTCTCAGCAACCAAATACAAAAAAAAAAAAAAAAAAAAAAAAAAAAAAAAAAAAAAAAATCATCATCTCCTTCAATTTCGTAACCCTTTACCAGACCCGATCTGTGACCCACATGCCTCGACCTGGCGAGGGAGCTCTGATGCGGTGATGCTGGTCCCGTGCAATGGAGGCGATGCTTATGCCGTTTCATTTCGAGTGCTACGATGTGCACGACAACATGAAGAGAGTCCCCGAGGAATTCATGAACTCGATCAGGAAGAGCAAGGTGGGTTTCTGGGTAGATCAAAGAAAGAGTTTTGTTTTATTTGGCCACGGGTGTCTGGGTTTGGAGCTTGGTGTCTTTTCCCATGGGTCTCTCGGTTTGAAGCAGAGAATTTGGAATGGAGCAGATCAAAGAGAGAAACAGAGAGTGAGAGAATTCAAGGGGCAAAGAGAGATATTTGGGTTCAGAGAATTGAAGGGGCAGAGAATTGATAAGGCTTTTTAGTTTTAATTTTTCTAGTTTAAATTAAAATCAAGAAGTTAAAATTTTTTTGTTTTTTTGTTTTTATTAATTTATATACTGATGTGGCATTTTAAATGTTGATGTGGCATTTAAAAAATACCAAATCAAATTTTTTAATATTATTTTATTAGCTACGTCAGTATTTACTGTGTTCACAGTGCATTCCGTTTACCACGTCAGCATTTTCGGTTACAGGGCAGAGACCATTTTAAAAACGATTTTAAAAAATCAGAGATTGACCTAGGAGCAAAATCAGTTTAGGGACTAAATCGAGAAATGACCCAAAATGTAGGGACTAAAAGTGCATTAACGCCTACAAATATTTTAGAAAGAATCTGCCATTAATCAAAGCACTATTAGATGAACCATATATTGTCCATGACATAAACGATATTGAAGTTTTATTAATGATAAATAGGAAAACAGAAATACTATTTTTCTTTAATTTACATACTATAAAATGAGTGGCAAAATTCAAGAACCAAAATGAAAACCTTTCTTGGACGTGCCATTTGGGATTGTACTATACTATGAGATGGTTCGCTAAGCGAATGAGATTTATATAGAGAGGATGAATACAATTAGAAAAGCCTTGAGGAAGCATAGCTCAGATACTCCATGAAGAATACAAAGCAGAGTTTTTGAAGTCCTCCATCGATCTCCTACATTTTCTTAGCTGCTTGGTCTCTTCAAACTAGTATGTATGGTCCAATAGATTTTAGATCTTTGCTTTGGTTTTAGGTCCGGTTTTTGAGGTTCGAACGGTTTCTTTTTGTTTAAGTTTTTCCGGTGAATTTTGGCCAATACACCGGTATGAAGTTAAGATCAGATCTAGAAGAAATGAAAGAACACGAAGAAGAACAAAGATCGGAAGGAGATCTGATATTTTCAGATCTTGAACAAAGGGATTTGTAAGGAAAAAAAAAAAAAAAGAACCAGAGAAGAAGAAGATAAGTTCCTAAACAAAAAATAAAATAAAATAAAAAAATAAAGAAGAGAAGAAGAACACAACGAAGCAGGGTCTGCGCCAAAACAAACTCCACACTTGCTCAGCAAATAAACCGTAAACACAAACTACATCAAATCAAAAAAAAAAAAAAAAAAAAAAAAAAAAAAAAAAAACACACACAAATTACAGTAACATGTATCTCCATCTTCTGCCAACACAGTCACCGATCATGCCTTCGTCTTTTGCTGCTGCTTCTTCTTCTTCTTTCTTCTTTTTTTTCTTCTCTGTTTCTTTTTTCCGTTGATGGAGCTCTGTAATTTCCTCTTTTTCACTGAGGTATGTGATGTGTTTCTCTTTCTTTCTTTTTAGACTTTTGTTACTTAATTACTCCTTTTGAATTCCTAAGTCCCTGTCCCTCACTTTGTTAACTTGGAAATGATGAGAGGTTTTAATTTTTTAATAAAAGTAAAAAAATTTCAGACATTAGATTTAGATATTCTTTTCAGCTGCCCAACGTGATGTAACTTGCGTTGACAGGTGCCTCAAATATTTTAACGGTTGAGAGATGCTACGTCCATAATATTTTTATAACAAATTACAGGTGATTAGTTGTTATTAGTTCAAACCTAATATTAAGATTACTTTTTGCCTTAATAATAACAACCGGTAACAACATGCCACTTAGAATTTGTTATAAAAATATTGTGAAATATTGTGGTCATATTATTTCTCTTTAAGTATTTTTAAGAGTAATGTTATATCACAACATTTTACACAATTTTTTGCTATAATTTGACCCATGGCAAAGTGTGAATAATGAAAAAAAAAATTATGGGTTTACATCTCTATCACTCACATCTCGTCACATTGTAAATTGTGGCAAAATTTGAATAAAATGTTATGGTACTATTATTGCTTTAATTTTAATTAATATTTACAGTTAACAATATAATAATTATTAAATAATTATTTCAATTTAAAATTATTAAATAATTTATTTTATTTTTGTAGGGGCACAAATTACAAATGGGGCCTACAGGGGAGATGGACTCTGGCCCAGTAAGCAAAAAGTACCCTCACAATAGAATTTGTAAGAGAGTGGGCTGAACTAACAAGGTTGAGAATGGGCTTGCTTCCGGCCTAAGTATGGTTGTGACCAATCTAATGTAGACTGTTAGGTTCTAAGAGCTTAGAACAATTGGCAAATCGTGAGCACACAAGAACATGTAAGCTGCAAAAAGAAGAATTCAGAATCTGCCTGGTTCGATCGATCAAAAATCAGGCTCGATCGATCGAGAATCGTATCTACAGAATTTTAAGTTGGCCCAAACAGCAATTCTAGCCCATTAAGGATTAGGGTTTCAGATCTACTTCTCCCACTATATAAAGGAAACCCTAAGCACGTTTTTTATAAGACTTTTTAGAGAGAAAAGAGTGTGCCTCTTTTGTATTTAGGGTTTTGTTCCTAAAACCTCTCTTATTACTTCTACCGGTGTTGTTCCTTGAAGAATCTCAAGATCCGGTATTGCTGAAGTTGCTGCCTTCTCTAGTCATCAAAGGAGCTGATGATCTAAACCTTCAAGGGTGGTCTTGGAGTCACAAACAGGAGAGTTTGTGTTGCTAAACCTTTGAGTGGGATCTCAAAGTCACAAACGGTGGTGTTTGTGTTTTGCAAAGATTAAAGAAAGAAGGAGTCCGTGGATCTCGGAGCTATCATGGGGTCATGGTAGTAAGTTTCCTACACTTGGGTAGCAATAGGATGTTAGTGGTCTAAGTCGCTATTGTGTAAACTTCAATTCTTTCTAGTGGATTTGCTATTTTACCTTGAGGATAGCTAGGTCAAATCCTCCCCAGATTTTTTACCGGTTTGGTTTTTCTGGGTCATCATATTGTTGTGTTATTTATTTTTCCGCTGCTTTACTTGATATGATTGTTATTGTTTTAACCTAGATCTGAATAATAAACCTAAGTATTCACTTGGTTAATTAATTAGGTTAAACAATCTAATTTACAGGGGTCTAAACGAACTGACATAGACGAAGTGCTGAGGAAGTGCCGAGGTCTGCTCGGACCCGTCTGAGGAGTAAGACTTAGTTGATTCTTGAAGGTTTCTCTTAGTTCTTTCTTCTCTTACTGTTCTCTTCTCTCTCTTTTTTCCAGAATGTTCAATCCCCCCTTCTTTCCTTGCTTCGGGCTCTATTTATATGTCATTTCTTCTCACGTGCCAGTAGGTGGTTCCCTTCAGATACTTGTCCCATCAGCCTCCACTAAGGCCTTCATGTAGTAGCTGTATAGGACCAGGGTCACTGTTCAGATGTCTATTCGTCATTAATGTGGCCATGATGTTAGCTACAGGGTCATAAATGCGGTTGCAGTAGCCCTCTGTAAAATATCTCCTTGTTGCCATTTGTCCCTTATGGTCTATGGACGTTAAGGGAGTCCTCGGCAGTACCAGGACTGGTGCTGGAACCTTCATCTGGGTCGTTCCTTTGATGATCCGAGCAATAAGCCATCCTCGGACAAGTCCTTTTTCTCCTTCACGTAGTTTATATGACAGAAGGGAATTAGGCCAAGTATATTCCTCATGACGGGACGTTCTCGGACGGATGGCCTCCTCGGACAGGCCCGTGGCCCATTGTTTGGTAGTGGGCCTTTTACCCCAATATCTGGTATTGGGCCCTTTACCCCTACAATAGCCCCTCAAAATTCCGGCTTTCCCTCCTATCCGAGGTGAAAGGTGGGATTTTGATTCCTTTAGGGGTAAGACCCATTTAAGCTTTTTTGTTCATCCACGTGGAAGCGTCTACATGCGTTTTTCTTTACTTTTGACGAAGCCTTGGAAATTGTAGCGCTTCATTTATTGCTCTGGGTGGCACCCTGTCTTATTCACCAACGGTGAGATGCAGATCGTGCGGTCAGGGTTTTTTCATGAAATTTTGAGCAGGGCAACTCCTTCTCGCTTTTTCTTGCCATATAAAGCGCTCTGAGGGATCTCTGTAGCTCATTTCGCATAGCCTTAAGTACTCCAGTGTCTTCGAACGCCTTAGCAGATCCACGCTCTCCTGCTCTAAGTCCTCCGAGAACATTCTCCTAAAGGTTCTTAGGTATTTGACAAGCTATTGAACCAGCGATTTCATCCACTTCTGTAAGTTTACACCCCTCAAGATTTATTCTCCTCGGCTGAGCACTTCGGCCCTTTGTCTTTGCGTTTTTCATCTTAGGAAAACTCCCTAGTCTCCTTCCGATTTGTCTAAATGGGTAGATTTAAGTACTTGGTCGATGATCCCATCGCTGTGGAGCTTTTCAAAGAGAAATATAACATTCCCGAGGGGGTTAGTCTTCGCTATTGCCCGCCGGAAAACATTCTTACCCATCGGAACACCGGCGAAGTAGTCATTCCCGTGATAGCCTTCCTGGAAGGCGGGATGACAATTCCCATGGGTGATGTGGCGATAGATTACCTTGGGAACCATAGGTTATGTCCACACCAGTGCGCCCCTAACCTGTTTAGAGTCTTGGGATGTGTAGAAGCCCTTAATCGGATGATGGGCCTGCAGTTGACCTGGCACGATGTCGTACACATGTATGAGTGCCATTCTTTGGCCGATGGGGGGTATTACCTAAAGTCTAGGTCTCCCATAGTGAAAATGCTATCATGTCTTCCCAAGTCCAATAAGGGCATGAAGGACGACTTCGTCATCGTCTCTGGGGCGTGGCATGATGGGCGACACTGTCCAACTACCGAGGGGGAGCCAGGTGGGGTGCTTTAGGGTTAGGTCGAGACGATATTGGGCTTATGCTTTAGATATGATCTCATTCTGTTATGTCTGCGTCTGATTTCACAGTTCGGCGATAAATCTAACGTTCTTTGATTTTGTCTGCAGATAGGAAGTTCGTCGCCCCAAAGCTTAGCCACGTGAATGTCCCTGGTTTGAACTTCCTACTACGGTTCGAGGTGTTCGTCCACTTAGACGGCCAGCTAAGAGCAGCTCACTTGATATTGGACATCACCCCGTTATCGGGCAACTTTCAAGACGTCGGTAATTCCATCCGAGCCAAAGACAAGCGGCTTCGTAGAATAGACGTTTTGCGGCCAGGCTTTTTGGCTAAAGAGGATCTTCCCCCCGTTGAGTTGCCGGCTCAGCGAACTCTTCCTCCGTACGCTGTTCAGAGGGAAGAACCTACTTCTCCTCGGATATCCTTGGAAGGGGAGATTGAGGGGTTTCGATTCGAAGGCGAAGAGGAGGTGCAAGATGAACCCCGTACTATTCCCGAATCGGAGAGCACCGAAGAGGAGGAAGGCAACATGTCATTGAGGCCAAGGGCCGGATTGAGGGATCTTATCTCTAGGAGAAACAAGGGCAGCCCCTCCAGGGAATCGTCTAAGGAGAAAACACCCCCACAACCCTCACCTCTTCCTCCTTCCCCAACAACTGGTCCCAAACTTCTTCCTACTCCCGACCTTAGGAAGAAGAAGAAGAAGTCCGTGGACCTGGATACTGAAGAGGGTGAGGTGCCCCCTCCCCAGCAAAAGGGGCTCAAACATCAGAAAACGGGAAGGGGTGAGAGGAGGACGTCTGCGTCCGAGCACCGAGCTGAAAGTCAAGCCTTGGATAATCAGCAAACTCCAGATTGGGCTCCCAGCTTAGCCCTGGATGGTGTGTCGATCCCTGCCACGGCCTCTATAAGGGACTTCTAGAGGGGGCAGTCCGGCTACATTGCCGAGGCTCTGGAGCGCCCTCTTCTTCTGCCCAAGGACATGGACACAGTGAGGGCGTGGAGGCAGCCTGACCTGTTCATGTCGATGAAGAGAGACCTGGGTATGGTAAGTTCTTGATCCCTTGACTGTACAACTGGTTAAGTTCGGCATGTACCGCACATTCTTCTTACAATGTTAGTGATGCAATCTTGCCTTTCTTATTGCACAGCTCACCCAACAGGTCTACGTGGCTGAAGAGTGGGTCCGAGATGCCCGCCACTTGGCGAGGACTGAAACCCAAGCCCGCATAGAGACAGAAAAAAGCCTAGGGGCTGAGAAGCACGAAAGGCAGGAGCTAGCCAAAAAACTCGCTACCGAGCAACGGGAGAGGAGGAGCGCCGAGGCCGGGCTAAAGAGTGCCCAGGATCAGGCCGAGGACCAGCGGAAGAGGCTACACATGACAGAAATAGAGCTGGCCACTGAGAGGCAGCTGGTTCTGGAGCTCCACGCCCGAGCTGAGAGGGCAGAGAAAGCCGAGAAGGAGGCCAAAGAAGCTCTGAGGATGGCTGAGACCGAGAAAGAGGCAGAATACATCCGCGGGATGGAGGAGACTGAGAAGAGGCTCGCCGAGGAGATAACGGAGGTATGCAGGGAATACTGTACACTAACATAGGAAGAGGCATTGGGCGCTGCAGGCGTTCCGGCCGATTCAGAGCTTAGGCAGCCGGGGAAGGTGTATTTCCACCCTGATATACGTGCGACCCAGGCTGACCCTGTGCCTTTGCTGCTCCAAGCACCTGAGCAATCAAGCCCAGCACAAACACCTCTCAGAGCTGAACAAGAGGTTCAAAAAGAAGAGGTAGCGTCGCAGGGTGGCGCGGATGTTGATGCCTCTTCCAAAGCCGAAGATGCCAACAAGGATGAGGAGGTTGCCCCTTCTGTGGCCGAGCTGGGTCATTCAGACGACATCCCTCTCCCTGAATCTTAGACTTAGGATTAGAATTTTATGTCTCTGTTAGTTGCATTCCCTTTTGGTTCGAATTTGGTCAAGTCATTGTACTTCAGCTTTAATTTAGTGAAAGTATTTCCATCTTGCAATGATCAAGATCAACTTCTCTCTTTTATCGTTCTTATGGCGTGAACCGTTGGACTGCCATTAAGTACACAAATTACGCGCAAGTTTACGCCAATGAAGTTACCAGGTCAATCAATTCAATTCTTAAACAATGGAGTCATTTCACGAATTAAACTGAATAATGCTGAGAACATTGTATGAGTACCCAAGGTAGACAATAAGAGCGTTAGTTTACCCAAAGCGTGTAATTCGAGGGGACAGGCGCAGCCGAGGTTCTGTTTAGCTCGTAGGGGTGTTAATTTAGCCAAGGCAGGAGGTCCGAGGGACCAGGCCTGACCAAGGTTCCGTTTAGTACTTAGGGGTGTTAATTTACCCAAGGTAGGTGGTCCGAGAGACCAGGCCTGACCAAAGTTCTGTTTAACACAGTACTAATTTACCCAAGGTGTGTGGTCCGAGGACCACGTGCGACCAATGTTCTGTTTAGTACTTAGTATTAATTTACCTGAGGTGTGTGGTCCGAGGACTACGTGCGACCGAGGTTCTGTTTAATACTTAGGGGTGTTAATTTACCCAAGGTAGGTGGTCCGAGGGACCAGGCCTGACCAAAGTTCTGTTTAACACAGTACTAATTTACCCAAGGTGTGTGGTCCGAGGACCACGTGCGACCAAGGTTCTATTTAGTACTTAGTATTAATTTACCCGAGGTGTGTGGTTCGAGGACTATGTGCGACCAAGGTTCTGTTTAATACTCAGGGGTGTTAATTTACCCAAGGTAGGTGGTCCGAGGGACCAGGCCTGACCAAAGTTCTGTTTAACACGGTACTAATTTACCCAAGGTGTGTGGTCTGAGGACCACGTGCGACCAAGGTTCTGTTTAGTACTTAGTATTAATTTACCCGAGGTGTGTGGTCCGAGGACCAGGCACGACCAAGGTTCTGTTTAATACTTAGGAACAAGCAATATAGTTGAGTCAAATATGAGAATGGACATTTTCATTAATAATAATACCTTCTTAGGTTATTTACATTCCAAGGGTGCACTACAGCCCTCCCATCCAGATCTTCTAAATAAAATGCTCCTATTCCTGCTACTGATAGGATCCGATATGGGCCTTCCCAGTTAGGTCCCAGCTTTCCCCAGGCCGGGTTCTTCGCGGTGCCCACGACTTTCCGTAAGACCAAGTCCCCTGGTGCAAGTGGTCTCAGTCTGATATTGGCATCGTAACTTTGCTTGAGCCTTTGTTGATAGTACGCCAGTTGAACAGCAGCATTTTCTCTGCGCTCGGCGACTAAGTCCAGACTATCATTCAGCAGTTTGTCATTGTCTGCCGGGGAGAACGAGCTGGTTCTAAGAGTGGGGAACCCGTTTCTATGGGGATGACAGCTTTGGCACCGTATGTCATTGCAAAAGGGGTTTCCCCTGTAGATCTACGGGGGGTTGTCCTGTAGGTCCAGAGGACGTGGTGCAATTCTTCCACCCATTTTCCTTTGGCGTCGTCCAACCTCTTCTTGAGACCGCCCACTATGACTTTGTTAACCGCTTCAGCTTGGCCGTTCCCTTGCGGGTATGCGAGGGTGGAGTACCTGTTTGTAATGCCCAATCCGCAGCAAAACCTTCTAAACGCTTTACTGTCAAACTGCAGGCCATTGTCCGAGATGAGCGTATGTGGCACTCTGAACCGGATTATAATGTTCTTCCACACAAACTTTTGGACATCCACATCTCTGATGTTGGCTAGGGGCTCGGCTTCCACCCACTTGGTGAAGTAGTCCATGCCGACGAACAGGTACTTTTTGTTCCCTGTTGCCTTTGGGAAGGGGCCCACAATGTCTAAGCCCCATTGGGCGAAGGGCCACGGGCTGGACAGAGGATTCAGAACTCCCCCTGGCTGGTGGATATTTGGCGCAAATCTTTGGCATTGGTCACATTTCTTGACGTACTCCTCCGATTCCCTCTGCATGTTCGGCCACCAATATCCCTGAGTTAGAGCTCTGTGAGCCAGTGATCTGCCTCCTGTGTGGCTCCCACAGATCCCTTCGTGCAGTTCTTCAAGGAGCAACTCAGTTGCCTCAGGGTGCACGCATAGTAAGTAGGGTCCGGAGAAAGAGCGTTTGTACAACTTAGTGTCTTCTAATAGCCAGAACCGAGGGGCTTTCCTCCGCACCTTATCTGCTTCGGTCTTGTCCGGCGGTAGGACGTTATCATTGAGGTATGTTACCACGGCGTCCATCCAGCTTGGCCCTGCTCTGACCTGACAGATGCTGTGCCCATCTACCTCTTCGGCACGCCTTTGTATGTCCTCGACCAAGACAAGCCGAGGTAGCCCTTGTGCCGAGGAGGTTGCGAGAGTGGCTAGGGAGTCTACATGAGTGTTCCCGCTCCGAGGGATGTGTTGCAGACTGAATGATTTGAACTGTGACTACAGGCGCTTCACATGCCTTAGATATTTCTGCATCCTCTCGTCGCGTGCCTTGAGCTCTCCTCTGACTTGTCCGACGACCAGAAATGAGTCCGAGAACACTTCCAGGGCGTTTCCACCCATTTTCCAAACCATGTCCATTTCGACCAGTAGGGCCTCGTACTCGGCTTCATTATTGGTGGCCGGGAAGTTTAGCCTTAAAGATTTCTCGATGATAACCTTCTCGGGGGATATCAGGACCAGCCCCAGCCCCGAGCCTCTTTGATTAGCTGCCCCGTCAATGTACAACTTCCAGTGGGGGGTTTCCTGGACAGATACCTGGCCAACTGACTTCCCATCTGTGTGCGCCATCTCGGCAGTTTCTTCGAATGCAGGCTCAGCGAACTCGGCCATCAGATCAGCTAGTACTTGCCCTTTGATCGAGGTACGAGGCATATACCTTATGTCAAAAGCCCCTAGGATCGTCCCCCATTTCGCGATCTTCCCTATGTAGTCTGCACTCCGGAGCAGTGATCTAAGGGGGAGCTGGGTAAGGACCACCACGGTGTGCGATTGGAAGTAGTGAGGAAGCTTGCGGGTGGCATGTACCACTGCATAGATGGCCTTCTCGAGTGGCAGGTAGCGGACCTCGGCCTCGTGGAGGGACTTACTCACATAATAGACGGGCTTTTGTACGCCGTTGTCGACCCGTATAAGTACCAGGCTCACAGCATGGGTGGATACTGCGATGTATGCGAACAACACTTCGTCCTCCGTGGGGCTGGACATGATGGGCGGCCGAGATAGATACTCTTTTAGCTGCTGGAAAGCCAGAACGCACTCTTCATTCCACTCGAACCCTTTCCACTTGTTCAACAGCTGGAAGAAGGGCCGAAATCTCTCGACCGACCTGGAGATGAATCGGTTGAGAGCAGCGGTCATCCCGGTCAACTTTTGGACCTCCTTTGGGTTCCGAGGAGGCTGCAAGCTGTTGATCGCCTTTATCTGGTCGGGGTTGACCTTAATCCCGCGGTGGGTGACCATATAACCCAGAAACTTTCCTGATCCTACGCCGAAAGAGCACTTTGAAGCATTAAGTCGCAGCTTGTGCTTCCTCAAGATTTCGAATACGTTTCCGAGGTCGCCGACGTGGTCAGACTCCAGCTTGCTCTTGACCACCATGTCATCGATGTAAATCTCAATGCTTTTCCCCAGCTGTGGTTCAAACATCTTCGTCATCATTCTCTGATAGGTGGAGCCTGCGTTCTTCAGGCCGAATGGCATGACCTTATAATGGTAGTTCCCAATGGGCGTCACGAAGGCCGTTTTCTCTTGATCCTCCAGCGCTAATGGGATTTGGTGGTACCTTTGGAAGGCGTCCAAGAAACTCATTCGAGGGTGCCCTACAGTTGCATCTACCAGTTGATCAATCTGAGGCATGGGGAAGGGGTCTTTTGGACAGGCTCTGTTCAAGTCTGTGAAGTCCACACATACACGCCACGTCCCGTTCTTCTTCTTTACCACCACTGTGTTTGCTAGCCATTCAGGGTAGAAGACCTCCTTGATAGCCCCTACCTGCTTGAGTTTGTTCACCTCATCCCTGACAGCGTCAGAGTGCTCCCTGGATGAGCGCCGAGGTGGCTGTTTTTTGGGAAGGGCAGACGCTCTCACATTCAGGTGATGGCAAATAAACTCTGGGTCCACCCCCGGGGCCTCGTATGAGTTCCAGGCAAACACATCGATGTTTTTCAGAAGGAATGCCAGCAGCTCCTCCTTCTCCCGAGGAGGTAAATTTGCCCCAACCTGGAAAAACCTCTCTGGGTCGTCCCCGATGGTAACTTTCTCTAACTTCTCACACTTCTCGTCACCTGGCCCCACTGCATTGGGTGGACTCGGGACCTGTGATTGCTACGAATCTTTGGCCGAGGTGGTGGCCTTCTCGGCAATAGGCCGATGTGAAATGGCGGCTATGAGGCATTGCCTTGCCATTGATTGGCTTCCTACGATCTCCTCCACTCGTCCTCCGGACGGGAACTTCTTCAGGTGCAAGATAGATGAGACAGCCCCCAGGGCATGGAGCCAAGGCCTGGCCACGATGGCTGTGTAGGGAGAGTACGCATCCACAACGATGAAGTCCACCTCGACTACCTCGGACCCTGCTTGCACGGGCAATCTGATCTGGCCTTTGGGGATGACCGTCTTTCCATCGAAGCTAACCAGGGGCGAGTCATACGCTGTAAGGTCCTCGGGCCATAGGCCTAGTCCTTTGTACAAGTCCGGATACATGATCTCAGCTCCACTCCCTTGATCAACCATTACCCTCTTCACATCGTACCCCCCTATTCTAAGGGTAATGACCAGAGCGTCGTCATGGGGCTGGATTGTCCCCTGCTTATCTTCGTCCGAGAAGCTTAAAACTGGTCGGACGTCCATCCTTGCCCTTTTCGGCTCCTAGTTTGGGTCCTCGGTAGACGCCGTGGAGATAGACATTACCCTGGAAAGGCAGGATCCAGTTCTCCCGGGGGCCACGAAGATCACATTAATCGTGCCCAGCGAGGGCCTTAATGAGGCGGTCCCTGAAGCCCCTGGCCTGATGTGGCTTCCTTGGTTATTTGGCGGATAGACGAACTATTGCAGCTTTCCTTCCCTCACAAGCTGTGCCAGGTGGCTCTTCAAATTCTGCAGTCCTCGGTGGTATGCCCCCGTTCCTGGTGATACTGGCAATGTAGACTCTGATTTGGGTCTCCCCCCATTTTGTTTGGCCACCTGAAGTATGGCTCGTTCTGAATTTTTTTCAGAATCTGATGAATTGGCTCTCGGAACACAGCATGGACAGCCTGTGATGCAGCAGATCCGGATTGGATACTGTAGTCTCTCCTCGGCCTGCTGTTGTTGTACCGGTCCGACTTGAAATCCCTCCTTTCTTGAGGAATAACCTTAGCTTTTCCTTTTCCAACTAGCTGGTCCTCCTCAACCCGCTTGTACTCGTCGATGCGGTCCATCAGTCGACGCACACTCCTTACGGGCTTCTTGGTTAGAGACTTCCTAAGGTCGTGCTCGGCTGGTAAGCCGACCTTGAAGGTTCTCACAGCCACGTCATCGAAACTACCCTCGATCTCGTTAAACATCTCCCAGTACCTATCCGAGTACGTTTTCAGGGTCTCCCCCTTTCGCATGGACATGGACAGCAAGGAATCTAGCGGCCGAGGGACCCTTGTGTTCGTCACGAACCGAGAGCAGAAAGCCTTAGTAAGCTCTCGGAAGGATCCAATGGAGTCAGCCGCGAGGCCGTCAAACCATCTCATGGCTGCAGGCCCCAGGCTAGAGGGGAAGACTTTGCACATGAGAGTCTCATTCCGAGAGTAGACAGCCATTTTCTGATTGAAATGGCTCACGTGCTCCACGGGGTCAGTTCTCCCATCGTAGGCAGTGAAGGTAGGTTGAGTGAAACGTCGAGGGAGGCTCCCCCTTTCGATGCTGCGGGTGAAGGGCGACCTGGAGATCTGGTTGAGCGCCCTATTCATCGCATCGCTCCCTGTGCCCCTTGAGTAGGTATTTCTGCTCCCGTGGTCGTGGTGATGTTCTTCCTCGTAGGAGAAAGTCTCACTTGGGGGAGTCCTGAAGCGATGCCTATAGCTACCGTCGTTGCTATCGTCAGAGGAGTCATCCGTAATGGATGGGCTGCTAGATGGACTGCGCCTCCTACGTGCGTGGCGAAGCTTCCTCTTCAGACGGTCAATCTCACGTTGCATATTCTTTGTAGTGTCTTTGTGAGATTCTTTACCTTTGTCCCGATGCTGGCTCTTGGCCGTGCGATTTGTGTGCACACTTCCTTCACGGTCCCTCTCACGCTCGAGTCGCTCAAAGTGATCAATACGCTGAGAGTCATCTGACTCCGCCCGGTTAGGACCTGATGCCACCATAGTTCAAGCTTTCAGCTCGCCAACGTCACCGTTAGTTCCCACAGACGGCGCCAATTGTAGGGGCACAAATTACAAATGGGGCCTACAGGGGAGATGGACTCTGGCCCAGTAAGCAAAAAGTACCCTCACAATAGAATTTGTAAGAGAGTGGGCAGAACTAACAAGGTTGAGAATGGGCTTGCTTCCGGCCTAAGTATGGTTGTGACCAATCTAATGTAGACGAAGTGCTGAGGAAGTGCCGAGGTCTGCTCGGACATATCCGAGGAGTAAGACTTAGCTGATTCTTGAAGGTTTCTCTTAGCTCTTTCTTCTCTTTCTGTTCTCTTCTCTCTCTTTTTTCCAGAATGCTCAATCCCCCCTTCTTTCCTTGCTTCGGGCTCTATTTATATGTCATTTCTTCTCACGTGCCAGTAGGTGGTTCCCTTCAGATACTTGTCCCATCAGCCTCCACTAAGGCCTTCATGTAGTAGCTGTATAGGACCAGGGTCACTGTTCAGATGTCTATTCGTCATTAATGCGGCCATGATGTTAGCTGCAGGGTCATAAATGCGGTTGCAGTAGCCTTCTGTAAAATATCTCTTTGTTGCCACCTGTCTCTTATGGTCTATGGACGTTAGGGGAGTCCTCGGCAGTACCAGGACTGGTGCTGGAACCTCCATCTGGGTCGTTCCTTTGATGATCCGAGCAATAAGCCATCCTCGGACAAGTCCTTTTTCTCCTTCACGTAGTTTATATGACAGAAGGGAATTAGGCCAAGTATATTCCTCATGACGGGACGTTCTCGGACGGATGGCCTCCTCGGACAGGCCCGTGGCCCATTGTTTGGTAGTGGGCCTTTTACCCCAATATCTGGTATTGGGCCCTTTACCCCTACAATTTTATTTGAGTGTCTTTCTAATTCTTATATAATAATAAAAATAAAAATATAAATTATTATTATTACAAGTTTAACTAATCAATATATAAATAAATAAATAGATATTATATTTAAATTTGCTTAGGATTTGATATTTCTTATTTGTCTTGTAAAAGTTATGATATGAAAATATATATTTGAAATATAGATATTTATATTTAATTAGATTATTTTAGTTAAATTTTCTATTTATACTAATTTAATATATTTATTTATATTAAATTAATTATTAAATTAATTATGACGTCATCACAGTTCGACCTCAGTTCGACTTCAAAAACTTTAAACCTTTCCTTTTTACGATTCAATTAATGGTCCAAGTCTGAAAACCTTGGTTTTAATGAGTCTTTGAAGCCTTAGATATAAAATCAGAATCCATTAGTGCGATAGGTAAATGAATAGGAATGTGTTATTTTTTATTGTTATTTTCTTTTTTTCTTGAAAACAAAGAAATGTAATTGCATGGACAATTGGATATATTGATATTACTGGTGCCTATCACTTACTCAGGGAAAAATGAACTTATTGGAAATCTTTTATTTGAATATACCAAAGTTTAACAAAAAAACAAGCTTATTCCAACAACCATAATAGAAACTTTAAATTAAAGGCAAACAATTCCATTCAGTTGGTTGACTGGTAGGAATCACCCCTATTTTACCTCAGCCTAGATGTCGGCGCCCTCTTATCCATTTCATGTCCGTTCTAGTCCATTTCACTAAATTTTGGCTACCATAATTATTTCAGCTGAAATAAAGAATAAAGTTTTTTTCCATTCTAAATTTTTTTTTTCCATTACTTAAATTACTTATGATACGTTTCTGTTTTTTTTTTTTTTTTCAAAAAATGTTTTTCTTTACTTACTTTACTCATGTATAACATTTTTTTTCTTCATTAATAATGTGTTTTTTTTTTCCCATTTACTCTCTTATTTTGACATGTTTTGTAATTTTGATATTAATAATGTGATTTTTTTTTTTTTTTTTTTTTTTTTTTGTATTGATAAATGATACGGTAAAACATGATGAAGGATCATATCCATTTACGCTAAAGAGAACCCACTAATATTATTTTTACTTCTTAATTTTTGGTGGACTTTATTAACTCTTTGGAATCCAATCATGCATATTTCTTTGTCTAATTCTTCTTGTTTTGGACTGGGAGTTGGTTTATCTAATCCAATCATGCATATTAATTTCTTTGTCAATTTGCTTGAATCCAATCACAAATTGACATCTAAGAGTGTTGTGAAATTAGGGTCTGGGTTTCAGTGTGTCCACAGGTGGACTCAAGACGGATTGGGCTCAAAATCTTTTACAAGTCAATTGCTATCAAATGTTTTGTCTCATTTTGATCGACTGCAACTTAAAACCACAATCAAAGTGCAGAGAGTTATGTATTGCTCACAAAAGGTTGGGAAAAAAACAATTACATAGAAGTAGAACACGACTTTCATGATGCAAAAAAAAAAAAAAAAGGTAATAAAAACTTGAAGCGCACAATTTCATCTGTTTGGCTTTTCTGGGCCTGTGGTGTTTACACAAATATTAGATATATTTGTTAGTGGAGGTCGAGATGCTCATGGGGTCCTTTACTGCCTAATTATCTGTAGATTGTTGTTATTGCCTGCCTTTGATCTTGGTGTTTCCAAACGCTCATATACATTGGCACAGAAAAACGATATGAATAAATGAGATACAAACACAATAGTTGGATCATGAGGATGACAATACAGCGAAAAATGAAAATTTTGATTAAAGAAAGAGAGAAATATTTGTTCATGTTAACTTGACTGCAAGTTAAAAATAACAGATAACCAATTAATTGCTATCAAAATAAAGAAATCAAATCGAAAGTGATGGAAAAACGTAGGGACGAAAATGATATTTGTCCCAAAAAAAAAAAACATTTACATAGAGATCAACTTTCAAGGAAAAAAAAGAAAAGAAAACCGAAACTTGAAAGTTGAAACGCCCCGTTTCTGTCTTACTCAGTAACAGAACAAACTCACCCTTTGAGGGAGAGATGGCATGGAAGTAGTAGTGGACAGAGAGAGCTCACATGTGAGCAGTAGGTAAACGCTAAAATCTTTACTTCTTGTGCGTAGACGTGGACGCAGAGTCGCATTGTTGACAAACTAAGAATCATAAGATGTGGGTTGGACAATTTTGATGGGTATATTTAAGGGAGTTGCTTGTGATTATCAGCTTGATCTCGGGTAACAAATGCATTCCATGATTGTCAAGATGGGTTATGTTGGAAATGTTTATTCCTGTAGTTCAAAGTGTGAGAGAGTTGAGGATGCATATGTGGTGTCTCAGAGGTTACCAGAGAGCAATTCTGTCTTTCTGTTCAAGTGGGTGATCGTAGGACTGCGTTCTATAGATTGTATGGAGTGGGAGAGTGTCAAAGTTGATGATGGCACATTTGCTCCTCTTTTGACGTTGCTTGATGATGCTGAGTTTTACAAGTTAACTATGCAAATTCATTGTAAATTTGTAAAACATGGGCTGGTATTTCATAATGTTAAGGACATATTTTTATGTAATTGACATATCTTTTGACAAAATGCACTTTACTTATATTTGGGTAAATCTAAGTAGGTTTAAGATGATCATTATAAGTGGTTACATTGGAGATATGAAAATTACTCAAGTACTGCTCAAGAAAAGTGCAATCTGCAGGTCTCATTATCTCCTTGATAGAGGCTCAATTTGTCAAGATTCATTAAATCTTGACACATGTCTCGATTTATCAAGCTTACAGGATTTAGACTATAACCAGCAACGTTTTTATTCTGAAAGGCTATTTGTTTATAGATTTGTATAATCCTTATAGGATTAGGAAAACTCAAAGTTTGTGGGTTTGTATAATCCTTATTGGATTAGGAAAGCCTAAGGTTTGTGTAAACCTATTTGTAATATGAGAGCCTATTAAGCTTCTATTTAAAGGAGGTGGAAAAAGAAAAACCAAACCCTAGAGAGCTTCATTAGGTTTTTTTTTTTTTTTTTTAAACCAGCCTCCTCTTACAGAAGAAAGAGTTCTTGCTGCGTTTCTTGTGTGCCTTTGGATTTTGTAACCAAGCATAGTCTCTTGCACCAACATTGAAGATCTTATTGGTGATTTTATGTGAAGCTCCTGCAAATCAACTACAACAATCAAAAGGTTGTTGTGGAGTTAGTCACATACTAGGTCTGTGCATCATTAATTTGTCACGTACTGAGAGTCGTGCATTGAAAGGAGAGATTGCCGCTACATCACAAGTCCAATTGGGTATTGGGGTAAGGGTTCAACTATAGGTTGGTATTAGGTATCAGAATCCTTTTACTTGTAACCGCTTATTTTGACAATAGTGGATTCTTGGGAGTGGTGACCTTAAATTCACCCGGTGGAGTTTTGTGTCAGTGGTTTTCCCTATTCATAAATAAATCAACTGTGTCAAATTTATTTTTTGTTGCATTTGAAAGTTTGTTTAGACCCCTTAAACCCAAACAAATTAACCTAGATAATTAGTCAAGTGATTAACTTAGGTAAATTAAACAAATACTAGGTTAACACAAATATATCAAATCATGCAAAAGTGCGGAATAATAAAGAACACATGATATGATGACCCAGGAAAACCAAACCGATAAAAAACCTGGGAAGGATTTAACCTAGCTATCCTCAAGGTAAAATAGCAAATCCACTAGAAAGAATTGAAGTTTACACAATAGCGACTTAGACCACTAACATCCTATTGCTACCTGCTTGTAGGAAACTTACTACCACGACTACGTGACAGCTCTGAGACCACGGACTCCTTCTTTCCTTGAATTCTTCAGCAAAGCACAAGCAACACCTGCTTGTATATCTTGAAGCTCTTTTGTTGTTCTGCAACTGTATGATTTACCAATCTCTTGACATGAATCTTGAGTTTGGAAACCCTAAGTGTATGTGAAGGTAAAAACCTCTAGATCTAATAATTAGATTCACAAACACAGCATTCAGAACTCTAAAAATGTGGCTAGGGTTTTCCCTTATATACTTAGGGCAAAACATAAAACCCTATACAATAAATGGGCTAGGGCTGAGTTGGAAAATTCTGCAGAAAAACATTCTGCACGACTTTCGATCGGTCGAGTCTAATTCTCGATTGATCGAGTCAGGCAGAAGTACACAGTAAATTCTGCAGTTAACTCAATTCCAACTTTACATAAAAAGCCATACTTTGAGCAAGTCTAACACAAGACTAAAGATTGTTTTGATCATGGTTTGCCAACATTACAAATTGAAGTTCTAATACATTAGTTCCTAATTCCTTAGAAACTAACAGCATTTAACTTAATTGGTGATTTATTTGTACTACCACGCTTATTGCATGTAATTGAATCTAATTAATTGATTAAGTTACCAAATGGGTCAATACATTCTTGGCCTATCAAGTGGTATCAGAGCAAGTACACTCTAATTAGGTTTTAATCTTTGCTGTGTGATCCATTGAACCTTGTTGTTATGGAAACTCTTAATTGTTTTGATTTGCATGATCTTGTGTTGAATGATGATGATGATATTCAAGATGCCTATTGCAAGCTCCATAATTTTTGTATGAGATCTCTTAAAAGTTCTACAAAATTAAAAGCTAAATTTAAAAAGGTTAAGCTTGAAAAAGATGATTTGATTGCAAAATTGAATGAAGCTAATAATTTGAATGAGAATTTTAAAAATCAAATTTCATCTCAGGTGGACAAAATTAAGAGTTTGGTAGAGCAACTAGTTGAATTTAAAACTGAAGTTGAAAAATTAATTGGTGCCAAACTTGTTATTGAGCCTAACTTAAAAGAAAAAGATTTTTATATTCCTCCATTTAAAAGGAATAATGAAGAGTTGAAGGCTAATATTGCTAGGATAGAAAAAGGTAAAAATTCTAATGTTAACGCTGAAGTTTCTAAACTTATGTCTAAAACTCCTTCTAAGAAGAATAAAAATTCTGAATTTTTCCCCACTTATCAACATTGTCATATTGTTGGTCATATTAAGCCAAATTGTCATAAATTAAGGTCTTTGTCAACCTCTAAGGTTAGACCTCCTTTTAGGAAGTCGAGTAGCTCTAAAACTACTCATGTTTGTCACAATTGTGGTGCTTCTGGTCACATGTCCTAATTGTTTCAAGTTGTTTCCTCATAAGCGAGTGGCAAATAGGTCTCATCCTTTGTCTAAAGGCTTTGTACCTATTCTTGGTGAGTTATTAAAAGTTGTGAGCTTTTTGACTCAATTTCAGAGGAATTCTAATTCCTCTATGTCTTTAAGTAGTCATACTAGGACACGTGCCTTTTCATCTTCACGGCCAAAGACTCATGCTGTGTAGGTGATAAAGGAGCCTAAGACTTAATTGTCTTTCTGTTTATCCTCTGCTTTAATTCTTTCTATCTGGAGCATAACTCTATTTTGCTTCATTTCTTGTACTTTTGGAATCATGCTTTCATGCATTTGCATCTAGTTTTATGCTATGTTTTGTTTAACATGTTTTTGTTTGTTTGTTTTCAGTTTTTGCTATATTTTGTTTCTCATAAAAATAAAAAAAAAAATTGAAAAAAAAAAGCAGTGTATATTTTGTGTACATTGGTACTTGTATAGCTTAAATGGCCATTGAAACAAAATTTTTTAAATTTTGTATCTTTTGTAGCTTAGATGAGCATCTTAACGCACAACTAAGCAAGTGAGTTTAGTGGCTTGTGTTTGTGATGAGTACGATTAAGTAATCTTTTGTACTTAACACTCGCATCACTCTTTTTAACGGGAAGGACTGAAAAAATCCTAAGGCATAAATAACAATTTCACCATTAAAGCCCTCAAATCATGAATAACATCTATATGCTTCGGTATAGTAGAATTATGATGTTTTGGCTTAACATAATTGAGTATTTCTTCTCTCTCTTATATGCCTATGCATGATATGCTCAAAAGAAAAAAATATACAAAGAAAAATCAAAAGCAAAAAGAGTCAAAATACTGTTAAATATGATTGCAAGCTTGTTTCTAAGAGATGTAGGAGTTATATGATGTACCTTGAAGATGATAGTCCTTATCAAACAGTTATGATTGTGTGAGAGTTAAATTGATTTTCTCATATCTCAAATCATCATAACATGAGACATTTATGCACTCTTGCAATGTTTTCACGCACAACATGCAAATTCTTTGCTGCTTTTGATACATGTGTAAGTACAATATGATTTGGCCATCACAAAGAATACATGTGTTAATGTGTACTCACTAGATTGTCTTGACTTGTTTTTGAAATATAAAATTGGTTAGATTGTTAAGAACATATTTTTATGTAATTGGAATATCCTTTGACAAAACACAATTTACTTGTATTTGGGTAAATCTAAGTTGGTTCAAGATGATCACTACAAGTGGTTACATTGAAAACATGAAAATTACTCAAGAACTGCTTAAGAAAATTGCAATCTGCAGGTCTCGATACCTCCTCAATAGAAGCTTGATCTTTCAAAATTCGTTAAATCTCGACATGTGTCTCGATCTTTCGAGCTTACGGGATTCAGACTATAGCCAGCAATGTTTTTATTCTAAAAGGCTATTTGTTTATGGGTTTGTATAATCCTTATAGGACTAGGAAAACCCAAGATTTGTAAGTTTGTATAATCCTTATTGGACTAGGAAAGCCCAAGGTTTGTGTAAACCTATTTGGAATAGGAGAGCCCATTAAGCTCTTATTTAAAGGAGGTGGAAAAAGAAAAATCTAATCCCAGAGAGCTTCATAAGGTTTTTTTTTTAAACCCTAGCCTCCTCCTACAAAAGAAAGAGTTCTTGCTACATTTCTTTTACGCCTTTGGATTCTGTAATCAAACAAAGTCTCTTGCACCAAAATTGAAGATCTTATTGGTGATTTTATGTGAAGCTGCTGCAAATCAACTACAGCAATCAAAGGGTTGCTGTGGAGTTAGTCACGTACTGAGATCCGCGCATCTTTGGTTAGTCACGTACTGAGAGTCGTGCATTAAAAGAAGAGATTGCCGCTACATCACGAGTACAATTGGGTATTGGGGTAAGGGTTCAACTATAGGTTGTTATTAGGTACCGGGATTTCTGTTACTTGTAACCGCTTGTTTTAATAATAATAGATTCTTAGGAGTGGTGACCTTAAATTCACCTAGTGGGGTTTTGCCTTAGTGGTCCTTCATAAACAAATCACCTATGTCAAATTTATTTTCCGCTGCATTTAACTTAGTTGGTGATTTATTTGTCCTACCACGCTTATTGCATGTAATTGAATCTAATTAATTTTATTTGGCTAATTAATTGATTAAGTTACCAAAGGGGTCAATACATTCTTGACCTATCCCATAATACTGTGTGCAATGCCACAATCACTTAATATTCAGTGTGTGGGTCTATAGAAGATGCTGAAAGAGTGTTTGATGGTGCTGTTCATACCCGAGATTTGGTGACATGGAATTCCTTGCTTGCTACTTACCTTGTACACAATAAAGAAGCAACTGCATTTAAGCTCTTCATGGATTTGCAAGGGTTGGACCTGAATCAACATCTATACTTACACTAGTGTCATTAGTGCTTGTTTTGACGAAGCACATAAAACCATGGGAAATCCTTGCATGGATTCGTAATAGAAAGGGGATTGAAAAAATCAGTACCAATATCTAATGCATTAAAATCTATGTCTCAAGTCTAATAACAGATGCATGGAAGATGCATTGCCTATTTCTTTGCCACCATGCTTTTGAAGGGCCGCGTTTCATGGAACTCTATTTTGCCTGAATTTTCTCAACTTGGATTCCGTCAGACCGTGAGCCTTCGACATCACACTAGGTGGGTCTGTTTTTAAAGTGGTTGTAAGGAGTCAAATTGTGGTCCCCTAATAATCCCTCGCTCTCAATGACACTCTCGTGATTCAAACCCATGACCTTGGCTCTGATACCATTTGTCGGATCGTGAGCTGTCATTTCACTTCAAAACCAATTGGTGATGAGAAAGACACACTCAAAACTTTTATGACCTTCAACATCACACTACTCGGGCATGTTTTTAGAGTGATTGTAGAAAGTCAAATTGTGGTCCCCATACAGATTCAGTGAAGATGCTTTGAAATTCTTTGGACATATGAGATCTGTGGTAGAAGACATTGATCACTATGCCTTTTCCGCTGTCCTTAGATCTTGCTCAGTTATAGCTACCCTCCAATTCGGTAATCAGGTTCATATCTTTGCACTTAAATTAGGCTTTGAGTCCAATGATTTCGTAGCCAGCTCATTAATCTTCATGTATTCCAAATGATTTTAGAATACGTAAGGAAGATTCTAGTATCCTATTATTTTTTTGGATGTCTTCCTAGTAATTTTTTTTTTTCAATTTGTTTATATTTAGTATCCTAATAACAAAACCTAAGGCCAACAAATTCAATAAACTCTTGTATTATAATTCTTATATCTAGGCATAAGGTAAATTAAACACAAATTTTAGGTAATTTCGTAAACATTGACATTTTATATCCTAGATTTAGTTGGTCAACTCAAATTAAGCTAACTTGTTATAATGCTAGATTAGTTTCATTTTAGCTTATTCATGTCTATACACCAAGTAAATAGCTTCTTTTTTTTTTCTTTTTTCTTTTTTCTTTTTGTGTGTGTGTGAAAAAAGAAACCATTAGATTTATGTTTATAACCATATGCGTCATTGTGTGTGTATGTACAAATAAGGGTACAAAAGAATATAATTATGAAAAAATATAAAATAAAGGCAAAAATATATTTTTGGTTCCTATATTTTGGGCTATTTTCCACATTGGTCCCATCATTTTTGAGCTCCTATCTTGGTCCCTAAAAATTGAAAACCATTTTGAATTAAGTCCCTACCATCATCTCACTAATGGAAATAGTTTACGTGATAGATGGAGTGTACCGCTGGCACATAAGACACTGGCATGGCTAATAATAATAATAATAATTAAATTATTTGGAATTTTTTTAATGTCATACTTTCATTTTCTATTTTTTGAAATATCTATGTCATCATTTAAATTGAAAAAATATATATAAATCAGAAAACTATAACAAAAAAAAAAACACACACACACACACACACACAAATTAAAACTTTAATTTTATTTTTTTTTTCTTGAATTTTCTTAGCAACCAAACATGCAAAAAACAAACACATACAAAGTCCCAGATCAAATCCAGTTGTTTCTTATTATTTTCTCTCCAAATCCAACCCATTTTGGCATTTCCTCTCAACATTCTCTCTCATCCGACCCCCTCTCTATTCCTTTATCATTGGTTTGATCCCTTGCCTTCACCTTTGGCCACCGTCATTTACTAACGTCACCACTCAGGCAGTGGCTCTCAAACCCACACCTCCCTCTCTAATTCTCTTAGCCTAAATCAATCTCTCGCTCTCTGAATTCATGACTGCTAAGTTAAAGGAATCCTTTACCAAATAAGTTGCACAACCATCTTTACCTTCCTTACAAGAAACTAGGAAAGGAGGGAGTCACTCAAAGAATTCACAATTCACTTCTAATCCATTTCTTTAAGTAATTAGACATGTACTATGCACAAGGTTGAGCTTCCTCTCTCTTTTCCCATGGAGTTCGATAATGAGTTTCCTCTCAGTCTAATGCTTAGATCGGTTCTTATCTAAGGTGAGAGAATCAGTTGGCCATGGAGTTCCAAACAAGTTGCATAAAGTTTGTTCATATTTGGAACTGAGATTTGTAATGGTTGATTTGGTTTTTTTTTTTTTTAATTTCATTTTTGGGTTGTTGTTATTCTGAGTTTTATGAAGATTGATTTGGGTTTCATTAATTTATTTTTTGCATGGCAAATGACTCTGAAATTGCTAGCTTATTCATCGAGTTGTAAGAGGAAAAAAAGATGTTGAAAATCTATTGGTTTTTTTTTTTTTGGCTCTACATCGTGTTTATGTGCTTAGTTTGAATTTTTTTTTTTTCATTTATATGTATAAAATTTTCTTCATTCTATGGGTTTTAAATTGCAAGAGAAAATTGGTTTGAATTTGTAGGGTTTGATCATTAAAATCCATAGAGTTGTTGGGTTCAAAGTTTATGGGTTTTGGTTTTTTGGAAAAATTTTCAATGCCCAAACATTCAATGAAATTTTCTGACTTATTCAAGGTTAGTTTTAATGATTTTTTGCGTTTTCTGGGTCCAATGGTGTATGTTGGGTTTAAATTTTTTTGAGTTTGATTATTTGTTGCAAATCAATTTTTTAATTGAGTTAGAATTTGTTAAGTTTGACCATGAGTGGTCGAGTATGTCTTGATTTGGTTTTGTACGTGTTTTTGCATGTTTGATTGCTAAAAATTTTTTAAAAAGAAAATCCAATCAAGTTCTTTGGGGAAGAACATGATTGTCCATGTTTTGGGGAAGAACATGAATGTTCTTCCAAAAAAGTAATGAAATGCCATAAAATAGATCGGTTAATTTAATTAGATTGAAGGTTTGGTTTTTATTTTATTTTTATTTTATTTTTTTGTTTAATTTTTTTTGACGTGACTTTTTTATTTATTAAAATGTTGATGTGGCATTCAAAGAATGTCAAATAAATTATTAATATTATTATTTTATTAGTCACATTTGCATTTAATTTGCTAGCAATGCACTCCGTCTACCACATAGACTATTTCCTTTAGTGTGATGACAGTATGGACTAAATTGAAAACGATTTTCAATTTTTGAGGACCAGAATAGGAGCTCAAAAAATATGGGGACCAAAATGAAAAATGACCCAAAATGTAGGGACTAAAAATGAATTTTTGCCTAAAATAAACATAAACATAAACATAAACAAGTATATAATAAAATAATAAAAAGAAAAACTAAGAATTAAGTATTATGAGTGCATAGATAATTGAATTTATCATTTATAAGATTATAGTTTACATGTCCCCTCCAAAGAATTGTTTTTGGCTTTGCCACTAATTCACAAACACAACTTTTAACGTCAATCACAATATCGTTTTCTACATTATCATTTTAGAAAAATTTCAATTACAAAATAAAAAAGATAATGCTAGATAATAATAACAAATTCTTTATTATTATAAATGACAGTTGATTTAACTCATGTTACACAATATCGTCAAACACATGTTTCATGTCCAGTAAAAAAGGTGACAAAATTTGAGTAGTAGAAAGGATGCACAAAATAATAGCTAATTTTATTGAATCTTACCTGCCTGTATATCCACATTTATACAAAGTCACTAACTATGAAACGTATTGATAAAATAATAAACGATATTTTTTAAACAATGATTACCAAGAAATTTATATTAAAATCTGTGTGTTCAAAATTAGGATGTTTTGGTCAGTGTACCAACATTAAAATCTATGTGTTCAAATTAGGATGTTTGAAGATAGGACCTAACAAATATTTGTATAACCAATCTCCTGTACTTCTAAATATACAAAAATTTTGAATGTGTCAAACACTTGATTTCTATCTACTTTATATGTAACCAAATCTGAAAAAGGGGTAGAAGAAAAAGTGTAACTAGCTTTTGTGAATGGAATAACTCGTTGCAATATCAATAATAAACCAAGCTAACTTTTTCTCTAAAAAAATTTTATGAATAAAGAAACTACTACTACATTTATGTTTATATTCATGTGTGTCCTTGTGTGTATATGTATATATAGTTATCGAACAATATAATTGTGAAAATATTACAATAAAGTAAAAAAATATAAATGTAAATGTAAACATAACCGTAATCGTAAACTTAAACATAAACATAAACATAAATAAATATATAATAAAATAGTAGAAAAGAAAACTAACCATTAAGTATTATGAGTGAATACAAAATTGAGGTTTTTATTGAAATCTACATTTTAATCTATTTGAGGCATTTGGTGAATCTCTGAATATATATATATATATATATATATATATATATATATCTAAAAGATTATAGTTAATCTTGGGCCCTCCAAATAAAATTGAAAAATTGCTAATAATACCCTAGCAAAATATTTAGACCTCAAAATCAATTTTTATGACTTAATCATTTTTAACTCTACACTGGCAATTAGTCCAAACATATGTGATTAGCCTTGCATATTTTCTGCATATAAAAATATAAACAAAAGCATAGAAAGAACAAAATGAAAACTTGAGCACTCGGGTGGAAACAACCACTCTGTCAAGTCCATTGCTGGAAAACTCCACTTGTATAAATAATTGCAGTATAATGATGATTATAAACCCTCCAAGTCTATATTCTCTTAAACACTTGAGCCCTCCAAACTCTATTGCACAACAGACTTTCTCAGGTTAATTCTTTAAGTAGACTTTGGAGTAAAATTTGAATAATAGATGAATGTGCTAGAATAATATTATGGGTTGCTACAAAGGGCTCCCCCTCTAAATCCCTTCCTATGGTGGCCTTCGACTTAGGGGAATCTATATTACTCTTGACATCTAAATTCCAGGAAATGTGTTACCAGACAATTTGGATGCCTAAGAATGCAACTATTTCTATATTTGGTTTAATTAGAAATTTAATAAGAATCCTAAGAATTTGAGATACATATATTTGATTTATATCATGGAATCTTACAAGAATTATTTATAGGAAACAAAAATAAAAACTATAAATCATGGAAAATTTAATTAAATTATGAAATGACGTTTTCTAAATGACATGTATTATAAAAAAAATTAATTATTCAAATCATCAATTTATAATTATTATTATATTTTAATATTATTTCTATTGGTTAAAGGGTAAGGAGAATGAGCAGACTGGTTTATTTACAAAAATATATATATATATATATATATAAAATTTTCCATGTAGATATTCACATTTTTAAAAGGGAATTTACATTTTCACAAAAAGGTGTTAATTGGAATCTAGATTCCCCAAACCCCTAATTCCCATGTGATTTGCAACAAAACATGCAAATGTTTCAACATTCTCAAAAGTCTTAAAAGATTACCTTATACCAAATGCCACCTTGGTATTGGGCATATACATGCCCCAATATCACTTCACAATTTGGCTCATTGAAGGTGGCCCCATGCTCGACTTGAACTCCAAAGAACTTTAAACAGATTTCAGCAAAATATTCAAAATCCTCCTTGGAAAAAGGAAGTGTAGCATGTTACAATGCTCTGTACAAGAAGAAAAAATATATATAAGGGTAATAGCAATTCAAAACTCCTAACCTTAATGATATAATAAAATATCGAAAATTTGAGTAGTATTCTAGGATTTTACATGTTCTAAGATCGTAGTCGGTATTACAAATATTTTAGAAAGAATCCTCCATTAATCAAAGCATTATTAAGTGTGAGTTAAAGAGATTTAAAGTCTGTGCTATGTATTCAAGAGTTAGGCTCTTCTAGATATACACCACTATCAGTTTCTTTAAGACTTTCTCTCATCTCCCTGTGTGTGTGTGTTAAAATACTTAGTATTCTAAAAAAAATAAAAAATTAAAGCAACATTAGATGAACCGATTGTCCTTGACATAAACGATATTAAAGTTTTATTAATGATAAATACGTAAAGAGATCGTCTATTTATCTTTAATTTGCATACTATAAAATGAGTGGCAAAATTGAAGAACCAAAATGAATTTATGAAAACCTTTCTTGGACGTGCCATTTGGGATTGTAGTATACTATGAGGTTTATATAGAGAGGAAAAACGCAATTAGATAAGCCTTGAGGAAGCATAGCTCAGATATTCTCATATTCCATGGAAATTTTTTCTCTCTCTCAAAAAAAAAAAAAAAAAAAACAAAACAAAACAAAACAAAAACAAAAACAAAAAGCTTATTCCAACAACCATTATAGAAACTTAAATTAAAGGCAGACAATTCCATTTCAGTTGGTTGATCGGTACGAATCATCCCTATTTTACTTCGGCGTAGATTTCGGCCCCCTTTTCTCTATTTCATGTCCGTAAATTTTGGCAACCATGATTATTTCAGCTGAAATGGTGAATAAAGTTTTTTTCCATCCTAAACTTTTTTTTTTCCTTTTTCCATTTCTTAACTCACCTATGATACTTTTCTGTTTCTTTTTTTCAATAAATGTTTTTGTTCATTTACTTTACTCACGTGTAACATTTTTTTCTTCATTAATAATGTGTTTTTTTTTCCCATTTACTCTCTTATATTTGACATGTTTTATAATATTGATATTAATAATGTGCATTTTTTTTTAATTGACAAATGATACGGTAAAACATGATGAAGAATCATATCCATTTATACTAAAGAGAACCCATTAATATTATTTTTATTGCGTAATTTTTGGTGGACTTTATTAACTTATTGGAATCCAATCATGCATAATTTCTGTCAATTTGCTTGAATCCAATCACAAATTGACATCTAAGAGAATTCGGAAAATTAGGGTCTGGGCTTCACTGTGTCCACAAGTACACTCAAGACGGATTGGGCTCAAAATCTTTTACAAGTCAATTCCCATTAAATGTTTTGTCTCATGTTGATCGAGTGCAACTTAAACCACAATCAAAGTGCAGAGAGTTATGCATTGCTCACAAAAGGTGGGGAAAAAACTGATGATGCATAGAAAATCAATAGGCTGAATGCTCCAGGATTCAATGGGCTAGTGGTTTCTTAGAAGGCGTGAAAAGAAAGAAACACCAGATCAAAGGTGACCGGGGTGAACCAACCAAGATCCCTCCAATACTTAAGTTAGTTTTCCCTTTAGAACTCAAGAATTACAACTTTTGGAGTTGTTAAAACTTACCTTTATCTGTTCTGACTGGGTGTTTATACAGTGTGCCCTTGAAGCGGTTATCTGATTTGTAACTTCTCTTGTATTTGAGGAAGTCAGAGGGTTCAAGGATAACTTCAATAACCACTATGGGAGTTATCATACTTCATCTTTATCTTTTATATCTGTTATTGGAAGTTAAGAACTTAGTGGGAAGTTAGGCGAAGAATAAGGAATTCACCCCTAATTCAGAATAGTATAATGTGGTCCAAATTATAAGCTTTGGGTAGAAATTCACTCTGAAAATTGGTCCGAATTATAAGTTTTGGGTAGAAATTCACTCTGAAAATTTGTAAGTGTTAGGTGGTCATCAAGGTCACTTCGTTAGCTGGACGACCCTTTTGGTCCTAGATGACCCTTCTAGTCTTGGATGACCTTTCTAATCCTGAACAACCCTTCTGGTCTTGGATGACCTTTTCTGGTCTTGGTTGACCCTTTTGGTCTTGGATAACCCTTTCTGGTCTTGAATGACCTTTTTGGTCTTGGACGACCTTTCTAGCCTTAGACGACCTTTCTGGTCTTGGACGACATTTCTGGTCTCGAATGACCTTTCTGGTCTTGGACGACCTTTCTGGTCTCGGATGACACTTCTGGTCTTGGACGACCTTTCTGGCTTTAGACGACCTTTCTAGTCTTAAACGACACTTCTGGTCTTGGACAACCTTTGTCTTGGACGATCTTTCTAGTATTGGACGACACTTTTTGTCTCGAACAACCTTTTTAGTCTTGGATGACCTTTTTGGTCTGGACCGACCTTTCTGGTCTTGGACGACCTTTTTGGTCTCGAACGACCTTTCTGGTCTAGGACGACCCTTCTGGTCTTAGACGACCTTTCTGGTCTCGAACAACCTTTCTGGTCTAGGACAACCTTTCTGGTCTCGAGCGACCCATCTAGTCTTGGGCAACCCTTCTGGTCTTGGATGACTCTATGGACAAACTAGAGATAGTCCGATTTTTAATTCACCATCAGTTGCCCCCTTTGTCCAAGAGTCGTCTTGGTCACTGTAGCAAAATTCTTGTTCACTGTTCATTTTTGACACATGTCGATGTTTCATTGGTCAATTGGCATGCAACATGGTGTCATTGTTGTGGTTGGTTTTCGACGCCTCAGATTTTGCTATGTGTCATGATCTCATTGGCTAACCTATTCTCAATTTTGTTTCTCACAGGTTTGGAAATTTTGTGTTAATTCCCTTTATGTTGATTCGTTTACCGAGGAGATTGCCAGGTGTCAGCTTTTGGTTGGTCCACATCAACCCATTGACCCTCCTTAGAGCCTATAAATAGGCATAATCTCTCTCTTGCCCTCTCATTTTTCTGATATTTTCCTCTGCCATCTCGTCCAGGAGCCTCACCTAGTCATCCTTGTTCTTAGGCTTTCATCAAGTACTTCTTCTTTTTCTTCGTCCTTAGGTTTGCCTTAGAAAATTCTATATTTTTCCTATCATGTCTTCGTCTAGTGGTAGTACTGTGAGAAAGATAGACGAGTATCAGGACGAGTCCAATGGTAGTAGTAGCTTTAGTTCCCAAAACGAGCATTATTCATCTGGGGTTCCTAGAGTTCCTTTGGAGGTCTTCCAGGAAGAGATGAGGTAGAGAGCAACTTCCAATTCTAGAGCTAGCTCGTCCAAGAGGGTTGAATCATCCAAGACTCCTTTTCAAGATGAGGAGGAGAATGTCATCTATAGTTGATTAGGGGTTGTAGATCTTTTGATAAGTTATGGAAGACAGAATTTTTCTTCATCTTTGGAAATTGGGCTAGGGATCCAATTGATGTAAATAGAACTCCCTTCCCTCATTTTACCAGTGCTCTAAGTCATCTTCGTCTTAAAGGTATGTTTTCTTTGAAGTTTACTTCGTTTTTTCATTTGTTCTTTCCCTCGTCTAACAATTCTTCTCGTCCATGCAACTGTTACTCGTCCACACTAAGATAACTATAGAAAGAGCTCGCAGTTATCCTGATAGGTCCTTCCATAATTAGGCAACGTTGCGTCATCTTGAGCCCACTGAGGAGAATCTCATTCACGAGGAGACTACTCGTCAAAGTAAGAGTCATCTTTTAATTTTATTTATTTATTTTTAGTCGTGTAATTCTTCATGCTTTCTCCATTATAGGGCTAGCCACCATGAAGGAGAATAAGGGTAAGAACGTTGCCAATGGGACTAAGGAGGAGGAGGAAGTCCAAGTCCTCTAGGACAAACCAGTTCCTTTGGTCGTCCAGAGCCCCACCGTCCAACCTTATGCTAGGAAGAGGAATGGTATCTCCAGAGATGTGGACCTTGGAAGCCTTCCTAATCATCGTCATCTGAAGAAGGTCAGAACTGACAAGGCCCTTTCTGAGACCCCCTCATCCAAGGACCCCAAATCCAAAGATGCGACGGCATACCTAGACGACCCTGTTGTGACTTGGTCCATTCTGAAGTTCCTCCTTCAGTCATCTAAACTGAAGCTCTTCATCCTTTTGTTGGTAAACCTTCTCGCAAGACTCATCCTTCAACTCTTGTTGAGGCTCCTCCTACCTTGGTGTTGGACAAAGGCCATGCATTTTCTTTGTTGATTTTTTTTTAAAGAGAAAATTTCTAACTCTTCCTCGTCCATCCCTACATCAGACGATGGCAAAAT
Source organism: Lithocarpus polystachyus (assembly GCA_033629205.1). Lineage (NCBI taxonomy): Eukaryota > Viridiplantae > Streptophyta > Magnoliopsida > Fagales > Fagaceae > Lithocarpus > Lithocarpus polystachyus. Next base: position 90,423,856 of record CM066166.1, read on the forward strand.
TTTATGCTACGTCCTAGCAAGCTAGGGAGTTGCATGACGATGTTAAGGTTCTGGCCAAAAAGAACAAGGAGCTGGAGGACGATCTTCGTCTTGAAGGAAAATGCCAAGCGTTATCCTCATCCTTAGAGAAAGCAAAGGACAAAGGAATCGAGGCCTTCAAAACATCTGACGAGTTCACTAGGCGTCTGGACGAGCAATTTGCTGCTGGCTACTAGGACTTTCACTCCAATGCTAAGGAAGCCTATCACGAGATGGACTTTAATGTTTTCATGGTTCCAACTACTGCTAAGAGTTCTTTGCTTCAGACGAGCTCTGAGGATGTAAACATCATGGACGATGCCTTTACTGAGCCTTCCAAGAACGATCCAAAGTTTGGGGATGCCCCTGGTGGTTTATCAAAGTAATCTTCAATTTAACTTTGTTTTTATATATTGTTCATGGTGCCCCCTATTCCCCCTTTTTTTTGGACTTATTTTAAGTTTTATCTAATTACAATATTCTTGTCCAAATGTATAGACGTATGATAATAGATAAAACTATCTTTATTGGCATGCACAATTTAAGGGTTTTTGGATGATGGTCATCTACTCTTTTTATGTTTTATGAATGAATATTTACTTCCACTTTCATACTTCATTTGGTGTTGAACATGTTATATGCTTTATTTATGAACGAATTTTCCCTTGTTTACATCATCCATGTTATTTCTATCGTTTTAAGTGTAGTCTGTCAACTTATAAGACATTTTATCTTGCCTTAACTATATAAACGAATTTCCTTTGTTTACATCGTCCATGTTGTTTTTTTATGGTTTTTAAGTGTGGCCTGTCCACTCATGAAGGCATTAAGTTTGTCCATGTTAGTATAATTTTTTTATGTTCAACACTTTTACCATTCTTTAAATTTTATAAGTATAACTCATCTATGAATGGTATTTCTTATGCCAGCTTTATTTGTCTATAAATTTGACTTAAAACTTGCATTATCCCTCGTCCATAGGTTGGACTGTCCTTTACTCGTCTTTAGGCAAGACGTTGCCAGCATTTAGTCGTCCAAAGATTGGACTGTTTGGCTGGTCAAATTCATCCATGGATTTTGAATATTTTTACGTGCACATTTTTCCTTGTCCATTGGTTAGACGAATATACCTTAGGTTTTACCTCGTCCATTGATTAAACGAATATAACTTAGGTTTATTTTTCTTCACCTTATCCTTATTTTAAGGAAAGCATATAGACGTTACATCCCTATGTCTAGAGATTTTACTCGTCTTGGGCTTTTAGCCTTCTTGTGGATTAGTTTGAATGAAAACAACATGAAAATTAGGAATTCACACAGCATTATATACATTGGGAATCCAAATTGTATATACACAACATAAACATCATCCACAAGCATGGCAAGAAGCTAGTGCCTTTAAGGAATTAAAAATACTTATGTACAAACAGACTAAGTCCATGACTTCGTCCATCATAAATTCATCCATAGACAGCGCAAAAGTTGGAAACTAATGCACTTTTTAGGGAATTAAAATATTTAAAACATGTAGTACTAGCAATAAACATAAATAAATATAGGGGAAGTAACACATAACTCCAACTTCATCCATGTTGATGCTCGTCCAGGCTGATCCTTCACTGATAGTATCTTTTTAGATGTTTTAACATTTTAGGGGTGCTCTCGCTTCCGTCCATATAGGGCTTCCAAGCTGTATGATCCTTGTCTTTTGCAATTGACAACCCTGTAGGGTCCGTCCCAATTAGACCCCAGTTTTCCATGAGTTGGGTTTTTGGTTGCCAAAGAGACCTTTTTTAGGGCGAGATCCCCAATGTTGAAACGCCTAGGTTTCACCATTGCATCATATTGTCTAGCCATAAGATTTTTATATCTTGCAGTCCTCTGCTCTGCATCCATCCTTACCTCGTCTATTAGATCGAGGTTTAGACGAAGTTGCTCTTCGTTCTTCTCATCTACCCCTCTCGTCCTTGGTGGTCGTCTAGAGAGTTGGACGTTCTGCACCACCTTCAAGTATGTTTTTCTTGACTTGGAAGATTGCCTTGCTGAAGTTCCTTCTACAATAACTCTTATTTCTCCAAGTAGGGGGTGTGATGGCTTTTCTACCTTTCCTTTCAACTTCTCATCTTTATGATCTCGTCCAAGAAAATTCCTCAACTTTCTCTGCCTGATAAGATTCTCAATCTGCTACTTTAAGTTATAGCACTCGTTCGTGTCATGCCTATGGTCTCTTTGGAAGCGACAATACTTGTTCTTATTGTGCTTATTAGGATCTCCCTCCATCTTCTTTGGCCACTTCAAGGATGAGTCATTCTTGATTTGTATAAGCACTTGATCAAGTGGAACATTCAAGGGTGTGTAATATTAACTCCTTCCTAAAGATGAACCTGTCTTCCTATTGTTTTTCTTCTCTCCCATTCGGGCCTTCTTTGGATGAGGGCCTTGGTCAGGATGGCGTGGGAGATCAGCTTCTATTTGCTTTGCTCTCTTCCTCTTCTTGGCAATGATTGCATCTTTTGCATTCATAAAGCTTTGGGCTAAATGGACGAGTTCAACCATGGTTTGTGATTCATGATCATAAAGCTTACACTTGAATAAAACCAAACTAACTCCATTGTGGAAGGCTGCCAATAGCAACTTATCATCCATCTCGTCTACTGTTAGGGCTTCCTTATTGAAGCGAGTGATGAAGGACCGCAAGCTCTCATTTCCTCCTTGTTCTATAGTCAACTAGTTGGACGAGGAGCATTTATGCCATTGTCCTTCAATAAAGTTGTTGACGAACAACTTACTCAACTCCTCGAAAAAACCAACAGTATTCAGAGGCATTTTACTGAACTACACTCATGCTGGCTCTTTAAGGGTGGTTAGGAAGGCCCTACACATTATGTCATCTAAAACTCCTTGAAGGTGCATTATGTTCTTGAAAGTTGCTATGTGATCACACGGGTCACGCGTTCCATCATATGAGTCTAAGGAAGGAATCTTGAACTTAGAAGGCAGGGGATGAGTATTGATGGAAGCCATGAAAGGGGAATCAATTCGATGAACTAAATCATCTATGTGATTTGTCCTTCTAATGTTTTCCCTCATCCCATCCATGGCTTTTTTCATTTGATCCATGTCCTTCTCTAAGTGGCTATTAATCTTGTCCGAACCATGTAGCCTTTTGTCAAAGAAAGATGATTTACAAAATGCAAATTTAATCTTTCCCACAGACGGTGCCAACTGATGATGCATAGAAAATCAATAGGCTGAATGCTCCGAGCTTCAATGGGCTAGTGGTTGCTTGGAATGCCTGAAAAGAAAGAAACACCAGATCAAAGGTGATCGGGGTGAACCGACCAAGATCCCTCCAATACTTAAGTTAGTTTTCCCTTTAGAACTCAAGAATTACAACTTTTGGGGTTGTTAAAACTTACCTTCATCTGGTCTGACTGTGTGTTTATATAGTTTGCCCTTGAAGTGGTTATTTGATTTGTAACTTCCCCTGTATTTGAGGAAGTCAGAGGTGTCAAGGATAACTTCAATAACCGCTATGGGAGTTATCATATTTCATCTCTATCTTTTATAACTGTCATTGGAAGTTAAGAACTTAGTGGGAAGTTAGGCGAAGAATAAGGAATTCGCCCCCACTTCAGAATAGTATAATGTGGTTCGAATTATAAGCTTTGGGTAGAAATTCACTCTGAAAATCTGTAAGTGTTAAGTGGTCATCCAGGTCACTTCATTAGCTGGACGACCCTTTTGGTCCTAGACGACCCTTCTGGTCTTGGATGATCTTTCTAGTCCTGGTCAACCCTTTCTGGTCCTGAACGACCTTTCTGGTCTTGGACAACCCTTCTAGCCTTAGACGACCTTTCTGGTCTTGGACGACATTTCTGGTCTCGAACGACCTTTCTTGTCTTAGACGACCCTTCTGGTCTTGGACGACACTTCTGGTCTTGGACGACCTTTCTAGCCTTAGATGACCTTTCTAGTCTTGGACGACCCTTCTGGTCTTGGACGACACTTCTAGTCTTGGACGACCTTTCTGGTCTTGGACGACACTTTTGGTCTCGAACGACCTTTGTGGTCTTAGACGACCCTTCTGGTCTTGGACAACCCTTCTGGTCTTGGACGACCCTTCTGGTCTAGGACGACCTTTTTGGTCTCGGACGACCCTTCGGGTCTCGGGCGACCCATCTAGTCTTGGACAACCCTTCTGGTCTTAGACGACCCTTCTGGTCTCAGACAACCCTTCTGGTCTTGGACGACTCTATGGACGAACTAGAGATAGTCTGATTTTTAATTCACCATAGAAAACAATTACATAGAAGTAGAACACGACTTTCGCGATGCGAAAAAAAGGTAATAAAATCTTGAAACGCACCATCTGTTTGAATTTTCTGGGTTTGTGGTGTTTACACAAATCTTACATAAATTTGTTAGTGGAGGTCAAGATGCTCATGGGGTCCTTTACTTCCTAATTATTTGTAGGTTGTCATTGCCTGCCTTTGATTTTGGTGTTCCAATCGCTCGTATACATTGGCACAAAAAAACAATATGAATAAATGATATACAAGCACAATAGTTGGATAACGAGGCTGACAATGCATAGAAAAATGAAAATTTTGGTTAAAGAAAAAGAGAAATATTTGTTCATGTTAACTTTTTTTTTTTTTTTTTTCTGATGTGGCATTTTGAAATGTCAAAATAGAATTTATTATTATTATTATTATTATTATTATTATTATTATTATTATTATTATTATTTTAGTAGCTACGCAAACTTGATGTGTTTGCCACATAAGCATTTTATGTTACTAAGTCAATGATAAGAATCAAATTGACTACAAATTAAAACTAATAGATAACAAATTAATTGCTATTAGAATATAGAAATCAAATTGAAATTGATGGAAAAACGTAGGAACGAAAATAATATTTTTACAAAAAAAAATACATTTAACTTTCATAAAATTAAAAAAAAAAAAAAAAAAAAAAACTTGAAAGTTGAAATACCCCGTTTCTGTCTTACTCAAAAACAAAAAAATCTCACTCAGAAAACTTGTTTGTTTGGTTGGAAAGAGAAATAGAAGTATAGAAAATGGAGTTTGTATAAATTTATTTATGTCCTTATTAAAAATAATACTCAATTAAGGGGGAAAAAAAAAGGCAAACAACCAACCAACCAAAAAAAATGCAATCATCCAAAGTTTATTAAAAATGAAAATTCATGTCCAATAAAAAATAAGAAAAAAATTAAAAAAATTAAAAAGAAAAAACGTCCAAAAAGAAGCACTGTATGGTACTATGATGAATCAAGGTTTCATGCACATCATCATAATCTATATATATATATATATATATATATATATATATATATATATAAAATCAGCGTCCAGTGAAACCCAAAAAAAAAAAAAAAAAAAAAAGGAAAAAAAAATGGTAGGCAAGCCACGTTTATTACGTCCAGGTTGAGGTTGCCAAAAAAAAAAAAAAGTTTGAGGAAGAGAGGGAGAGAGCTCACATGTGCTCAGCAAGTAAACGCTAAAACCTTTACTTGTTGTGCGTAGACTTGGACGCAGAGTCGCATTATTGACAAACTAAGAATCATGAACAGATGTGGGTTGGACGACTTTGATGGGTATACTTTTGGAAGCATATTTAAGGGAGTTGCTTCTGATTATCAACTTGATCTTGGGAAACAAATGCATTCCATGATTGTCAAGATGGGTTATGTTGGAAATGTAAAGTGTGAGAGAGTTGAGGATGCATTGGTGTTTCAGAGCTTACCAGAGCGCAATTCTGTCTTTATGTTCAAGTGGGTGATCGTAGGACTGCGTTCTGGCTATTAGATTGTATGGAGTAATAATGTAGATGAATGGCAAACATGATAATGAATCCATTCATATGCTAAGTCAAAATTGGATTGGCGCCTTCTGTTGTTTAATTCAAAAAAATATACGTATCTGCACTCATGTTTTCTAGGTGGTGATTGTAGGTAAATAAATTTCAAACCGTAGAAATGTTTGTCTTTATTGCTAAGTTACACATGCACCTAGTGAATTTTGAACCCATTACCACACCCTCAACCCCCGCTTATGAGAGAGAAAACGTCATTTGATCTAGGACTCATTGGCTGCAAGGCCTAAGATATGTTCAAGTCTTACTAGTTCTCACATTATTATTAAAGAGTCTATGACTTTGTATAGAATTGTGCAGCAAATAAATAAATAAATAAACACATGACAGTGACAGACCCTGATTAGTCTCATGAATATACATAGTCAACCCCAAAATTTTCAGACTAAGACTTGGCTTTGTTGTTGTCGTATTATAAATAGAACTTCTATAAACATAATAGCATTATTTGTTATGCTATATGTGTCAATGCTAAACCTTGTGCCATTCAATAGAAAATTCATTTCTTGTAGCATAGGGTTTCTTTCCATTTCTGGCGCAACTATGCCTGAGTGTGCGTTGAGGTGGATGCTCAAAGAATCTGGTTGAGGAGTTTGATCTACTAGGTGATAATGGCCAGTGGCTAAGGGTGTATGTAGAGTATGATTCTTCTCAAGAGACCCACTCTGCCAATGTCGCACGTATCTTCACACCTAAGTCGAGTAAGAACCTCCCTTATGATGACTTCTCTTATCTTTCAAACGATATCAGTAATGTTTTGATTAAAACGATCGAAACGAATCCTAAATTCACATCTATATCAATCAAACAATGTACATCCTCCCACAACAAACCCAACTCATCCTCGTCAATATATAACTCTAACATTATAACCATATATGTTACCAATTCAATCATTTAAAAAAAACATAATAGCAAGCTATATATCAATCATTAAAGGAAATGAATCCTAACTTCATATCTGCATCAAGCAAACAATTTACATCATCTTGCGCCAAATACAACTCATTCTTGCAAATAACTCTATAACATTAACCATATATGTAATCAATTCAATTCATTTTTTTTTTTCATGCATTTTCTTAGCAACCAAACATGCAAAAAACAAACACATACAAAATCCCAGATCAAACCAAGTTGTTTCTTATTATTTCCTTTCCAAATCCAACCCATTTTGGCATTTCCTCTCAATATTCTCTCTCATCCCACCCTCTCTCTTTTCCTCTCTCACTGGCTCAATCCCTTGTCTTCACCCTTTCTTCTTCACCTTCGGCCATCGTCATTTACCAACACCACCACCCCAAGTAGTGGTTCTCAAGTCCACTCCTCTCTCTCAAATTCTCTCAGCCTATCTCTCTCTCTCTCTCTCTCTCTGATTCATGACAGCTAAATTAAAGGAATATTTTACCAAGTAAGTTGCACAACCGTCTTTGCCTTCCTCGTGAGAGACTAGGAAAGGAGGGGGTTACTTGAAAAATTTACAATTCACCTCTAATCCATTTTTTTAAGTAACCATACATGTATTATGCACAAGGTTGAGCTTCCTCTCTCTTCTCCCATGGAGTTCGATTATGAGTTTTCTCTCGGTCTAATGCTTAGATCGGTTCTTATCTAAGGCGAGAGAATCGGTTAGCCATGGAGTTCCAACCAGGTTGCATAAATTTGTTCAAATTTGGAACTAAGATTTGAAATGGTTGATTTCGGTTTTATTAATTTATTTTTTACATGGAAAATGAGTTTGAATTTGCTAGCTTATTCATCGTGTTGTAAGAGAAAAAAACGATATTGAAAATCTACTGTAATTTTTTTTTTTTTTGGCTCTTCATCGTGTTTATGTGATGAGTTTGAATATTATGTTCATCCTTATGTATAAAATTTTCTTGATTCTACAAGTTTTAGATTGCAGGAGAAAACTGGTTTAAATTTGTAGGGTTTGATCATTAAAATCCATAGAGTTGTTGGGTTTAAAGTTTATTGGTTTTGGTTTTTGGAAAAACTTTCAATGCCCAAAAATTCAATGAAATTTTTTGAATTATTCAAGGTCAGTTTTAATGATTTTGTGCTTTTTTTGGGTCTAATGGTGTATGTTGGGTTTGAATTTTTTTAAGTTTGATTATTTGTTGCAAATTAATTTTTTAATTGAGTAACAATTTGTTAAGTTTGATCATGAGTGGTCAGCTTTGTCTTGATTTGGTTTTGTATGTGTTTTTGCATGTTTGGTTGCTAAAAATTTTAAAAAGGAAAATCTAAACATGTTCTTTGGGGAAGAACAAGATTGTCCATGTTTTGGGGAAGAACATGAATGTTCTTCCGAAAAAGTAATGAAAAGCCATAAAAAAGAGAGGATAATTTAATTAGATTGAAAGTTTGTTTTTTTTTTTTTTTTTTTTTTTCTAACGTGAGTTTTTTATTTATTAAAATGTTAATGTGGCATTCAAAAAAAGCCAAATAAATTATTATTGTTGTTGTTGTTGTTGTTGTTGTTGTTATTATTATTATTATTATTTTATTAGTCACGTCTACATCTAATGTGTCAGCAATGCACTCCTTCTACTATGTAGAATATTTCCATTAGTGTGATGACGGTAGGGACTAAACGTGTATTTTTGCCTAAAATAAACATAAACATAAACAAATATATAATAAAATAATAAAAAGTAAAACTAAGAATTAAGTACTATGAGTGAATGGATAATTGGATTTATATGCTTTCATTGAAATTGATAACAAAATAGATAAATGGATTTATCATTTATAAGATTATGGTTAACCATGACCCCTCCAAAGAATTTTTTTTGGCTCTGCCACTGATTCACAACACATCTTTTAACATCAATCACAATATCATTTTCTACATTATTGCTTCAAAAAATTTTCAATTACAAAATAAAACACATAATGCTAGATAATAAAAACAATTTATTATTATTTTTTTATTTATAAATGATAGTTGATTTAACTCATGTTACACAATGTCTTCAAACATATGTCTCATATCCAATCAAAAAGGGGAAAAAATTTGCTGGGATGAAATAATCCGCTATATTTATAAACAAACAAACTTTCTACTAACTAAATTTTATCTGCCTGTATACTAACATTTATATTAAGTTGTTGACTTTGAAAGATATTGAAAATATAATTAATGATATTTTTAAAAAAATGGTTTCTAAGATATTTTTATTAAAATTTGTGTGTTCAAAATTAGGATGTTGTTTTAGATTAGTATTTTCATAAAATGATTATATATTGAGAATTTTAAACACAAAAGTGATAAAAGGTATAAAGACTTTAATAATTGAAGATAGAAACTAACAAATATTTTTATAACCAATCTCCTGTACTTCTAAATATACAAAAAAAATTTAATGTGTCAAACATTTGATTTCTATCTATTTTTATATGTAACCAGATTTGCAAAAGAGGAAGAAGAAAAAGTGTAACTAGCTTTTGTGAATGGATTAACTTGTTGCAATATCGATAATAAACTAAGCTAACTTTTTCTTTAAAAAAAAAATTTATGAACAAAGAAACTACTACTACATTTATGTTTATATTCATGTGTGTCCTTGTATGTATACGTATATATAGGTACAAAACAATATAATTGTGAAAAAAATTACAATAAATGTCAATATAAATATAAATGAAATCGTAAACGTAAACGTAAACGTTAACATAAACAAATATGTTATAAAATAATAGAAAAGAAAACTAACCATTAAGTTTTATGAGCTATTTCATATTTGGATTGCTATGTTTTTATAGAAATCTACATTTTTATCTACTTGAGAAATTTGGTGAATCTATGTGTGTGTAGTTAATCTTGGGCCCTCCATATAAAACTGAAAAATTACTACTAAAACCCTAGCAAAATATTTAGACCCCAAAATAAATTTTTTTTACAACGTAATCACTTTAACTCTAAAATGGCAATTAGTCCTAATATATATGCTTAGCCCAATTCCATATTGCATGCATATAAAAATATAAACGAAAGCATATAAAGAACAAAATGAAAATGTTGAAAAGTAATCACACCACATGTAAACACCAATGCACATTTACGAAGAGGAAACCTTGAGCACTCGGGTGAAAACAATCTCTCTGTCAGGTCTATTGCGAGAAAACTCTACTAGTATAAATAATTGCAATATAATGATAACTATAAACCCTCCAAGTTTATATTTTTTAAACACTTGAGCCTCCAAGCTCTATCTCACAACAGACTTTCTCAAGTTAATTCTTTAACTAGACTTTGGAGTACAATGTGAACAATAGATGCATGTGCTAGAATAATATTATGGGTTGCTGCAAAGAGCTTCCCTCTGAATCCCCTTAAGTACAATTTCCAATGGTGGCATTTGGCTTAGGGGAATCTATATTACTCTTGACATTTAAATTTCAAAGAATGTGATACTTGACAATTTGGATGCTTAGGAATGCAATTATTTTTATGTTTGATTTCATTAGGAATTTAATAAGAATCCTAAGAATATAAGATACTTATATTTGATTTATATCATGGAATCTTAGAAGAATTATTTATAGGAAACAAAAATATAAACTATAAATCATGGAAATTTTAATAAAATTATGAAATAATATTTCTAAATGACATGTATTATAAAAATAATAATTATTCAAATTATCAATTTATAATTATTATTATATTTTAATTTTATTTCTATTGGATAAAGGAGTTAAAAGAGAATTTACATTTTTAAAAGGGAATTTTTACATTCTCACGAAAAGAGAATTCTATTGATTGGAATCTAGATTCTCCAAGCCCTTAATTCCCATGTGTGATTTACAACAAAACATGCAAATGTTTCAAAACAAATCCTAAAAGATTACCTCATGTCAAATGACACTATAACAAGAATTTAACAAGATCAAACCAAAAACCAAGCACTTAGCAATGGCACCGCTCTGAAAATGAATTAAACCCAAACCAAGAAATCAAGTTTCATGCCATTGTTTGACCTTTGTTTGCGCAGGCTGACCAGATGCTTCACCATCTTCAAAAAAACCTCTGTTCCACGGTCTCAGCTCCAAAACTTTTTTCCTTTATACTTCAGCAACCAAATTGTAGAGATCCACAATCTAAACTCCCAGATTATACCTGCTGTTTCTCTGGCCAGAGAGTCCACTATAGAGATTTCTAGATCTCTATCAGATGTCATAGCCATGCATAATACAGTGTTAAGGTGATAATTTTATGTGCAGCAAGTGAACGCTAAAAACTTTACGTATATGTAACGAAGACATATTGCTGTGCGTAGACGTCAAACCCAGAGTCGCATTGCTCACAAACTGTTCGAGGAAATGCCTCTCAGAGACGCTGTCTCTTGGAATACAATGATAGCTGGAATATACACAGTGGGAACTTCAAGACTGCGTGGAAGATTCTAAGAATCATGGACAGATGTGGGCTTGATGATTTTGATGGGATACTTTTGGAAGCATACTTAAGGGAGCTGCTTGTGCTTATCAGCTTCATCTTGGGCAACAAGTGCATTCCATGATTGTCAAGATGGGTTATGTTGAAAATGTTTATTCCTGTAATGCTCTTCAGGACATCTATGGAAAGTGTGAGAGAGTTGAGGACGTATATGTGGTTGTTCAGAGCTTACCAGATCGAAATTCTGTCTTTATGTTCAAGTGGGCGATTGTTAGATTGTATGGAGTGGGAGGGTGTCAAGGCCGATGATGGCACATTTTCTCCGCTTTTGATGTTGCTTGATGATGCTGAGTTTTACAAGTTATCGATGCAAATTCATTGTAAAATTGTAAAACATGGGCTGGTATTTCCTAATTCTGTGTGCAATGCCTTAATTACTTCATATTCAGAGTGTGGATCTATAGAAGATGCCAAAAAAGTGTTTTCAAGTTCTGTTCATACCTGAGATTGGTGACATGGAATTCCTTGCTTGCTACTTACCGTGTACACAGTAAAGAAGCAATTGCATTAAAACTCTTCATGGATTTGGACTTGAACCAGACGTCTGTACTTACACTAATGTCATTAGTGCTTGTTTTGATGAAGCATATAAAAACCATGGGAAATCCTTGCATGGTTGGTAATAAAAAGAGGATTGGAAAAATCAGTACCAATATCTAATGCATAAATATCTATGTATCTCAAGTCTTATAACAGATGCATGGAAGATGCATTGCTCATTTTTGACACCATGGAATCGAAGGACTGTGTTTCATGGAACTCAATTTTGACTGGATTTTCGCAACTTGGGTCCAGTGAAGATGCCTGGAAATTCTTTGGACGTGTGCTTTGCTTTTGGCTGCTGACAAATAGTGGGAATTAATAGTGCAGGAAACCAGGGACCTACAGTTGAATGCAAACAATGCTGCTCTTTTGTTGAATGGGGGTGAGATAATATGTTTTTCTTGAAGGACTGCAACCCTTTTGCCGGAATTGGGGCATCAACCCTGGCAAACTAAGAGCTGCAACACAATATCAAATATCTGGCTATGCTAGGATTGCCGCCTGGATAGTTTTAGGTGTCTAAGCCTGAGTTTGTATAGGGGATCTCTTGCTAGTAGAGCTTAGTTGTTTGCTGTGGCCCAGGTGACCTATACAGCAGAGCTCAGTCTCTAATTGGCTGTACACAGGATTTTGGCCTTGAGTTTGGGAAGTAAAAGTATGCATCATTGCGGGTGTGTTGCAGGTGTAGTATAGTGCAGGGATGCTGTCATCCTGTGAGAATTTTTTGTTGTTTATCTTAGGATTTGTACTTTTTGCCTGGCTGAGCTATTGTGTATTGAATTGGAGCGTGCAGAGTTGTACGCTATTATCACTTGGTTGTATGGTCTGCTAGACCTGTGTGTTTGCAATAAAAATTCTTGCGGATTCACTTTTAAAAAAAAAATATGTTTTTTGAATTACTAAAGAGTGCCTGTTCATAGGCTTTGCTGACTCAAAGACTCAATTTTTGTTTAAGCTACGCTGAGTATTGTTGCTTTCTTCCATGTCCCCTGCACAGTGGCCCACCAAGAGTTGAACACTTGGTTGTCTTAGAAGGGCCTGGTCTAGAATATATCGGTATAGCTCTGGATCTTCCTCCTCTGTGAGTGCTGCTCTTTCTTCTCATCAGTTTAGAATTGTTGGTATGCTGTATGATCTTTCATTCTGCTAGAATTTTTCAGGATGAAGTGATAAATAGAGAATTTCATTGTTTGAAAGTTTGTTGCTGATCTCATCCGTCTTGGAGCTATTGTTTTTGCCCTCGTATGTCCAAAGCCTCCTCCATGTGCAATGTCTGAGCAAATTAGGATATTTAAAGAAGTTACAGCTACATTCGTACTGAGAAATAGAGCTTCCGTCAGAGGAAGCAATATGAAAAGTACCGAAATCTTTTAGGATAACTCATGTAGACCAGTTTATTGAAGCTGGAACATACCTACGAGTGCATGTACACCCAAAACCCTTCACAAGGTAAAACATAATGTTTGATATTGTTTATTAACGTTTTTACTAGCATGATGCTTGTTGAATTTGAATTTTAACCAGGTGCTATGCAATTGACTGGAAATCAAGAATTATAGCTGTGACTGAGTGCTATGTGGTTTTAGACAAACCTGCTGGCACAATAATTTCTCAATTGTATTTATCTGACATCACAAAAATTGTGCCTCAAATGAATTGATGTTTTGTAAAATTATTTAGATAACTGTAAATACTAGAGCTGCATAATTTGGTTGTCGTTTTCAATGTTATAATATTTTAAAAATGTAATCCAGACAAGCTATTTTTCACGGAGAACATTTTCATCACACACCCAATACCTCTTTTCTTGTTGAGAATGTTCACATCAAACCTTGCTCAGTGTTCTTTGTGAAGGACACCCAAAATCAAACACGACAGCCCCCCATTATGCTTTAATTACCCTCATCTTGTTTAAAATGTAGTTTTGTGATTTGCACCTTCTGCATAACTGCATTCGTGTCCTTTCCATGAATTACAAGTTCACCCTTGTCATTGCATTTTCTGCACTATGAATATGCATCACACTTTAAGATCTCCTTAATTAAAAAAAGGGACACGCACACGCTCACACACACACGTGAATATTTTATTCTCATGGTAGTTTAGAACATGCCTTAATAGCAAGAGAGAGCATAGAAAGGGAACTAACATGCAGGGTGGACAAATAGAAGAAAGTTGAATGCAGTGAAGATCCTCAATATCATAGAGCAAATACTAGAAACATGCAGAAACTACAATGATGAATGGACAAATGATTATCTATCCTATCATTGACATGCACTTATGTGTCTACAAACTTACTTTTTGAAACAACTAACACCACTTTAGCCAAACAAGCTTGCACATGTGATTTCAAAGTGAAGGATGCAGAGAATGTTTTGGATATATGCTAGTAATTAAACAGAACATTTTTCCCCCCAGTGAATGACATATGACCATGTTTTTCACTTTTTTTTTTTTTTTGGGTATCAAAACATTGAGAAATAAGATATTTATTTAATACTGGAACTGTTCCTGATCACTTTTTGGTTTTTGGGATTGATCGTATGCTTTGCAATGAACTGCTTGTACCAACTTGCTGTTAATTTTGGAGTTCTCTTCTGCGTGGTATAATCAACATGGTGGAGTCAGAACCTTATTGTATATCCAAATTTCCACTCAAAATTGTCGTGCAAGGACCAGGTAAATTAACCTTTCACTTCTGCTCCTTTGCCGATCACAAAGATAGAGAGAAAGAGAATAATAAGAATTTGATTTGTCTTAAATACTCGTCTAGTATCAGAGCATTGTTACAAAATTATATATTTCCTATCCAAAGTACATCTCAGTTTAATTCAAAAGTAATTGCAGTGGAATAATCTGATTGCCTATCCCAAGTGTAACACATGACCAGGAGAATACCAATTCGTGTCAGAGTAGAAATATTGAAAAAGCACTTTGATCTCTTTTGTGGTAGTGTGCCACAATTTTGTTAAGATCAATCAAATTGTTGTGCAGAATAAATCAAAGATCATTAATGTGGCGCCTCCCTCTTTTGTTCTATCCTATCTTTTGAGGGATGCTGTGCATAGGTTATATATAAACCTGGATTTGTAAGATAGTGTAGCATATTGATAATATAAGATGAAAAAATGCCTAATGTTATGGCCATATTCTTACCTAACTGCCCTCAAGATTGCCTCTAAGTAGCGGTCCATGTACTCTTAACTCTTTAAAATCATGGTGAAACTCTTCCCTTGTGATATTTTGATTGTCATCCTCTCTATACCCTACAAGATCCATGACATAAATTTTTGTAGAAGTTTAAATATATATACAGAATGCATCAAGAGGATTATTAACCTTTTGCTTACCATTTTCTGTAATGAACATGGGTATGTTATTGAGATTTTTTTGGTATTTAATATGATTTTCGAAACAATTTAGTTAGTTGTCAAGTTTGAAAAACTATTTTGAAACTAGCATCTCAAGGCTCTAAAACTCGAGTTCCAAGCTGATATGGATAAATAATCTACGTGGAACTTGAATCTCTCAAACTCAAGTTCCATAGAGCACAAACAAAAAGAAGCAGACTGAACAAGGAGTAGAAGAAGAAAATTTGATTTGAAGAAGAAGAAGATTTGAAGAAGATTGCCAACACTTGGAACTCGAGTCTTAGACTCGAGTTTCAAAGACTTGAGATACTAGTTTACAAAATATATTTTGCAAACTTGACAACTAACTAAATTGTTCTGAAAATCATGTTAAATGACAAAAACATTCATGTTCTTGTATCTCTCCATTATATAAGTGACCATTTTCTCCATTCCTCATGAGTAAACACTTAGCCATTCCAGATAAAGATAATCTAGGGGTTCGCACCTAGAGCTACTTGGACTTAGCACTATGCGATACAAAACCACCACGAGTTAGCACCTAAGGCTAACTTTTTACTTATTGGCCTCCCAGGATTTTTTTTTTTTTTTCTCACTTGGCTATTAACTGATAAGGCAGTTTGTAAGTCTTATGTGGCAAAGTCTGTGGTATCCTTAACATCACTCTTGTTATAAAGTTGAAGATCGGACAGATTCTCTGATGTGCACGCCATTTTTCTGTGAACTTTGTCGGTAAATAACCTTCTGTCTTGGTCACCCCTGGTCCAGGTTCACATATGGAGGTGATGTAATCTTGGACATAGAAACTAGTGTACTGGCTTATGCTAATAAAATCCAATCCATTCTTTAGTATTTCCTTGTCAACTTATCCATATTTATAAACCAAATTAACTTTTTTTTTTTTGGGTACGTAAACAAAGAAACCATTACATTTATGTTTATTACCCTGTGTATCATATGTGTCTGTTTGTATATATAAGTGTTGTTAAAAATAATAAAATAAATATAAATATAAATATAAATATAAACATAAACATAAATATAAACAAAAATATAATAAAATAATTCTAAAGAAACTAACCATTAAGTATTATGAGTGCATAGATAATTGGATTTATTTGTTTTCATTAAAATTGATAATTGAATAAATAATAGGATTTATCATTATAAAATTATGGTTAACCATGAATCCTCCAAAGATTTTTTTGTTGCCTTTGTCATTGATTCACACAACTTTTAATGTCAATCACAATATCATTCTTAACATGATCGTTTTGAAAAACTTTCAATTACAAAATAAAACACATAATGCTAGATAATAAATACATTGTAATTTTTTCTAAATGATAGATGACATTTTAAAAAAGTCACGACTTTCACCTTGTACCATAATTTTGATGGTGATAAAATAATAAACGATCTTTTAAAACAATGGTTTCCAGGATGATTTTTATTAAAATTGGGGTGTCCCAAACTAGGAAGCTGTTTTGGGGCGGTACTTTCATAAAAACAAAAGTGATCAAAGATATATAGAAAGTCCAATAATGCAAAATAGAAAATAAAAAATATTAGTATAACTGTCTTTAATACTAGGAAGTCCAACATCAATTAGAAGTAGTGTATGTGTACGGAAAAATGCATCAAATAGATGAAATTACGAATGGCTTAGTATGCAGGCTTGAGAGACCAACTCCAAAAATTGATCTTAACATATCTGCAAGAGTGCAGCATTAAGAAACCAACTACAATGAATGCCTTTAAATAGTTTGGAAGAAAAAATTAATAGAATTGTAATCAATAGAAAAGAACAAAAATATTTTCTTTTTAATAAATAATCGTAAAAAATCATTGTAAAAATTTTCCCATCGTAGTTTGTAGTGGAAATGGTCAAAACCAATCTAATAGATGCAGCTCAATGATCTCTTCATTTTTGGGGTCTTCTTGGGTTTTCCTCCAACTATATTTTGCCGCCAAAGAGTATTTTTAATTAGGCTCGACACAATTATAAAAACTTGTCGTTAAGGGTTTCACATCTAATACAACTGCGCAATGCAAACAATGCAAAAATTGATAGGAAAATGTAAAAACCATCAAGAAGCTTCGTGATGGAGTTTAACATAAACATAAACAATAACAAAAACATATATATATATATATATATATATAAAAATAAAATAATAAAAAGGAAAACTAAAAATTAAGTTTTATGAGTGAATAGATAATTGGATTTATATGTTTTCATAGAAATCAATGATTGGTTTTATATATCATTTATAAGATTATGGTTAACCATGGCCCTTCCAAAGAATGTTTTTTTTTTGGCTTCGACACTGATTCACAACACAATATAACTTCAATCACATTATTGTTTTAGACATGATTGTCTTGGAAAATTTTCAATTACAAAATAAAACACATAATGCTAGATAATAAAAATGTTGTAATTTTTTTATAAATGATAGTTAGACATTTTTTTCCTAAACATTCTAATACTAATGTTGGCAAACACCGATTAAAAAAAAAAAGTAAAAAACATGAAAGACCAAATACACGGAATGCTATGAAAATATGAGTTAAAGAAGAAATTAAAAGAATTGGAATAAAAATAGAAAAGAACAACAAAATTTTCTTTTTAATAAAAAATCGGAAAAAAAAAAAAAAAAAAAACCCTGTAAAACGTTTTCCAACATAGCTTGCAATAGAAATGGTCGAAATCAAAAGGAAATAGTTTTTGGGGTCAATTGAAACAGATTTGACCACCTGCTGCTTTGCTCTTATCTACGCTTGGGACTTGATGCTGAACATAAATCTAAGTGTGATGGTTACTTGCTTATATTCAATCTTTAAATGCAACAATCCTCCCACATTATTCTACAGGTCCGAAACCCATAAAAATTACTCCAAAGTTCTTCCAAACACTCTAACATATTTCCTATTTCAATTCCTTTCATCAAAATAAGTCTCCAAGGGTAAAGTTCTCTCATCTCTCTCTAATTCTCTTATTTCCATGATCTTTTTTGTTTTAAAAAGTGCATGTATATGCTTTGATTGCCATGAATGAATATTGCTTTGCATAATATGATTAGGGATTAATTTTCAAATAATAATATTTGTTGTTATGTAAGTATGTCCTTGCGTTTACAATATGGATGTACTTAATGTTATATATCTACATGGTATTTGGCTTATGTTCCTTACCCATTTTTTAATAGCATGCCCATTTCATCTCCCTAAGTTCTTGAAAAATTCACATTGATGGATGTTTGATTTCATGCTTAACAGAGATATAACTTAATACTTTGGATTACATGATCAACCATTTTCACATGTTTTACCCATTTTTTGATGTTTCAGTGCTTACTTTGGAGGGGATGTGCAGAGTAGCAATGTATAGAGTAGCAATATAGTAAGTTAATACGTGTTTGAAATGTATAAGTAAAATAGCATCTCGAGTTTTAGAAACTCGAGATCCATTTTAAAACTCGAGTCTTTGAAACTCGCTTTGCAAGACTTTGGGCTGATGAGTTGAACAGAAAATGCCACGTAGATCTCGAGTCTTAGAGACTCGATTTCTAAAAAGCAAAATCGAGTCTCTAAGACTCGATTTTGGTACTTCAGAAACATCAGAACTGAAAAATGATTTTGGTACTTTAGAAACTTGAGAAACATCAGCCGATGAAGAACTGAAACTGAAGAGGACGACCAGAAACATCAGAACTGAAGAAGAACAATCTCGACGACAAAGAGGACGATCTGAACGATCTGAGTGGGACGATCCGAACGACGACAACGAAGAACCCATCTGACGACAAAGAGAGGAGGACAATCTAAACGACGAAGAGGATGAAGAACAGATCTGAACAATGAAGAGAGGACGATCTGAACGATGAAAAGAGGAAGAGAGGAACGATTGGACGATCTGAACGATCCGCATGAAGAACTCAGAAGATCGTTCATGTTCGTGTTCTTCTTCTTCTTCTTCTTCTTCTTCTTCTTCTTCTTCTTCTTCTTCTTCTTCTTTTCGTCTTTTCTTCTTCTCCTTTGTGGATTTGTTCGTGTTCTTGCAATGTCTATCTGGAACTCGAGTCTTAGAGACTCGAGTTCTTCTTGTTTTCTTTTTCTTCTCCTCTGTGGATCTCATCGTGTTCTTTCAATGGCTGGAACTCGAGTCTCTAAGACTCGAGTTCCACGTGGAGTTTCTGTCCACGTCAGTCAAGTCAGAAGTCTGGAACTCGAGTTTTTAAAACTCGATTTGCTATTGAACTCGAGTTTTAAAAACTCGAGATGCTAATTTTCCACTTACTTTCGCAACTTGTCAAATAACAAAATTCTCCTAATAATAAAGTTAAATGGAAAAAAAATTCCTTACTTTGTTTTGAAGTTAATTATATAGTGTATGCCTGAATAAATTAATAATAGGCCTATATGAATACTAGCCTCTGAGCACACGCATGAAGGGTCTTTTATATATATATATATATATATATATATATTAAACAAATAAAAAGGATAAACTTTAGCAGTAATTGTAATTTCTTTTTTGAACATGAAGAGGAAATAAATCCTAAATTTTAGGAATTCTCTTTTTTAATTCAAAATGAAATTTGTTACTTGATGTATAAGACCCTATTTCTAAATGAAGTCACCCTTCATTAATAAGGGTATTTTTGAACCACATAGAAGTCCATGTTGAAATAGGGGAATCTTCTTATAGAAAATATAAATAACAATATATCGAATATGTGCATGTGAATTTATGATAAGCATAATTGATGATTTTCCTTAGACATTGAACTTCCATGAATGTGATATTTAGATTTTTTTTTTTTTTTTTTTTGGTGGAGAAAGGATATTTAGATATATTGATTCATTGTTATTGTTCATACTAGTTTATATTATTATCCTATTTGAATAAATATGAATTTACATGCTTGTATATTATAGTACCTAAAGATTCTCTTTTGTTAAAATTTATTCAAATAGGATAATATGGGAGTTTTAAAATTTTATTATTTTCCTTAATTTCTTTATTAAGCACTCCTTTTATTGGTTAATCTATAGAACACAAAAATTTCAAAATTGAGCAAAAACTCTACCCATACAATTCTATCCATTTAAATTTTTTTTTTTTTTTTTTTTTTTTTTTGCTAAATTGCAAACTACACCCCTAAATTTTAGAACTTTACATTAGATTCTATTATATTAGACTTTCCAGGGTGGTTATTAAAAAACTTTAATTCTACAAAAGCTAAAAAAAAGAGAGCTTCATATATTGACAACAAAACAAACAAACAAACAAAAGAGTCATACAATTTTCTTTTAGGAGTTTTCTTATCTTGAAATATTGCATGATAGTTTCATTATCAATGTTACAAGTTACTTCTTTTTCAAAATTTTAGTTTAATAAAAAATTTCTTGAGCTTTTTTTTTTTTTTTTTTTGGTAAGGACATAATATATTGTTAAGGGGACCAATGTTTAAGAACAAAGTTTGACTACAAATTAACATGACTACATATTTTGAAAATATAGCCATTGAATTGTATGTTCTTTATGTTCTTAAAATACATGTAAAATTTCATGCCAATTAGATATTATTTATTATTTGATCTATAAACTTATTTTTTATGTAATTTTAGACAACAAAAACTCGAAATTTAAACATTTGATTAATGACATAGCTATTGATCTTTGATCTTCTTGAAATTTTGCAAACATGGAGAGTCTAAGAAAAAATGTAATCTAACTATAGATTTGTCGAAATTTATATCTGATAAAAAAAAAAAAAAAAGATATTAAGTGGAGTTATAGTCTTAGACTACAACTAAGTTTGTTGTCAAACTTTGTTCAAAGTAATTTACCTATGTTAAGCCTAAAAAAATTTAGTGTGGTTCCAAAATTTTTTTTAAGGATAGTAAAATTTATATTTCATAATTATTTTTTTTTTTTTCAAGTAAGGGTGATCCTGTGACCACCCTGCATTTAACATGGAGCTGCCCCTGCTTTACACCAAGTCACCGATAATATCCTACTTGTCTTCGGAGTGGCATAATCAACATGATGAAGTCCAAACCTAATGGTATATCCCACATAGCCACTCAAGGTTGTCAAGCTAGGACCGTGCAAAACACCCTCTCATATCTGCTCCTTTCCTCGTAGTATTACCAAGTTAAACACAAATCAGCTAGCCTTCAAACATCTCATTAGATATGTTAAAGATATTGGGTTGGATAGACTCAAATCTATCGCTCAATTCTACTTGGAGTTCAAACAAATAAATTCTAGTTGAATCGCAAATAGTGTGACCCTAGTTTAATGTATGGTTTGGCTAGGTTTAGCCACTATAACTACCTACTATGAGTTTATTGTAACACGCAATTCATATAAAAAACAGAAGTAACCCTTAAGAGCTCTAATCTATGAATGTAGGTCTTTAAGGCTAAGCTAATTAATTCTCTAATTTCTCTTTCTCTTATCTCTCTATAATAATCTCAATTTTATTTTTTATATGGGCAAATTAGAACTTACCCATCCATGGTTTGGCTGAAATTTGAGTTGTTTACTTGTGATTTGAAATTTGACATTTTACTCACTTAAGGTTAGCTCAGTTAGAATTTCATAACCCACTTTTGCATAGGGTTAAATATGTAATTTTGCTCTATTTTTATGTCTCTCTCTTCCAAAAACACAAAAGCATAAAAATACAAGATCAAACAGAAAGAACGCAAGGATAATGAAGAAGTTATTCTTTTTAGCTGTTTGTAAAGCAAAACCTTCTGTTCTAGATATATCAAATGCATGTCCTGTGTAAAATTCAACTGCTACATATATATAAATTCTATCTTACATTATCCTTGCGCGCATGAATTGAATTCAAAATACGGACAAATTCATCATCAACAGTCTCATACAAATAATATCAAAAAAGACACAAGTCACCCAAATATCGATGGTACTAGTCAACAGCAATATCTCCATTACTCCATCCATGATTTTACCTGTAACATACAACTCAAACCTTTAGAGAAAAAGATTGAAAGGGGAAGGAGTTGTTGAAGAGCATTAGAGCAGAAAACATATTTTAACCAGGCTTATGAGTGACTAGTTGCTAGGGCCTTTAACATCACTCAAGTAAGCACCTTCAAACTGAGAGTGAAATAAAACATAACATATTTAAAACTAAGCATGCTTAGATGAACTTTTGAGAGAAGGGAGAGAAAGGCAAGAAAACCTGATACAAAGAAGAAGCCGTTCAAAAGAGGAAGTTGCTTGGGAATGGAGATGATTCAGTATTTCCTTATAGATATAGGGTATCACATGTTGCCATTAGAATTAGAAAGCAAATATTAAATACAATGAAAGCATGCAATACTAACGAAAGCTCCATAGCAATTAATATTAGTCCTCTGCTCCAAATAAAATGAATCCTCTTTGAGAAAGAAAAAGAAGTACAAGTTACTCTAGAGAACTTATGGAACTGATCTATAAAATGAGAACTTAATGTAAAAACAAAGAGAGAGTATATAAAAAAAGAAAACAGCAAGTATTAGCGGAAGTGAGCATGTAGATGGCCTTATCATTTATAAGCATGCATCATTCAAAATGTAATTATACCTATTACATAAAGTTTTTACAGTTTTACACATTTTTGTGAATGTGGCTCCAACCCTACTTATCATAGATTATAGTTTTACATCACTTTACTATTATAATTATTATTAATTTCTTGAGTTATGTTTACCAATTACAATTTAGAACTCAGTCAACTTCGTTTTAATAAATGGTTCAATTAAGTCCCGTTTAATCTATTTCTATCTAGTTCAATCCATACTATGGTTCATTTTGGTCTGCTTCAACTAATTTCGGTTCATTTCGTTCTATTTGGTCTAATTTGATCCATTTAAGTTTAGGTCAGTCCATTCCGGGCTACTTCTGTGGTCTACTTCAGTTTATTCAGTCCATTTTCGTCAACTTTGGTGTACTTACTTTTTTTTTTTTTTTTTTTTTTGAGAAGATGGTGTACTTACTTAAAAATAAGGAAATACAAGATTGAGTACTATCCTTATCAAAAAAGAAAAAAAAAAAAAGATTGGATACTTTCAATTATTTGTGTGCTATCAATTGCAATTATATGATAAATTTTTCTTATCATAATAAATTCCTTAAAGGAATCAGACAATTAAAAAAGGAATGAGAATTTTTTTTTTTTTTGAAAACAAAGAATTAGGAATTTGAATAATAAATTTAAAACTTAAAAATTTTAGTTGTACCAAAAGAAATTAAGAAAATAATAATAATAATAATAATAATAATAATAATAATAATGATAATTGTGGGGGATTTTTCCCGGCACACCAAGGAAGTTTATCCGCTTTGGGGAGCCAAGCCCTCACAGTTTATCGACGAAGGTGTAGGAGTCGTTGGCAGTTTTTGAGACTTGCTCTAACTATCCCACATCGCCTAAGTCACGCTCTCACTCATGGTTGCCCCAGAGGCTTATAAACCATGAGTGAGAGCGTGATTTAGGCGATGTGGGATAGTTGGAGCAAGTCTCAAAAACTGCCAACGACTCCTGCCCCTTCGTCGATAAACCATGAGGGCCTGACTCCCCAAAGCGGATAAACTTCCCTCGTGTGCCGGGAAAAATCCCCCACAATAATAATAATAATCAATATATATATATATATATATAAAATCGAAACCTCTGAAACTCCCACAATTTTCCACGTCATCACTACTTTCTTTATTTGTTTTATTCTAGTTTCTTTTTTTTTTAGGTTTTATATCTTATATATTTATTATTTCTCTTCAACGTATAATTATTATATCAAGTGTTACAATAGTTTAGTTTAAGTAAAACTCTATTAGATATATGTTTTAAGAGCTTGAAAATTCTATTTCAACTAAAATTCTATAACAAAAATTTCAACAAATAAAAACATTATAATTAATTAATGAAAAAACACCCTTAATGCAAATTAGACTTTTAGCCAAATACAATAATACTCTTCCACCGTCTCTACTCTCTCCTATTTAAAAACTGCTTGTGTAGAAGACCTAAAACCCAAAAACTAATTGCGAAGAAGATGATGTTTGATCAGAACCTTTTGTTGCTGGCTACATGTTATATTTCCTGGACAACACACCACATCAAGACCCTAGAATCAGGAAAGACAAAGGTAAACATTGGTGGGACAAGTTCCGGTCCTTCAAGGGAGACACAAGGAGTGAAGAATTTATTCCCAGCCCTTCAATCTAAAGAAGTATTTCCCATCTGTCTAATATTATAAGGTCCTCCATTAGATAGTGCTCTGTTGAAGGTTCAAAAACTCTTTGCAGGATCATGTTATAAACCATTGTTATCTCTATTACTTGTGAATCTTATTATAGGCTACATCAGTATAAGATTGTCTCTTCCTTTATAGGATGCCTTAGAACATTTATTTAATTGTTTTCTTTGTTGTAAATCAGAAACTCACATATATTGTCACACTCACATAGACACAAACACATTAGCAAAATGCATTGAAGGGGGTACCAATTTTAAGTGATGTGGAACAAATATCATCTAATAATAATATTGTTATAAATAAAAGAACTTTGACTTTTATTTTTTATTTGATTTTTTTAAGGGTTTGAGTGTTTGATGTTGGAGCTTGGCCATGTAGTGGTGAAACAAAAATGAGGACCCTTACCATGAAGTGAATATTGAAACTGACATCTTTTTATAAAGATTGGTCAATGTCTTATATTTATATGTATGGCCATTTTCTGTTAAGCTTTTGTTTAGCTACATTGTATTGTCAACGGAAGATATACAAAGCTATGGAGGGGTAGTTTTTCCTCTTACTGAAATCCATCTTTTGCTAGACTCTTTGAGTTTTGACATATCAAACATCAATTTCAAGATTCACATTAATACAAATAAGTTGAAGGTGCATTCGTCGTATGGCTTTGTTTTCAGCTAATAATTAAACTAGTTTTATTAGCTGAAAACACAATGGCTCAAAAGCTCTTTGCGGTGGACGGTTCAAAAGCTCTTTGCGGGATCATGTTTTTTTTTTTTTAATTATCTCTATTACTTGTGAATCTTATTATAGGCTACATTAGTATAAGATTGTCTCTTCCTTTATAGGATGCCTTAGAACATTTATTTAATTATTTTTAGTTTAATTATTTAATATTTTTTGGTATTTCAGAAGTTTTAACATATGAATTTTTGAGATATTACTTTGCAATATTGAAACTATTTGACAAATTTCCACGACTATAGTGATGAATTATTTCTTTTAAAGGTAACACTATAGTCACATTTTTTTTTTATTGTTTCTATAATTTGTAGGTTTTGACTATTTTGATTCTTTAATTTTTTTGTCATTTTAGAAGTTTTAACATCGATATTTTTGGTAACCTTAGATCATTCTTTCGAAGATAACACATATTTCTCTTATCTCTTAGGTTTCTCTATTGTGTAGTCACATATATATTTTGTTTTATTTTAATAATTTATAGATAGTGAATCTTTTGATTCTTTAATATTTTTTGGCATTTTGGAAGTTTTTATATCTGAATTTACGATTTTTTTTTTTTTGCAATATTTGAAAACGTCTAGCAAATTTTTTGCAAGCCATTGCACGTTCAAGCAACGGATTCTTTATCAAATTTAAACATAAAAGATTGGAGTAATTTATGTGATGGTATAGTTTCATAATCAAGTTAGGATTTTATAAAAATTATTTTAGTCTACTATACAAATAGGTAGGTTCTCATACGTAGTACGGGTTTGCGACTAGTAATATATAAAACCAAAGCCTTTAAAGCTCTCACAATTTTCCACGCCAGCACAATATTTAAATAAAATTATCATTTTATTTAAATAAAATTATTTTTGTTTAGTCCAAATTTAACAAGAAGTGAAACTTTATCTCTCTAACAAGTCCAGCTTAAACTCAAATTCATCATTATCATTTTTTTTAAACAAAATTATTTTTGTTTAATCCAAACTTAACAAGGAGTGAAACTCTATCTATCCAATAAGTCCAACTTAAACTCAAACTCAAACTCAAACTCAAACTCAAACGTTGATAATATATATATATATATATATATATATATATATATAGCAAAAAACAGAGACTAATGTAAAAAAAAAAAAAAAAAAAAAAAAAAAAAAAAAAAGCCAATCTAATTCAACTTTCTTCTTTAATTAATTAATTTTATGTCAAATTTTTTTATATTGTTATTATTAATAAAATTTCGATTCAACATATGTGGATATTTGTTTATATCTAAGATTTTCTTTCTATTTTATTCTTTTGTTATGTTTAGAATTGATTTTCTTTTGAGTATTTGGGTTAATCTCCATATTTATATTGACATTGTTTTCATGAGTTTGGTTTTTGGGTTGAAATTTTTACTATTTTTTTTTTTTTTTATTGTACATGACAGCCAAAGCATTTCTATTTTTTGGATAAAAATTAAAGCTGCAACCTATGTCTTTCAGCCTAAGAAATGATAAATGGAATTGCCTCTCAGAGATAATGATGAACCTTTACGTATATATGTAACGAACACATTATTGTGCATAGACGTGGGTGCAGAGTCGCATTGCTCACCCACTGCTTGAGGAATTGCCTCTGAGAGATACTGTCTCTTGGAATACAATGATCGCGGGTATGTAAACTGTGGGAAGTTCGAGAGTGCGTGGGAGATTTTAAGAATCATGAAAAGATGTGGATTTGATGATTTTGATGGGTATACTTTCGGAAGCATACTTGAGGGAGTTGCTTGTGCTCACCAGCTTGATCTTGAGCAACAAGTGCATTCCATGATTGTCAAGATGGGTTATGTTGCAAATGTTTATTCCTGTACTGCTCTTCTGGACATGTATGCAAAGTGTGAGAGAGTTGAGGTTGCATATGTCGTTTTCAGAGCATACTTGAGCGTAAATCTGTCTCATGGAATGCGCTTATAGATGGTAATGTTCTGCATTCTGGCTCTTAGATTGTGTTGAGCGGGATGCTGGGATAGTGTCAAGGTTGATGATGGTACATTTGCTCCGGTTTTGACGTTGCTTGATGATGCTGAGTTTTATAAATTAACGATGCAAATTTCATTGCAAAATTGCAAAACATGGGCTGGTATTTCATAATACTGTGCAATTCCTTAATCGCTTCATATTCAGAGTGTGGGTCTATAGAAGATGCCTAAAGAGTGTTTAATGGTGCTGTTGATACCCGAGATTTGGTGACGTGGAATTCCTTGCTTGCTACTTACCTTGTACACAATAAAGAAACAATTGCATTTAAACTCTTCATGGATATGCGAATGTTTTTTGCATTTAGCCTTAAATTTGTAACAATTTTGTTAGTAGTCACGTTTCCAAAACAATCCGGAAAAATAGAATCTTGAGCCTAAAAGAATCGAGTTCTATGTGCTGGCAAAGCTGAGGTGGATTTAAAATCCACATGGAACTCGAGTTTTAGACACTCAAGTTCTGTTTCTTCATTTTCACCTTCTCTTCTTTCGTTCTCCTTGTTCTTCCCTGTCTCCTTGTACCTCACCCACAGATTCATAAAATCTCAGCACCGGAGCAAAAACCCAAACCTATGGATTCATAATATCTTGGCATCGAAGCAAAAACTCACACCTAAAAATCATGATTAGGAATAGCAACGGGTCGGGTTCGGGCCGGGTTTTATTATACCCGGACCCGACCCGCGGGCTGAAACCCGTAACCCGAACCTGGCCCGTTTAATAAACGGATTTTTTATTCAGACTCCAGATCCGCCCCGCGGGCCCCACGGGCCCCGTCCAGCTAGGCTAGATTTGGGCCTAATTCTCAACCCAAATCATGGCCCAATCACAAACTATTTTTTTTAAGGACCAGATGCCAAAAAATAGGCCCAATCAGCTTAAAATATGGGGAAAAAAAAAAGAAAAAAAAAAGAGAGAAAAGAAGAAGATAGAGAGAAGGAAAAATCTTACACTATGGCATAATTTTTTTTTTTTTGATAAGTTACAGCATAATTAAGATCCCATGATGCATATACTTATACTGGATTGTCTAATATATATAGAAACATAAATCTACTTTCTTTTTTTTTTTGCTCTTCTTTGTTAATACAAGATTTTCATTCATCAAAAAAATAAAATAAAAAATATACACATCACAACCCCAAACATAAACAGAAAAACAAATCAGCTTTTTTTTTTTTTTTTGGCTCTTCTCTGTTAATACAAATTTTTTACTCAAAAAAAAAATTCACAAACAGAAACACAATCCCATCTCATTTCTCTCAGATCTGATCTAACAATCCGTGCTCCTCCGTGACAAACAGAAGCCACCACGAGATCCATGCTCTCTGTGACTGGGTGAGGGCAATTGAAAGAAATGGAATTGGAGGAGGCCGAACCTGATCAGAGCTGTCCAAGGCTGTGATGGGTCTGCGAAATGAGTGGTCACGATTGAAAGTGATGGAAGAGATATGGAACATAGCGCGATTCAAAGGGAAATGCTGGCTCCGGTGATGAAGCGGCGGCGTTTTGATGGTTGGAGGAGTAAGAAAGTGCCGGCTTTGATGATGATTGCGGCGGTTTGATGGTTGGAGGAGTAAGAAAGCGCCGGCTCAGGTGTTTACTAAGAACTTGGGTTTGAGGTTGGGGGTGAGTGAGAGTGGGAGAGGAGAATGAGTAGGCGGCTGGTAGTGGTGAAGTGTGAAATGAAATTAGGGTTTGCTTTTTAAGTTATATATATATGGGGAGGGTATTTTAGTATTTTTAAACTTATATATAAACGGGTCGGGTCGGGTCCGGGTTCGGGCCGGGTTTTTGCAAAAACCCGGACCTGACCCGGACCCGTTTCGGGTTTTTTTTTTTAAACCCATACCCGACCCTATAATTTATCGGACCGGGTAAAATCCGACCCATTAGGGTCGGACCGGGCCGGGTATCCGCGGGTCGGATATAAATTGCCATCCCTAATCATGATCTCGGCACTGGAGTGGCTCCCTTAGCTTGGGGGTTTGATGTTTCTCTCTTGTATTATTGCTTGGTTTTGTTGTTTTCTGGGTTTGTTGTTTTCATAAGTGGGTTTGGGGTTTTGAGAGTTAGAGAGATCAATTAGATGTGAGACTACTGCCTAAGGTAGTGGTGGTGATCGGAGAAGGAGAGCTAGGGAGATTTGGCCATGGTGATCCAAAGTGAACAGGGCAAACGAAGCGGAAAAATGAGAAGGAAGAAATGGAACTCGAGTGTCTAAAACTCAAGTTTCACGTAGATTTTAAATCCATCTCAACTCTACCAGCACATAGAACTCAAGGCTTTTAGGCTTGAGTTGCTACAGTGAGCTCGAGTCTAAGAGACTCGAGATGCTATTTTCCGAATTGTTTTGAAAACGTGACTACTAACGAAATTGTGTGGCAAAATCATGATAATCTACAAATTACCTCTAGATATGCAAGGGTTTGGACTTGACCCAGACGTCTATACACTAGTGTCATTTAGTGCTTGTTTTGATGAAACACATAAAAACCATGGGAAATCCTGCTATGAATTGGTAATAGAAACGGGATTGGAAAAATCAGTACTAATATATAATGCATTAATATCTATGTAATGGTGTATGTTGGGTTCAAATTTTTCTAGGTTTGATTATTTGTTGCAAATCAACTTTTTGATCATGAGTGGTTTGGTATGTTTTCATTTGGTTTTGATCATGATTTTGTATGTATTTTTGCATGTTTGGTTGCTAAAAAAAATGCAAGAAAAGAAAAGCCAAACAAGTTCACTTGGGAAGAACTTCCGAAAAAATAATGAAAACCCAAAAAAGAAAACAGTTAATTTAATTAGATTGAAGGTTTGTTTTTTAATTTTTTTTGTTTAAATTTTGTAAAGTTACTTTATTTATTTATTAAAATTTTAACGTGAGATTTTAAAAAAAAGTGAAATAAATTATTATTATTATTATTATTATTATTATTATTATTATTATTATTATTATTTTATTAGTCACATTTGCATCTAATGTGCCAGTAGCATAAATAGTCTATCATGGAAACTATTTCCATTAGTATGATAACAGTAAGGACTAAATTGAAAGCAAATTTTCAATTTTTAAAGACCAAAATAGGAGCTCAAAAAACATGGGGACCAAAATGGAAAATGACCCAAAATATAAGGACCAAAAATGTTTTCTAAAATAAACATAAACATAAATATAAAAAAATGTCTAATAAAATAAGAAAAAGAAAACTAAGCATTAAGTATTATGAGTGAATAGATAATTGGATATTTATGTTTTCATTGAAATTGATTATAGAATAATTAATTGGATTTATCATTTATAAGATTATGGTTAACTATGACCCCTCTAAAGAAATTTTTTTGGCTTTGCCATTGATTCACAACACAACTTTTAACGTCAATCACAATATCATTTTCTACATTATTAATTCAGAAAATTTTCAATTACAAAAGAAAACACATAATGATTGATAATAAAAACAATGTAATTTTTTTTTAATAAATGATAGTTGATTTAACTCCGAGTATACAATATCGTCAAACACATGTTTCGTGTCTAATCAAAAAGGGAGGAAATTTGAGGGGGTTAAAGGGATGTTAAGCACACGCGAGCTTGTATTGTTTTATCTATTCATATTTTCTGTTAACTCGCCCATTTGTATACCAATGTTATATTGACTCTGAAAGATATTATTGATAAAATAATAAACAATATTTTTTTAACAATAGTTTCTAAGATTGTTTTTATTAAATTAGTGTGTTCCAAACTAGGATGTTATTTTAGGTCAGTATTTTCAAAAAATGATGATGTAATAAGAATTAAAAAAAAAATTAAAGTGATAAAAGGTATAAAGAGTTTAATAATTGAAAATTGAAATTAAAAAAATAATTGTATAATGGATCTCTTATACTAGTAAATATACAAAAATTTTGAATGTTTCAAACAATTGATTTCTATCTACTTTTATATGTAACCAGATCTGCAAAAGGGGAAGAAAAAAAAGTGTAACTAGCTTTTGTGAATGGAATAACTTGTATTGCAATATCAATAATAAACTCAGTTAACATTTTTAAATAAAGAAAAAAAAACTTATGAACAAAGAAACTACTATTCCATTTATGTTTATATTCATGTGTGTCCTTGTATGTGTATGTATATATGGGTACAAAACAATATCATTGTGAAAAATATAACAACAAACGTCAATATAAATATAAATATAAATATAAATGTAAATGTATACATAAACATGAACATAAATAAGTTTGTAATAAAATAATAAAAAGGAAAACCAACCATTAAATATTATGAGTGAATAGATAATTGGATTGCTATGTTTATATTGAAATCTACATATTAATTTACTTAAGGCATTTGGTAAATCTCTAAATATGTAAATATATATATAGAAACGATTATAGTTAATCATAGGCCGTCCAAAGAAGATTGAAAATTTTTTACTAATACCCTAGCAAAATAATTACACCCCAAAATCAATTTTTACGACTTAATCACTTTTAACCTTAATCTAGCAATTAGTCCAAATATGTGTGATTAGCCAAGTTTTATATTGCATGCATATTAAACTATAAATGAAAGCATGTTAAGAACAATGTAAATGTGATGAAAAGAATTCATACCACATGTAAACACCAATACACATTTACGAAGAGAAAAACTTGAGAACTCAAGCAAAAAAAAAAAAAAAAAAAAAAAAAAAAAAAAAAAACCGCTCTGTCAAATCCAATGTCAGAAAACTCCACTAGTATGAATAATTGTAGCATAATGATGACTATAAATCCTTCAAGTCTATATTCTCTTTAACCCTTGAGCCCTCCAAACCATAGCTCGCAATAGACTTTCTTGAATTAATTCTTTAATTCTTCGTAGTACAATGTGAACAACAGTTGCATGTGCTAAAATAATATTATGGTTTGCTACAAAGGGCTCCCTCTCTGAATCCCCTTAAGTACAATTTCCTATGGTAGCGTTTGGCTTAGGAGAATCTATATTACTCTTAACATTTAGATTCTAGGGAATGTCATACCTGACAATTTGGATGCTTGAGAATGCAACTATTTCTATGTTTGGTTTAATTCCTAATTTAATAAGAATCTCCTTAGTATATGAGATACTTATATTTGATTTACATCATGCAATCTTAAAAGAATTATTTACAAGAAACAAAATATAAACTATAAATCATGGAAAATTCATTAAAATTATGGTATAACATTTTCTAAATGGCATGTATTATACGAAAATAATTTTTCAAATTATCAATTTATAATTATTATTATATTTTAATTTTATTTCTATTAGTTAAAGGGTAAAGAGGAATGGGCAAACTTGTCTGTTTATAAGCTTTCCAAGCATGGGAACGTAGATACCCACTTTTTAAAAAGGGAATCTACATTCCTATAAAAAGGGGTTAATTAGGAATTCAGATTCCCTAAGTATCTATTTTTAATTTGTGATTTGCAACTAAACATGCAAATGTTTCAACATTCTCGAGAATTTTAAAAGATTACCTCATACCAAATGCCACCTTGGTATTGGGCATCCACATACCCCAATATTATTTGGCAATTTGGCTTATTGAAGGTGACCTAGTACTTGACCCGATCTACGAAGAACTTTAAACAGATTTCAAAAAAATATTCAAAATCCTCCTTGGAAAAAGGAAGTGTAGTATGTTACAATGCTCCATATAAAAAAGGGGTCATATGAACTGATGCTCTTAAAACAATTATTAATAAAATATTTTAAGAAAGTTTTAACACCACTTTTATGAGAAATAGAAAAACCTGTCAAACATTAATTGTTTTTTTTTTTTTTCATAAAACTTTCTTAAAATGGCTCACTAACAAATGTTCTCACAACATTCGTTAACATTTCTCATAAAAAATAGGAGTAATTGCAATAAACCTATCTTCAAAACTCCTAACAACAATTACAAGAATTTAACAAAATCAAACAAAAAAACCAAGCAGTTCGCAAAAATTGAATTAAACCCTAACCAAGAAAACTCTACACAAAAAAAGAAAAGAAAAAGATAATAATAATAATAATAATAATAATGATAAAACCCTTGAACTGGAAGCCAAGCCACTACAGCAAAATTGCCCCTTAACTCCACCCCAAGTCCTAGTTCCGTCCATAAAACATATGGGATTACTGCAATTACTCCCCAAAAAATATTGTGATATAAGATGGTTGGATTCCTGTAGATTTCACAATTAAGAAATAGAGACATGCATATTACAGTGTTAAACTAATAATTTTATGTGCAGCAAGTAAACGGTAACAAGTTTACGAAGACATATTGTTGTGCATAGACGTCGACGCAGAGTTGTATTGCTCACAATCTGTTCGAGGAAATGCCTCTGAGAGACAGTGTCTCTTGGAATACAATGATAGCTGGTATGTAAAGAGTGGGAACTTCAAGACTGAGTGGAAGATTCTAAGAATCATGAACAGATATGAGCTTGATGATTTTGATGGGTATACTTTTGGAAGCATAATTAAGAGAGTTACTTGTTCTTATCAGCTTCATCTTGGGCAACAAGTGCATTCCATGATTGTCAAGATGGGTTATGTTGAAAATGTTTATTCCTGTAGTGCTTTATTCTGGACATGTGTGAGAGAGTTGAGGATGTATATGTGGTGTTTCAGAGCTTACCAGAGCATAATTCTGTCTTTATGTTCAACTGGGTGATTATTACATTGTATGGAGTGGGAAGGTGTCAAAATTGATGATGGCACATTTGCTCTGCATTTGATGTTGCTTGATGATGCTGAGTTTTACAAGTTAACGATGCAAATTCATTGTAAAATTGTAAAACATTGGCTGGTATTTCCTAATACTGTGTGCAATGCCTTAATCACTTCATATTCAGAGTGTGGATCTATAGAAGATGCCAAAAAATTGATTCATGGTGCTGTTCATACCCGAGATTGGTGACATGGAATTCCTTGCTTGCTACTTACTGTGCACACAATAAAGAATCAATTGCATTTAAACTCGTCATGGATAGGCAAGGGTTTGGACTTGAACTAGACGTCTATACTTACACTAGTGTCATTAGTGCCTGTTTTGATGAAGCACACATAAAACGTGTGAAATCCTTGCATGGATTGGTAATAAAATGGGTATTGGAAAAATCAGTACCAATATCTAATGCATTAATATCTATGTATCTCAAGTCTAATAACAGATGCATGGAAGACGCATTGCTCATTTTTGACACCATGGAATTGAAGGACTGTTTTCATGGAACTCAATTTTGACTGGATTTTTGCAACTTGGGTTCAAGATGCCTGGAAATTCTTTGGACATGTGCTTTACTTTTGGCTTCTGACAAATAGTGGGAACTAATAGTGCAGGAAACCAGGAACCTACTATTTTTTTTTCTATAGGACAGGGACCTGTAGTTGAATTCAAACAATGCAGCTCTTTTGTTGACTGTGAGTGAGATAGTATGTTTTTCTTGAAGGACTTCAACCCTTTGGCAGTAATTGGGGCATCAACCCTGGCATATTAAGAGCTGCTACGCAATATCAAATATCTGGCTATGCTAGGACTGCAGCTTGGATAGTGTTAGGTGTGTAAGCCTGAGTTTGTACAAGGGATCTCTTGCTAGTAGAGCTTAGTTGTTTGCTGTGGCCCAGGTCACCTATACAGCAGAGTTCAGTCTCTAATTGGTTGTACACAGGATTTTTGCCTTGAGTTTGCAAAGTAAAAGTATGCATCATTGCAGGTGTGTGGCAGGTGTAGTATAGTGCAGGGATGCCGTCATCCTGTGAGAATTTGTTGTTGTTTATCTCAGGAACTGTTTTTTGCCTGGCTGAGCTATTGTGTATTGAATTGGAGTGTGCAGAGTTGTATGCTATTATCACTTGGTTGTATGGTCTGCTAGACCTGTGTGTTTGCAACAAAAATTCTTGGTGATTCACTTTTAAAAAAAAAAAAAGTTTTTTTGAATTACTAAGGAGTGCCTGTTCATAGGCTTTGCTGACTCTAAGACTCAATCTTTTTGTTAAAGCTACGCTGAATATTGATGCTTGCATGCATGTCCCCTGCACAGTGGCCCACCAAGAGTTGAACACTGGGTTGTCTTAGAAGTGGATGGTCTAGAATATATCGGTATAGCTCTGGATCTTCCTCCTCTGTGAGTGCTGCTCTTTCTTCTCATCAGTTCTGGTATGCTGTATGATCCTTCATTCTACTAGAATTTTTCAGGATGAAGTGATAAATAGATGATTTCATTGTTTGAAAGTTTGCTGCAGATCTCATCCATCTTGGAGCTATATTTTATGCCATCATATGTCCAAAGCCTCCTCCATGTGCAACTTCTGAGCAAATTAGGATATTTGAAGAAGTTACAGCTACGTTGGTACTGAGAAATAGAGCTTCCATCAGAGGAAACAATATGAGAAGCACCGAAAACTTTTAGGATAACTCATGTGGACCAGTTTATTGAAGCTGGAACATACTTACAAGTGCATGTACACCCAACCCTTCATAATGTTTGATAGGGTTTATTAACATTTTTACTAGCATGGTGCTTGTTGAATTTGAATTTTAATCAGGTGCTATGCAATTGACTGGAAATCAAGAATTATAGCTGTGACTGAGTGCTATGTGGTTTTAGACAAACCTGCTGGCACAATAATTTCTCAATTGTATCTGATCTGACCTCACCAAAATTGTGCCTCAAATAAATTGATGTTTTGTAAAATTACTTAGATAACTGTAGTACTAGAGCTGCATAGTTTGGTTGTCATTTCAATGATATATATTGATGTTCACTTTTTTTAACATACCCAATACCTCTTTTCTCATTGAGAATTTTCACATCCATCCTTGCTCAGTGTTCCTCACAAAGGACACCCAAAATCAACATGACAGCCCTCGATTATGCCCTAATTAACCCTCATCTTGTGAAAATCGTAGTTTGTGTGATTTGCACCTTCTGCATGAATTGCATTTCCATTCTTTCCATGAATTACAAGTTCACCCACATCATTGCATTCTTTACTATGAATATGCATCACATTTTAAGATCTCCTTACTTTAAAAAGGGACATTTATATTTACACACGCACATATACATATTGTATTCTCATGGTATTTTAGAACATGCATTAATAGCAATTGAGAGAAGAGAAAGGGAATTAACATGCAGGGTGGACAAATTGAAGAGAGTTAAATGTAGTGAAGATCCTCAAAATTGCTGAGCACATAGTAGAAACATGCAAAAACGATCATCCATCCCATCATTGATATGCACTTTCTGTGGCCTACAAACTTAATTTTTAAAACAGCAAACCTTTTTGGATATATGCTTGAAAACAGCAAACCTTTTTTTCCCTCCCGGTAACGATATATGGCCATGTTTTTCACTTTTTTTTTTTTTGGTATCAAAACATTGAGAAATAAGATATTTAATTAATGCTGGAACTGTTTCTGATCACTCTTTGGTTTTATAGGATTGATCGTATGCTTTGCAATGAACTGTTTGTACCAACTTGCTGATAATTTTGGGCTTCTCTTCAGCGTGGTATAATCAACATGGTAGAGTCCGAACCTTATTGTATATCCAAAATTCCACTCAAAGTTGTCAAGCAAGGACCAGGTAAAGTAACCCCTCACATCTGCTCCTTTCCTGATCACAAAGATAGAGAGAGAGAATCTTAAGAATTTGATTGTCTTAAATACTCATCTAGTATCGGAGCATTGTTATGAAATTATATATTGCCTATCCAAAGTACATCTCAGTTTAACTCAAAAAGTAATTGCAAAGGATTGATCTGATTGCCTCTCCTAAGTGTAACACTTGACCGGGATAGTACCATTTCAAGTCAAAAGTAGAAATATTGAAAAAGTAATTAGACCTCTTTTGTGGTAGTGCACCACAATTTTGTTAAGATCAGTGAAATTATTGTGCAGACTAATTAGCTTTGATGGGAAGGGGACAGAACAAATCAAAGATCATTAATGTGGCGCCTCCCTCTATTGTTCTATGGGATGCTGCGCAT
Source organism: Lithocarpus polystachyus (assembly GCA_033629205.1). Classification (NCBI taxonomy): domain Eukaryota; kingdom Viridiplantae; phylum Streptophyta; class Magnoliopsida; order Fagales; family Fagaceae; genus Lithocarpus; species Lithocarpus polystachyus. Next base: position 90,461,223 of record CM066166.1, read on the forward strand.
AGGTTGTATATAAACCCGGATTTGTAAGATAGTGCTAATCTATTGATAATATAAGTTGAAAAAAATGCATAATATTATGGCTATATTCTTACCTTACTGCTCTCAAGAGTGCATCTAAGTAGCGGTCCATGTACTCTACTCTTTTAAGATCATGGTGAAACTCTTCTACAGTGATATTTGGATTGTCCTCCTCGCCATACCCTACAAGATCCATGACTTAAATTTCTGTAAAAGTTTCAAAATATGCAGAAACCATCAAGGAGATTATTAGCTTTTTGCTTACCATTTTCTGTAATGAACATGGGTATGTTATTGTATCTATCCATTACATAGGTAACCATTTTCTCCATTCCCAGTGGGTAAACATTTAGCCATTCCAAATCAGTCTGTACAATCAAAAAGCTTCAGCAATGATTGACAAAGAGACACAGGACAAACCAGGGCTCTGTAATAGGAAAAATAAATATAGATGATCTAGGGTTAGCACCCAGATCTGCTTGGCCTTTGCACTATGCGATAGAAAACCACTTGGAGTTATCACTTAGGATTTACTTTTACTTATTGGCCTGCCAGAAAAATAAAAATGAAAAACTTCTCACTTCACCACTGACTGACATATTAGTTTGTATGGCTTATGTTGTAAAGTTTGTGGTATCCCTAACATCACTCTTGTTATAAAGTTGAAGTTTCATACAGGTTCTCCAATGTGCATGCCATCTTTCTGTGAACTTTGTCGGTAATAACCTTCTGTCTTGGTCACCCCTGGTCCAGGTTCACATATGGAGGAGATGCAGTCTTGGACATAGAAACTGGTGTACTGGTTGATGCCAATAAAATCCAATCCATTCTTTAGTATTTCCCTATCATTGCTTGAAAATTCTGGCAAGATAGATCCTAGAATTTCTTTCATCTCTGCTGGATAATCTCTGAATATTATTGGGTCCAAGAACCTGCATTAAAATTGATTCAAGATTCATGATATGCCAACCACATTTGTACGTTTGTGCCTATTTGACACATAAAATGTGAAATTCAGAGTCAATTTTACTATAAAAGTCTTACAAACTGATGTTATAATAAATGTAATTGGTGTCACTTCAATAACATAGTATATAAATGACTAAATGGTCTCAGAAAAAAAGGAAAAAGAAAAAAAAAGTGAAGGTTACATTTTTGTGACTGATGACACATCAATTTGTAAGGTTTATACAATCAAAATTGTAGTATTTTTAACATCACTCACAAAAAAATATTGATGATTGACAAATGGATATTTACCAGTTCAAAAAGAAGGATTGGGCTCTTTCAGCTGCCAGCTTGTCTGGTGTGGAGTTGCTAATGGGTTCAAACCAGGCGGCATGTAAGACAATCCCAATGCTACCTTCTTGTTCTTTCTGAATGTTCATTGATCTAGTTAGCAAGCATACAATGTCTTTCATAAGTGTTTTCTATTTTGACATATAACTACTTTGTACTCTGTATAACCACTCCCTCTATATATAGTATGCTTCAATAGTTCATACCAAAATACATAGAATATTGTTAATTCAATGGAATAGTTTTTTCTTCTTTATTAGGAAGATTAGAGTTCAAAACCCCTCCCCATTGTACTATAGAATTGTTAAAAAAACAAAAAAAATTTAAGTAGAAGCACTGGCACTGGCCTGAGTTTTGATTTGGTCATTGTCCCTTAGAAATTATCCTAGTTATACAATAATGTTAGTACCTGGAATTTTGTTCTATAATTTTGAAATTATCCTAGTTATACAATAATGTTAGTACCTGGAATTTTGTTCTATAATTTTGAACAGCAGCTGCATGTGCTAGAATAATATTATGGGCTGCTACAAAGGGCTCCCTCTCTGAATCCCCATGAGTACAATTTCCAAAGGGACTTGAGCAACCCGACGGTGGGAATTCACCTGTGCGATACCCCATTATCACTTGGCAATTGGGCTCATTGAAGGTGGCCCAGTACTTGACCCGATCTCCGAAGAACTTAAAACAGATTTCAGCAAAATATCCAAATTCCTCCCTGGAAAATGGTGTGTAGCATGTTACAACACTCCATATCAATAAATCTAGTGATATAAAAACTGTTGATGTTACTTGTCTCAATTGGTGCATAATAAAACTTGTATTAGTAGTGAATTAGTCATGTGATAGTGATGTTCTTCTAATAACAATTTTTCATCTTAACAAGTTGGTGAAAATTTGTCTCTAGCAATACTGTGTAATGTATAGCATAGTTAAAGATACACCAAACATAGAACTAGAACCCTATTTGTAAAATTTGTCATTCTTCTATTAAATAAAAATCTACCGATATCTTCTACAAAATTACATAGGCTATTGATATCTGGTTTGCTTACTGTGATTTGGGACTGAGCCAACCTCCATACTTCTCCTCGAGTTCTTGAGGAATATCAAAATGGGTCAACGTTACAAATGGTTGGATTCCTGTAGATTGCACAATTAAGAAATAGAAATTGCACAATTAAGAAATAGAAACATGCATAATACAGTGTTAAAGTGAATTTTATGTGCAACTTCACATTGGTGTTTATTCACCTGAATTTAGTTTACAAATAACTTGGTGTAATCAGTCAGTCTTTAATATGCTAAAAACTAATCAAGATGGAAGTAAACCTTTATGTAGGAGACCATCAATAAGCTTGTTGTAGAAGTTAATGCCATCCAAATTGACATCTCCCAATTTCCCTTCTGAGAAAATTTAGAGAAGTTTTCATGTTTACTTGCAAAAGTTCCAAGCACAAATTATGTTACATACATGCCAACAAAATAAATCTTACTAGGTAAAATTCTTGCCCATGAAATTGAGAACCGATAGCTGTTCACTCCAAGGGAAGCCATTAGATCTATGTCTTCCTGTTGTCAACAATTCACCTTAAAATTTCTATAAATGACAACATTGCATAGCTTAGTTTACTTGCACGATATAAAGATCTCTAGCGACATACAGGATAAGATCTTCTCCCATTAATTACTCCAATCTCCTCTAATTTTTATTAGATGTAAGACATATGGCATTTAAAAATCAAATAAATGTCATGCGTTGCATGTCCGACTAATATGATAGGGAATTTAAGGATTTAATTGGAATGGATCTTTTCCAAGTCATTAAACTTTGTCGGAAATGTATCTTAGGTAAGTCAAAATCAATTAATTAATCTAACTCACATTGGTTTGGTACATATTTCAGGTCATGGTATTTACGAAAATCACTTCAACCTCATGTTGTAGGAATTATTTGGTAATTGGTATAGTTTTTCAAAAAGTGGCTTTTGTAAAATTTTGGAAGAAAAGAATCTTCGCGCTTATTATGTAATGGGCAGCTCCTACATCCTGACTATAATCTATATATTACTAAAAGGCGTAGCATTTAATGTTGCTATGCTCAAGTTGAGCCATATCAGCTTCCATGTCATTACCATTCTTTTTCCTGAATTTGTCCTACAATTTAAAATAAGTTTTCATAAATTTTAAATACTAATAAAAAGAAAATAATTCCCAACCCTTTGTCTTCCACGGTTACAATTTTAGATAGCAACCTTTTGTGTTCCACGGTACAATCTCAAACAGCAACACTTCAACTTTCTAATGCTAGACTTTGGCTTTCTAACTCCTTCATCTCTTCCTCTCCTCACACTATATTAATATTGAAAAGTTGGATGATTCAGTTTAGGTATCTCTAAATCCCAGATGGTCTTGACCTCTATTCTTGTAGCTTTCTACATAATAGTTCAATGTAAGGATTAGATTAATACTGTTGTTCTTTTTTTATTGATTTTTTTCTTTTTTAATTTTGTTACTACCTCTTTTGTGTTGTGGGTCATATATGAGTTTATATGTATTTAGGTTAGGTATTTGTATTGATAGATGATTGTTTGTTTCTACGTTTAAAATTGATTTTTTTTTTCTTTTAATGTTTGAGACGGTAACATTATTGGTTTATATTGTGTAATCCGTGTGATAAAGTTTTTGTAGTATCCTTGTAATAGAGTTTTAGTAGTTAAAAAATTGAATGATAGAGTTTAGTAGTATCGTGCCTGCAGAAATTCAATTTGCTAACTACTAAAATACCTTAGCAAATTGAATTATAGAGTTTAAAATTTAATATTATACACAAAGCATGATACTTCTCCTTTTTTTCTTGGTCTCCTCATTTAAGTGAATCCCTTCTTTATCATTGAAATCGATTTAAAATTCCTTCTATTAGTTTTGATTGTACTCTTGGCTATATCATAAAAGACTGTTTTTTTATATAATCTTTTTATGGTAATTATCGTCATTTTTGTTATAGTTGAATCAAAATAAGATTATGCTAGATCTGCATAATTAGTAGTTGTTGCATCTTCATCATTATCACAAGTTTAAGATAGAAATTACCCTCATCAATAGTTGTTGCATCTTCTTCATTGCCAAACTTGATCATCTTGACAAACCTTTTATTTATCTGATTGTACCACATGTATTTATTTACTTATGAATTCTATTTGATTGTAAGATTTTTATGTTTTTTTTTTTATATAAATTAACTAGCTGGTATGCTAGCCAAAGTGCTTGTTTCTTCATTTTTTTTTTTTTTTTAATCTTTTACTTTGCCTCCAACACTATTGTAATTGGTTGTCTTTTTAATGGCATGTTCTGTCTCCATCGCTATATATATATATATTTATATATATATATATATATATATATATATATATAGTTTTGTAGAATCCAAGCAAGAAAGAGTTTAAGATGCTTGCTGTTTTATTCTTTCAAATTTTTTACAACATGAACAACTTGCGGTATTGAAGTAATTACATAATATTTTTTATCAATAGTTATTTGTTAATAGGTGTTTGACAATTTTAGAATATGAAAAGTTTTAAGTTAAGTGGGTAACAACTTTAATTTTGTTAATTTTTGCTTTCTAAATTACTAATAGTAATTTGTCATGTTAAATTGGTAGTTTATTTGTATATTAATTAGCTACAATGTTGTAATGTTATTTAATTTTTTTTCTTCTAATTTGTGAGGTTTAATTTAAATAATTTTGAATTAGTCATTTGAAATCAAATTCAATACAAAAGAAATTTTGTTAGGAACTCTGTAAGGCTAAAGGGAGCTAACTTGAAGATAATATAAGTTTTGGCCTCATATAATATACTTATATTGAGAGCTTTAGTTGCTACAAATAGTATTGTAGTAACTTAGATATGAAACTCTAGATACAACACATATAGCTAAGGATAATAACATTCACTAATATTTGTCTTTTAATTTAAATGGTATTTTGCATAACTGCTTTGCATTCATTAGATTTCATTTTCAGTAATTTTCCTGTGTATCGCACGAGTTAGCAACTAGTTATTCTAATTTCTACCAAATATTATGCATGGACCATTCAATTTTTTTAAAGATCAATAAACCAGGCATTATGAAATTAAAAAAAAAAAAAAAAAAAAAAAAAAAAAAAAAAAAAAACTGAAGGGGAAGAAAAGGGACAAGTCACAAAGGTCATACTGGATAAAGATGATAATGATCCACAGCAACGTCTCCATTGCTTCCATCAATTATGTTACCTGCAATTAAAAATTCCAGATTAACCTCTTAATCTCTTATTGAAATGGAATTAGGGACAACAAAATGTCGCATCCTATTTTGCCTAGCTTGTGGTGCATGTAATACCACCTCCACCAAAAGAGGACAAACGACTAATTTTACTAGCCTTGTTCCATCATGTCCTAAACCTCCTCCACCAAGAGAGAACGAACGACTGATTTTACTAGCCTTGTTCCATCATGTCTTAAACCTCTACCAAGAGTGGATGAAAACGACTTATTAAAGAGGGTAGAATACTTTCATCTCATGCATCCTTTTCCTACCCTAACTTATCCCACTTATCTTGAAAAGGGACGAGGTATCAATGATATGGCTCTATCCTATTCCAATTTGATATCATCCTTAAATGGAATATACAAATAAGAAAAATAAAAATAAAATGGATGATATCTTTGTAATGAGTAAGAATTGTTTGTGTGGTCTCTAGATGATTTATGGTTTATTACTTGAATAGTAAAAGAAATGTTATCTTTAATCAATGAAGTTAGGAATGTAACAAAACTTCACAAAAAATAATTTCACAACATTCCCAAATTAGCCTACCACCTCACAACATTACATGCAAAATAATTCTATAAGAATCTTTATGAATTACACATTATTGCAAGTGAGATTAAATTCATCAGTTATGCATTAAAATGCATACAATTTTTTTTTTTTTTTTTTTATAAAAGGTTTCAACCTATAGCGTCCGCTCCTGATAATAGCTCTTTATAGTCAGACCAAGACACCAATCAGTTTTTGGTGTAGGCGAGGATTGAAGCCCGAATCTCTTATATAACCATCAGAAACTTTACCAGTTGAGCTAATTGAAACCCACAAATGCATGCAATTTAATTACATAGGTTTTACAAATTAATTCAGAAACTTATTATTTTGTTGATGTGTTACTAATTATAGTCATTGCCATTTCCGGTTTATAAATCTTTTGATAGTAAAATTGATAATAAATTTAGCATTTTCCTAAATTCATACTGAATTAATCATATTATCTGAGCTTCATATTAGCATACTTGAGCTAAAATGAGAGGTCATATCACCTGGTTTGTGAGTGTAAACATCCCAATTGTTCAGACCTTTACCATCACTCAAGTAAGCGCCTTCGAACTGCAAAGTATACATGTAAGATTTTTCTGTATACATATCTTGTGTGTGTAAGATATATATATATATATATATATATATATATATATTCAATCATCAAGCATTAATTGCAAATATGAGTTTTTTTGAAGTTTGTGTTTTCAGTGGTAATAGTATGTATGACTCGGAGAAATTAAGATGTCTGAATATATTGGCCAAAGAGAGTATTAGTATTTAGCAGTTTAAAGGAAAACCTGATAAGAAGAGGAGGCAGTGCCAAAGAGAAAGTTTGTGGGGAATGGAGATTGAACCATGCTCTTAAGAGCTTGGAGATCACATAATATTAAGAGAGGTAATAGGAACATCGCTAACAGAAAGAAAACCTTTTGAAGTAGTATTAGAATTCCCATATAGCAGAGAAATCCCCTGCTAGCTGGACTAATGCTATAACCAAATGGAATGGTTGATCAGTGTATATGCATTTACTACTAGGAGGAGGTATATGAGAGAGAGAGGGAGATGGAAATCATGTAGCGTGAAAACATGTCATAATGCTTAATTTTAATTGTTGCGCACATTTTTCACTGCCAAAAAATAATATAAAGCAAATTGAAAATCGATTATTCTATTTTCCATAAAGGGTTGCCGATTCCCCACTTAAAATGAATTTAATTCTCCACTCTGCAACTCACTCAACAATATTCTTATTTGGCCATAGGATTGTTTGATTCCCCCGTTAAAAAGCAACTGATGCTCCACTTCTTTTTCTTCCTATAAATTTAAAGTAGTAAATATAATTGAAAGTTATAATTTACAAAATTATGCATTAAGTAATAATACTTTTACAAAAGTTGTACATCACCTCAAAATAGAGAGAAAATTAAGAATATGGTGCTTTGCAATACTTTTTGTTGCTTAGCAACTGATGCAACATACCTTTTAGGCATGCCATCCCAAAATACAATAGCCCTACCACACTTTCCGAGAAGTTACTAGTATGCACTGCTAAGTAAGATAAGAAACTCTTAATTCAAAAACAGTACCCTCTTTTACGACTAGGTAATATAGGTATCAAAAAGATAGTACTAGACTTTTGTAAAGAATGAGAATAAACTTTTCAAAACTATTAGACATTATATAGACTAGTGGTATGTCTCTCTAATAGCTGGATGAGAATTTAATTTAATCTTTTGGTAATTTGATAGTTGGGGGTGGAGGATTTGAACTTTGAATGTTTTCTTTAATTGAAAATATTAAGAGGTGTTAGCCAATTGATTCATAAGACTCTCGAGTCTAGACTCTATAAAGAGAGTATTTGAATTTATTTCAACTAGATGATTTTAGGGGCCGTTTGGATTTCTTGTTTCCATAACTCATAACTCTGTTTCCATAACTCATAACTCAAAAATGGTAGGACCCATAACTAAGTATTCGTTTGAGAGCACCATAACTCTGTTTCCATAACTCTGTTTCCATCACTCAATGACATTTTCGTAATAAAATTCACACGGAGGGACCCACTGTCTGACCATTTGCTCTCTCCAACACGCCTTTATCTTCTTTTCTTTTTCTTTTTTCGTGTCTTTCACTGTGTGTCTGGACACACCTTTCTCCTCCTCCTCTTCTTCTTCTTCTTCTTCCTTTTTCTTCTTTTCTTCCTTTTCACGTTGATTCCGGGTTTGCTTGCAATTTCTTTCTTTAATCTTTTTTTTTTTTTCATTCCTTTTCACTGGGTTTCTCAGCCGTGGGTTCTCTTTTTCTTTCTTTCTTTTTTTTTTTTTTTTTTTTTCACGTTGCTTTCTGGGTTCGGTGATCTTCTTCTTCTTCTTTTTTTTTTTTTTTTTTCCTTTCACACTGGTGGGTTTTGGAGTTTAAGATCATAACCTTTATTAAAAAATAATGATTTTTTTTTTTTTTTGCAAACACAAAATTTCTGGGTTTTTGTGGGTCTTTGTGTATCTTCGCAATCTTTGTAGAGGTGGGTCTCACCGAAAATTTCTGGGTTTTTTTTTTTTTTTTTCTTCTTCTTCTTCTTCGTTCACTGGGTTCGAGCTCCCTCCGCACCTCTGCCTCCATCGCCCTCTTCTTCTTTCATTGGATTTTGGCCTTGGTTTGAGATTTGAGAATGGTCTACAGCAAAGCAAAGACCGAAGAGGACTTGCGGAGAGTCAGCCGAGGCATCTTGGCGCTGCTGGACCAGACGGTGGTGTGGCTGGGCTCGTCTTCATTGGCCAAAGAGTGTAGAGGGAGGTCTCCATAAAAGCCAACGCAGAAAAGACCAAAAAGAAAGAGATGAGAGAGAGAGAGAGAAAGAGAGATATTATTGGCTGTGTGTATGTCAGGCGTGGGTCCCATAAACAGTGAAAAAATATTGAGTGATGATAAATTGAGTGATGGTACCAAATAGAGTTAGTGTAGAGTGATGGGGTATTTTGAGTGATGAGTGAGGAGTGATAAGTGATGAGTGATGAGTGATGGAAATTGAGTGATGAGTGATGAACTATGAAAAAAAAATTCCAAGCAGACCCTAATTCATTTATCATGTACAGTGCTAATGTTCTTCACATGTAGGCTTCCAACTCAGTGGAGCATTTCATGGAATTTAGAGTTCAAGTAGATGGCGCATTTAGGAACCAAGAAATTAATGTATGTGTTACATATATCATCTTTATTACTGATATGAAATTGTTTTTATGGAAAGAAAGTCTAATGGGTACGTAATTTTTCACAGGCAGGCTGCCAATTTTGAGAACTCAATGAGATATAGAGCAGGAGCTGATAGTGCATAAAGTAGTCAGCAAAGCAATAGAACTTAGTTAATTCTAGCAACTTAACTTTAGGGATGTTTTTATGACTTTTAGTTTCTTTTTGTTCATGATCTATGTCAAAAATGTGATGGTATTGCCAACTACTTAGGCAGGTATTTTGTGATGTAACTGCCCAAACTGTTAAGACAACAATTATTTTTTGGAGTTATTACCAACTGTTACAGCTAATTACTTTGGCAGATATTTTCTTATGTGATTGTCCAAACGGTTAAGAAAATAAATATTTTGTGGTATTATTGAACAGTGACTTATGTAATTGTCGTTAAGGCAACAAATATTTGGCAGGTATTTTGAAGAGAGTTGAATTTTCCTGCATTATATGCTAGAATGTTCTTTAGAGGCTGAATTTGTCTTTATATATATGCTTTCAACATGTTCTTATTAAAATTACATTGCAAGGATTTGTACTTTTATTTTGTGATGTTACAAACAATTGCTTAGGCAGGCATTTTGTGATGATATTTGTAGAATTCATTTAAGTCAAAAGCGTAAATGATTTTAAGAGTCTAGTGTATCTAGACATTCACAAATCCAAGGTAAATGATATAGTGTGCCAATAAAAACTGAGTGCAATTGGACTCTACAAGAATTGTACTAATTTTTTACATGCAAGTAATCTTTTGGTTCTTTATTTATTTATTCGTTTATATGGCTTCCTGTTCTAAATAAGCTTCCAACAGTTTGTTTATAACTCTAAAAACTATGCACTTTCTCGTGTATACGCTTTACTAATACTAAATTTATGCACTTCCCTGTTCTAAATAATGCATTTTTTTTTTTTTTTCTACTTATTGTTGTTAGTTGTTTCTCTAGTATACACATAACAGATACCAGAGCATCCAACTGTACTACAAGAACTAGCATATAATGCAGATGTGCTCCCTACTATACACACTTTCATTCAAAAGAACTAGCACTGCATTACAAGTTAAAATTCACATTACACCATCGCATATCCTTACTCATTTCTTCTAAAAAAAAAATGTTGAATGTTCAAATAGTGTGAAAAACACCTTGAACGTTTAGATCCCCAAATTACAAATTACCAATTCAAGCTTAATATCAAACAATGTATGTGCAAAAAATGAACATAAGCTTATAACAGAATTGATAGACAATCTAAACCAAATAAAATCACATCCACAGTAGAAATTAAATGGCAAAGATTAAAGGAAAAGAGATGCAAATACAAGGACAACACAACGATGTGTTATTGAAGAGGAAACCAAAGCCCTCAGCGTAAAACCTCTTCGCCGCCCTCCAAGCGGTCAATAATCCACTAGAGAATGAAGTTGGGATACATGAATAGCAGAAGACCCTCCAAGCCTAATCTACCCAGTGTACCTAAGCCCCCTAAGCTTCTTGCTCCAACGAGGTTACTTGAAACCTTTGTCTTCTCTAGCTTGCCGGATTCCACTATAGCCCATAGCATCAACCAATATTAATTGGTCCCTTCCGAACTACTTTCCAAAGAATCAAAAAGCCTTCTCATAGATTTGGGTATGGCGAGAAAAATATTTGGCTAAAGAACCTCTCAAGGATGTAACAATGGAGAGGATGAGAGTTGAGGAATTTGAAGAGTCACTATGTAAAGATTATGGATGAGTCAATATTGTTTTTCTCTAGGATTTCTCTCTCAAAATTCTCTCTGAAAGCTCTCTACATTTCATGGGTATAAGGGGTATTTATACTGGTGTGTGTTTGGAATGCGAAAAGTCAGTTTTTCCAAAATAGAGTGGATTGGCGACTTGGCCTCGCGACTTAACTTAATCGCGAGTACAAGCCGCGAGCTAATTGAATGGCCAGTCTGGACTTTTTGTCCTGTAGTGCTCCAGCTAACGTAACTATTCAACTTCTCTACATGCTTCACTCATGTGCAACTTTTGGCAACTTGCAAGCCGCGAGCAAGCTGCGAGATCTAGTTAAAATAATGCCACTTCTTCATTCCTTGAAAATTTGCTGGTGCGGCAAACTAAAGTCTCTGCCAGACTATCTGCGTAATACTCCATTACAGGAATTGGAAATCTATGTATGTCCAATTCTCCAGCAGCTTTGCGAAAGATGGACAGGAGATTACTGGCCCAACATTTCTCACATCCCAAACATCAAAATTGATGATAAGTATGTGCAAAGAGACAGTCAACTTCCAGACAGAATTGATTCAGAGGTAACTCTCTTTTTCTTGCAAAACTATCCTATCAAATATGTAAATACATATATGGATTTTTGCAAATAGACGCAATTAACTTCTATATTTAACCCATCAAAAATAATTAATACTACCAACCACGTCCCTTGATAAATTTTCCCCATATCACAAACACACTACCGCCACCAAATCATTCTATTTGTTTGGGTTGTGATCCTTGTTGGTCTAATCTCTCAATGGTATGGGTTTTATTATATTTTATTTTCTTTTGTTCATTTTTTTAATATTATTATATGGGTTATTTAAACTAATCTGACATAGCTAGTATGCAGTATGCTTTATTTAAAAATCCTTTTAATCAATGTTTTATTATATTTTATTTTTCTTGTTCATTTTTTTGTTTAATATTATTATATGGGACATTGTGGGATTTGTTCATTTTGGGTTATTTAAACTACTGAGAAGTAGATGATTTCTACTTCTCAGTAGTGTTTGATGAAAAAGAAGATGTGATTTTGCCTGTATCTGATAAAAAGTGTGCAGAAGAGTTGCAGTTCCAAGAGGCCCTTATGGGCTCTTCTACTCCTCAGTAGTGTTTGATGAAAAGAAGATGTGATTTTGCCTGTATCCGATGAGAAGTATGCAGAAGAGTTGCAGTTCCAAGAGGCTTTTATGGGCTCTCTGATCACTTCCAAATTGGCCAACAATGAAGCCTTAACCTTATTGCCATTACTGTCATCACCAACGCCAACAATACAAGCAATTCTTCCAACCCAGGAACCAGAGCCAGCAAAAGAAGCTGGAGAATCATCATATAGCTTCTGTGAGATTTGTGTGGAAAGGAAAGATAGTGACCAGATGTTCAAAACTGAGAGCTGTGTTCACTCATTTTGCTCTGATTGCATTGGCAAACATGTTGCCACAAAGATCCAAGAGAGCATAACCGTTGTTACTTGCCCTGGATTGGACTGCAAGGGTGTCATAGAACTCGATGCTTGCAGGGCAGTGCTTCCGAAAGACGTGTTGGACAGGTGGGACGAGGCTCTATGCTTTCGAAACACTGATGATGTGGTTGAGGTGGACAAGATTGAGGGCATTAATCATGAGAAAGATGATGGGGCCGGGTTTGAGGCGGATGAACAAGTGGAAGTAAACATTGATGAAGGGGATTTTTAAATCTGGACAGTACAGGGAAGTTGACATGCACAGAAGAAGACAGTTACATTATGATGAGACTGGGTAGTAAGAGCATGGTGTTGAAGAAGACAATGAACGAGGAGGTCAGATTCCCTTTTAAATTGCTCAAACATTACCTTTAAATCTATGTTTATATTGCTACTTTATGCCTCTTATTTCTAGTTACCTTTAATATTTCTATCTTCGATTAATTGCTTGAATTCCATTGTGTGTTTAGATCAGTGATTTTACTAGATAAAACTATATTAACTTTTTATTCATCGATTTCAATAAATTTTTGTGTGTGCATGTGTGGGATCATTAATTTTTAGCTACAAGTAGAGTTTTTTCAAATGATGATGGCGAGAGCAAAGATAGATATAAAGCCTTTGTTTATGAAACTCTCTCCAAGTTTTTTCCTAATATAAGATGTTCTTCTTGTAATATTTTTTTTGTTCTTGATTTCAATTCCATGTTTTTATCGGCTTGCTTGTTATTTGAGCTTTATATTATTTGTTGATTTATTACTAATTCATGTGATTAATTTTAACCATCTTGATAAAAATATGTTTTTGCATTTGCCATTTTGGTGAAATAAAAAAATTAAACCCTAAATACATTCCTACTATTCCATTTTAATGTCAATATTGTCTCCCTTATTCAGGTGATTCAATTTGAACCTCTTTCACTTTTCTCCTTGCTAATCTTTACTTTTATCTTAAACAAACTTAAGCATCTTTAAATGATCATCATTGTTCAATCCAGGATGCTGGCTGGGGCACATCCATCAAGTAATTATGCTGCCTAGGTCAATTCTGTTTTCACTGACTTTATTCTTTTTGAAGTGTTATTCAGGTGATTCAGTTTGAACCTCTTTCACTTTTCTCCTTGCTAATCTTTACTTTTATCTCAAACAAACTTAAGTGTCTTTAAATTATCATCATTGTTCAATCCAGGATGCTGGCTGGGGCACATCCATCAAGTAATTATGCTGCCTAGGTCAATTCTGTTCTCACTGACCTTATTCTTTTTGAAGTGTTTCCCTGCATTAATTCTTCTTGATCAAATCTGCAAATTTTAAAGAGAATCAATCTTTCTTGAATTAGCTTCACCAAGTTCTTGTAGGTTAGAAAATTTTATGCAAGATCCATAGCAATGTACGTATCCCTTGTTAGCTGAGATGTGGAGTGTTGCTTGATTGTGGAGTCACCATTTTATCTTGAAGGAGCTAGTGAACTGTTTGAATTTATTGTGAAAAGACAAAGAAAATGGGCACATGGTTGTAGTAATTGTTGAAGTTACAAAACTGGATGCTAGGATGTAAGTCTTGCTTTGGTGTTAGCTGTGTTGTTTGCCATACCTGGAAATTGTGAACATCTCAATTTTGAAATATAGTAAAGAAAGAACTTGGAGAGGATTATTTGTGTAGCGACTAATTCTAACTTTAAGGGCTGCCTATTATTTCCTTCATTTTGCTTTCTGATATGGTGCTAGAAATGTTAATGTAATTTCAACTGCTTGAGTTGCCCCATTTCAGTTTAGCAAATGGTAAATGTAGCACTAGAACATGACAGTTCCTTCATTTAGGAACTGTCAGCCTCTATACAAGATGCAAACTTAAGAACCATTGATTTGGTTATAAGAAAATCATGTGGCACTTTACATGTTTTTCTTTTTCTTATTCTTTTTTCCCCAGTGAAACCTTTAAGGTTCCTAACACTTTTTTTAGTTGTGTAGCAGATTGAGTTATTTTTTGTTTTCTTTATTTGATGAATAACAGTTTTGGTGCATTGTGACAAACATGGTTAGAGCAGGGGTTACGCAATGATATAAAAGTTATTTTTGGGTGCTAAGATTTAAAAATTAAAAAGAAAAGAAAAGAAAAGATTTAATGGAAAATCTCTACACCCATTATCTTGAGCTAAAAATAATATAAAAGCAAGGCATTGAGATTAGTTTGTAGAAAAATAGTATTTGATTAAATGTAATATAGTTTATTCAGCAAGTATGTCTGGTGGCTATTTAGAATAATGTGACATAAATCTTATGCTTTTCTTTTAGGCATGCATGTGGATTGATGATGATCAAGATAATGAATCTAGGCAAGAAATCAATGACAAAGATTATATGGTTAAGGTATACAAGATTTAGGACATTAGTGATGAAGAAGATGGGACTAAGCATAAGGACTTATCAAAAAAGAAGATTGGACTAAGTATAAGGCAGATGAAGAAGTGGAATAGACAATGATAAGAAGGTTTTTTGTAGAGTTGAACAGAACAGGGCGATTGACATACACAAAAGAAGATAGACTTTAAAGATGAATGATGAGGTGAAATTCCTTGATTACTTGCATGATCATCATTTTCAATCTGTGTTTATTGCTACTTTATCCCTATTATTTATGGTTATTTTTTAAATAAAATTGTGTTTAGATTAATGATTATTGTTGTTAAAACTATATTAACATTTTATTGATCAGTTTATTGAGTTTTTGTGTGTTTATGTGTCAGGAATCATGAAGTTTAGTTACAAGTAGAGTTTTTATAAATGATGATAGTGAGGATATGAAGACTCTATTATTGAAGTTTGGGGTGACTTTAACTCTCCCCTTTTTAGGATTTATTTGACTCTCCCCTCAGAACCAGAAGGATCAATCCCTCCTTGCTGCCTTCCTTGCCACTCTTTGGGTTTGTGTTCTTTCCCTGAGATAGGTACTATCATTATAAAATAGAGATGAAAATGATTTCGAGTCGCAGTACATGGTTTTATTTTTAACGCCCTGTTTGATGCAGGAAATTATGAGGTGTGGCTTACAGTTGCAGCGGTAGGAATGCTGAAGACAATTGACAATGACATTCCAGTACTCCTCGAGGCATACACAACTCTAAAATCTGTTGGTCATGTATATCTCTTGATACAAAACTATGATTTGATATTGAGACTCTTAGGGTCCGTTCGTTTGGAGCGAAAACAGGAAGGATGGAAAACAAAGGAAGGAAAATAGAATAGAAAATACTGTTTTCCACTGTTCGTTTGGGGAAGGAAAATAGGAAGAATGGAAAACTCGAGAGAAAGTTTTCTCTCCGGGCCCACTTTTTTTTTCCTTTCAAATCGGAAGGAAAATCTGGAGAGAAAAGTTCTATAGTAGCACTTTTACCAAAATACCCTCTTTTCACCTTCTTTTTTTTCAACATTCTCTTCCTTTTTCTTTTTTTTTTCTTTTTCTTTCAACGTTACAGTAACGTGTTTTTTTTTTTTTTCTTTTCTTTTTCTTTCAACGTTACAGTAACGTTTTTTCTTTTTCTTTTTCTTTCAACGTTACAGTAACGTGTTTCTTTTTTCTTTTTTCTTTTCTTTTTTTTCAACGTTACCTGAGTAAGTTCAGTAACGTTTGTTTGTTTTTTTTTTTTTTTCTCAACGTTACTATAAGTTCAGTAATGTTTTGGTTTTTGTTTTTTTTGTTTTATTTTTTTTTTTTCAACGTTACTGAACTCAGTAACGTTTTGTTTAGTTTTTTTTTTTTTTCAACGGAACCTAATCTAATTTTTACATTATAATAATATAAATTTATATATATGATGTGATAAATTTTATATTATTTAATAATAGGAAATAAATCTATTTTTTATATATTATGTAACAAGGGTATAATAGTCAATTTATATAAATTATATTTTCCATCCTTCCCTTTTTCTCTCCAACCGAACACAAAAGTTTTCCATCCTCCCACTTTTCCACTCCCCCAACCGAACACACAAGAAGAAAAACTAAATATTTTCCATCCTCCCACTTTTCTATCCTCTCATAATTTTCCTTCCTTCCACTTTTCCACTCTTCCAACCGAACGGACCCTTATATTGGATATCATGCTCTTCCAAGTGTTGGTTTTAAATTATCCTTTGGTTGCGACACTGCTGTTTGGAGGCTCAAGAAATAATTCATGCAATCCATGTTCAATCGTAATGTATTAAGAATGGTGCATGTGTTGTCAAGTTAATGGGCTGCTACCGTGGTAAGCTTCATTCATCTAAATAACTATTTTAACAGAACAAAGAGTTTACACTAGAAAAATTATAGGATTGACCTGAACATGTACTTCTTGTTGAAAAGAAAGTTCCTGATGGTTGAGCTGTAAGCTTGTATTGATTATGTATCTTAAGAATTTAATTATGAGTTAGAGAATTGTATTCTCTCAAAATCTGCATAGGAAAAAGGGTAATGAGAAACGATCCAGGGCCAACGAATATTGTTAGATATTTTTTATGGGCACAGTATCCATGGCCAAAGTTGCAGTAGAGTTCAGGTTTAATACTATAAAATTATTTTACCTGTAAATCTTAACAAAATGGTCTTGTGTTATTTTTTTTTTTTTTTTTTTCTCGTGTACCTACATTTTGTTTATTATTGCAAGCTGAACTCAAAACTATATTCCTTATGGGTAAGCACATCTTCCTTAAGAGGGAGTGGTCATATGGCACATATGGGACTGTCTAAAGCACCCAGGATCATGTCCTATAGTAAATATGTATTCTTTGCCATTAATAAGTTTTAGACAAGTGTCAAGCTGTCGTTTATGTCTAAAGAGATATTCATGTGTTTGGAGAAGTCTAAAATCAGAATAGGGGGAAAATTTACAGTTCCTTCCTCTGTCCCGTGTCCTACAAATTGATGGGCAAATGATAAGCCTTTGTTTGCTTGTTTTGCAGATCCAAATTACATGATCTGTGTTGTTTTGAGCAATGCATCTGAAATGTGTGCTCAACCCTCCTTGCACAAAGGGCTATTCATGGTTTAGTGGCAGGGTATATGGATTCAAAGTCCAGCCTATTAATGGGAGGCATGCTTACATTCCATTCCCTGTAAGTTTCTTCTTGGTTGGAAATTTTTTATCTTCCTTATTCATGTCCGGCTCTCTCTGTGAGCTATATGTATGTGTTTGTGGGTTTGCACAAATGTCCAACTGACCTTTAAATATCTGGCCTGTTTTACACATAGCTTGTAGCTCCTATTGATCTAGAAACATGATCAATGAATCTGTAAGTGACTACAAGTTTTTATTCAAAATTTCATTCAGTGATGAATGAGTTTTCACAACTGGGGCAGGAGCATATTGGTTTTATTATTGGCAACTAGCCGGCGATATAATATGGACTCGTTTGCTCATTTTGTGCTTGCAGTGTTCAATTGAGAAACAAAGCAATGTCATGATAAGTGACATGATGTGGGCAAGACTACAGTCTTCAACCAATCAGTCGAGTTTCTTAATGACTTGGACCATACAGATGTCCTTGATCGGGGATAGAAAGAAGGGATGTACCACAAATCTTATCAATATATAGGTAGAACTATTCGGAAGCAACAAGATCTAAGCATATATGAGTTCCTAAAGATGTCATGAGGACATAGTGAGGAAAAACCGCTTGGAACACCATTTTAGAAGCAAAAATGGCTAAATAAAGTGATTAGCAGCACTGTCCAATTAGAGTAGCTGTTAATTTGATTTTTTTTTTTCTGTGTTATTGTATCCCTTCGTTTTTTCCTGCATGTTGATACTAATTATGCCAAGTTTTCCCCTGAAATCTTTGTGGTTTGTTCTAGCATTGTTGATTTGTAAGATTTTTGTGTGAAATTATCCTATGTAGATGGGGCCTACTTGAGCTTTTTGACACAATACTTTTGTAAAGAACCATTGTATATTCTTTTGAATATATAAGAAATCTGAGTTTGCATGCTTATCTTTGAAAAAGGCCTTTAGCATCCATATCTACCTCTAGAAATTTTGTCATATTCTAGTTCTTCCTCTGTAAAACCTTTTCTTTTAAGTATTAACTGTTTCCTGATATCAAATATGCCACTTCCATGAGAAAGCCCCATTTCTTTGCTCTGAAGGCTACAAAAGCAATTCCATCTGTTAAGACTCCAATAAATAATGAAACAAGTCAACCTCCTATCTTTAGAGCCATTCCCAATATGTATTTTGGCTGTGTTTGGTTCAATGTAAATTGAATTCTGGGTGTAAAATGAATGCAGGGGAAAGTGAATTCCCGTAAAGAAAATAAAATTTGGGTGTTTGGTTCTGCTATGAAAAATAGTTCAAAAAATAATTTTCGGTGTTTGGTAACATTCTGAAAATGCTATTTTCCTAAAAAATTTCACATTTTCTCAGCCATTTTCTAAGTTCCCAAACAAATTTTATAATAAAAAAATTCAAAATAGGAAACTTATAACCATCAAAAGAAACAAAAATCAAAACAAAAAAAATCAAAATCACAAGACGGAGAGAGAGACAGAGAAAGAGAGAGCGAGAGATCGGTTCGTGGCAGAGTGAGAGATCGATTCGTGGGTGACAGAGAGAGAGATCGGTTCGTGGGCGACGGTGGGTCGATCTGAAGGTGGTCCGATTGGCTCGAGTGGGTCTGATTGGCTCAGGGGTTCGATTGGCTCGAGTGGGTTTGATTGGCTCAGGGGTGGTCCGATTGGCTCGGGGTGGGTCTGATTGGCTCAAGGGTAGGTCCGATTGGCTCGGGGTGGGGTCGATTGGCTCAGGGGTGGTCCGATTGGCTCGGGGTGGGTCTGATTGGCTTAAGGGTAGGTCCGATTGGCTCGGGGTGGGGTCGATTGGCTCAGGGGTGGTCCGATTGGCTCGGGGTGGGTCTGATTGGCTCAGGGGTGGTCCGATTGGCTCGGGGTGGGGTGGGTCTGATCGGCTCAGGGGTGGGTCCGATTGGCTCGGGGTGGTCCGATTGGCTCGGGGTGGGTCCGATCGGCGCGGGGTGGGTCCGATCAGCGCGGGTGGATCGTTCACTGGATCTCTCTTCTAGCTCTTTCTCCCTCTCTCTTTGCTGTTTTCTCTCTTCTATTTTCCTGGCTGTAATTGCTTTGAAGGTAAAACGGAAGCTGAAATTGTTTTACACCAAAGTGGCATTATTTTACAGTCAACCCGGAATTCTAATTCCGTTTGACTAAATTTTCAGTCCCTACCAAACACACATGTGGCTGTAAAAGCATTTTCAGAAATCGTTTTACACCAAAACAAACGCAGCCTTTGTCACAAAGCAGATATTTACCGCCAAATTCTCTGCCTGTCTTCAGGTTCCATCTCTAGGACTTGTTTGACAACATCTTGGATTTTATTTTTATTTTTCTTGCATCTCTATTTTAGCTTGATAAAGTGTTGTATTCTTTAGAATTCTATTTGGTTGATGAAATTTAGTTTTGTGCTTTACGTTTTTTATTTTTATTTTTATTTTTATTATATTTTTTATCACTTTGATTATTAAATGTTATCATATTGCATTATAAAGAATCAAAGATATTATATAAGAATATAATATTATTATATTACATTGAATGATTTGAATAAATTAGTGTTTACCGTTATATATTTTATTTTTATTTTTTTTCTCATATAATTTTATTCAACATTTAAATTCAGCCACATGCCCCATATATATCATTAAATTATTTATATTTCCTCTCCTTTTTAATTTTAAAAAATTTAAAATATAATATTTTGCCTAAATTAAATAAATAAAATTTTCCTTATTAAGTGAAGTGATGCTAGGAAAACACTCATTCTCACACCCAATGCATCAAAAGAAAAATGAAATACAAAAAAAAAAAAAAAAAAATCAAGTTAGAAACACTAAATTAGAAAAATTAAAAATAATAAAGCATATTTAATGTCATAGAATCATCATCAAATTTTGGTAACGATAGGTTGCCAATGGAGAGAGAGAGAGAGAGAGAGAGAGAGAGAGAGAGAGAGAGAGAGAGAGATGGTGAAAAAAATACAAAGTAATAAAGAGTAAATAAAGAAAAAAATCAAGCATCAATTAGTAACCGTTGATTGGAAACCAAAAGGTTGTAAGGATAAGTAAAAAATAAAATAGAGATTATCATGTGGAGAACATTAAAAACTTTATAGTGTAGTAAAATAAATCTTTAAATTCACTTAAATAATTAAATCAATAATTAAATACAATCATAGTACTAAATTTAAATTTAAAACTAATCAAACTCTAACTATGGAAACCATATTAATCATAACAAAAAAAGATGTTCTCTGGTAGTAGTAGAAATTACAAAAAAAAAAAAGTTAGAAAAATTTTAAAATTTCTTTTTTGACCTTTCATTTAACCTTATTTATAATATATATATATATATATATATATATAATTTTCTTACACTATTACTTTTGAAAATCTAATGAACAATGCTACCTCTCATTTAATGTCTTTGTTATGCAAATCATCAGTTAGTAAATATACTATAATGGTAAGAAGCTTTGCAAATGTAATCACTAAAAAAATATATAAAATTAATTAGCCACTATCATTATGGAGTAGTGGTCTATAATTTTATGCATCCAAAAAAATTGAATATATAGAGTTTTCTTAAAGGTATTTGTAAAGATTCACATTATATATATGTATGTGTGTGCGTGTACGTGTGTGTGTGTAAAGGTAAATATATATATATATATATATATTTATTTATTTAAGGTTTATCTTCAGTTACCTTGACTCCTTCTTCCTGTTTCCTTGGCCCATTATTTTGAGTCTGTATGGATCAATTAACTATCCTCAGGCGTTCTCCTATCCTCGAGCATGGCCAATATCCCAATAAGGTACTCGGTGCACGTGTCCACACAATACTAATTATATCTTTCATATATAATTAATGAAAAACGCATTATATATATATATATATATATATCGTCTTTATATAAATCTTTCTTGCCCATCATGTGGGTTAACAACTAGATCTTAATAAACCACCACACACTTTTGGTTGAATGGTTACTCGACAAGTACAAGTTCTTATTGGGTTCAAGTCTCCAAGTAGCATACCAACTTTTAAATAACTTATTAGAAAGATAAGACAGCCAATCAAAAATGTTACAAAATCCCCCACCCTTGGGGGATGCCCTCAGTGACAAGGAACATGTACTAGGGTGTATGTGAGACTCATTTAGAGCATGGACTAGGACAAAAGAAAAGAACCCATTTTTCCAGTATCATTGATCAATAACAGTAAATAAAATAAAACTTCACACACATACACATAACTTAGCTAGAGTAGAATTTTTATCTCTGAAGATCAGGGAAGAAAAATTAAAAAAGTTATTCATTCCTTAAAAAAGAAAGTAAGGGAAACTACAAGTAAAGAGACAAAAGAAAATAAAGACAAATTTTGGGTTATCAATCATGGCTGGTTAAAACTTGAAAGTGGAAAATGAACAAAATTTGAACATGTAATTTAGTTTTTTTTGGGCCTCCATCTAGAAAATTTAAATCAATGTGAGTATCGAAAATCTAATCTTTAATAATTAAATATAAAATCAAAACTTTTATTTGATATCTTAATATTTTTTTTGTACAATCATTTGAGACTTCACCATTTTTCACTTTATTATTTGAGTTAAAATTCCATTAAGATTCCTTATAGAACCTTATAAATTTGAAATCATATATATATATATATATATTTGGGTAAACTAAATAAATTGTTCCTATCCCATACACTATATTTCAATTTGGTCCCTAACCTTTCAATTGTGTTAATTTGGTCTCTTACCTTTTAGTGTCATATTAACTTAGTCCCTACTATCATCTTTTAGATGAAAAATTATGATGTTTCAAACGGAATAATAAAGAATTAAGTTGCCTACCACATCAACTGCCAACTCTACAACCACATCATATTAAAATATTTAAAAATAAATAAATAAATTGTTGTTTTCACGGAGATTAAGGTTGGGGGAAAAATTAAAATCACTCTCTCTCACAGTCTCACGGACACTGATCTTTGACCCTAACCCCTAACTTTTTGGCTAAGGCAGAAGTTGCAGACGACAATGGCAAGGTCAGGCAATGAGGACCGGTGACTGAGTTTTCTCTTCGGCGGTAAAAGGTTTGACTCTCTCTCTCCCTCTCTCTCTCTCTCTCTCTCTCTCTCTCTCACACACAATCTTGAGACTCTTTATTTCTTTAAAGAGTGTCTAACCACCTTTGTCTCTCATCTCCTCTCCCTCAAGTCCTTGCATTCGAATATAGGGCTAGTACCTTGTTCAAATTGGACATATGAACTAAAGATCCTTGCCATTTTTTTGGTGTATGAAAGAAGTAACTCCAGCTTTTTTATTTTTTATTTTTTTTTCTTGTATTGGACACAGCCGGTTCCAAGCCCAATTGAAGGAGGAGAGTTCATGTTTTGTTTAGAGAAATAGATTACAAGATGCTTTTGATCTTATAATCTATTAGTCACTAACCCGTGCTATGTACGGGAACTTACCTATTTGTGAGATAAACTAACATAATTTTATAAAATCTTAAATTGATTAAGAAACTACACCATTGTATGATTTGATCTTATATTATTCCAATTTGTGTTACAAATTGATGAAGAAGCCATTGCTTGAATGTGCAATGGCTTACAAAAAATTTGTCTGACAATTTCAAATACTACAAAAAAATAACTCAAAAATTTAGATATTAAAATTTCTGAAAGACCAAAAAATATTAAAGTAAATTATCAATGTTTGAGTTTAAGTTTAAGTTGAACTTGTTAGAGAGATAGAGTTTCACTCCTTATTAAGTTTGAAATAAATAAAATAATTTTGTTTAAAAAAATGATGAGTTTGAGTTTAAGTTGGACTTGTCAGAAAGATAGAATTTCACTCATTGTTAAGTTTGGACTAAATAAAAATAATTTTGTTTAAAATAAATGATGAGTTTGAGTTTAAGTTTAAGTTGAACTTGTCAGAAAAATAGAGTTTCACTCCTTGTTAAGTTTAGATTAAAAAAATAATTTTGTTTAAAAAAATGATGAGTTTGAGTTCAAGTTAGACTTGTCAGAGGAATAGAATTTCACTCCTTGTCAAGTTTGGACTAATCAAAAATAATTTTGTTTAAAAAAATGATGAGTTTGAAGAGAGATAGAGTTTACTCCTTGTTAAGTTTGGACTAAATAAAAATAATTTTATTTAAATAAAATGATAATTTTATTTAAATATTGTGCTGACGTGAAAAATTATAGGAGATTCAGAGATTTTGGTTATATATATATATATATATATATATATAGGGAAAATTATTAGATACTCCTAGAGTATCATAAATGCATAGTCACCCCTCTCACATGAATAGTGGTTCCCACCATGAATTTAATTAGTAAGATCCACTATTCATGTGAGAGAAGGGAATACATATTTATGGTACTCTGGGAGTACACAATAAATTCCCTATATATAGATTACAAGCTATAATACTTATCTCTTTTTGTATACATTTGTATTTCTTATAATGTGAAAATTCGTGTACTAATTAGAGCTTTTTTCTAATTTATCAAGCTTAATTGATATGATGTGGCTGTACACTTAATATTTTTGAGACTTGGGCTGTCCACTATCCCTATCTGATTGTTTGGCATTTGTCTTTGATTTTTACATTCTTCACTTGTTTGATGCATCAAGCAAGAATAGTTGGGTTAATTGGCATGGATTGGTTTTAAAAGACCTAAGTTGCAAGAGAATGGTCGCCTAAGTTTTGCTCAGCATTAAACTGGGGAAATAAACAAGTGAGTATGTGTTTGGTGTTTTTATGACGATATTTTGCCCTTTTTAAGCATTATGTGGTGAAGAAGAGGCTTGGCTTTTTATTGGGAGTTACAACTACTTGTAATGGAATAGAAATTTATTAAGATATTTACACATTGCTTGTACATGCAAGGCTCACTTAAAGCCGAAAATTTACAAACTAGCAAGCACCGAAGTTATAGCAATTGCACCAAAAAGCAATAGGCAAGCAATACAGAAAGACTAATGTGCTAGAGACACACAATTCTGACACAGCTTGTTTGAGGTGGCCTTCAGCTTTAATGAATTTCTTGTAAGCTGTTGCTCTTGAGGTGCCCCATCAGCACTAAAATTGTGTGCCTTATGGTTAGCAATGAAATCTTTGTACCAAGTCGCTGATAGTTTCCTAGTTCTCTTGAGAGTGGCATAATCAACATAATGAAGCCCAAACTTAATGGTATATCCATCTAGCCACTCAAAGTTGTCAAGCAAGGACCATGCAAAATACCCTCTCACATCTGCTCCTTTCCTGATAATATTACCAAGTTAAACACAAATCAGGTAGCCTTCAAACATCTCATTAGAAATGTTAAAGACATCGGGTTGACTAGACTCAAATCTATTGTTCAATTCTACTTGGAGTTCAAGCAAAGAAATCCTAGTTAAATTGCAAATAGTGTAACGCTAGTTTAATGTATGGTTTGTCTAGGTTTAGCCTACTATTAATACTTATCAAGCTCCTATAAGTTCATTGCAATACTCGGTTCATGTAACAAAGATGTAACCATTAGGTACTTTCCCCTATGGATGTAGGTCTTTTTTTTTTTTTTTTTGATAAGTAACGTAAGGATATTATTAATAATAGAAAAAGTGCCAAGCCGAGTACATTGGGGATGTACTATGGGGGCACAAATCAAGTAACTAAAGTACAACGATCAAGAAAAATAGAAAAAGAAGAACAATAAAAATGAGAAAAGACCACATTCCATTCAAAGAGAGTGTGCAAGAAAAAAGACTTAAGCTTTAGCAAGGAACGTTCACAACTCTCAAAACTTCTAGCATTCCTTTCACGCCAAATGCACCAAATCAAGCAATGAGGCACTACATCCCTACGGATGTAGGTCTTTTAAGGCCAAACTACATTAATTTTCTACTTTCTCTTTCTTTATCTTATCTTTCTATGATAATATTTATTTTTCTTATTTTATATTTTCCCAAACACTTTATCATGGTATTAGCACCATGTTTTATCTTTTCTAACGTGATATAAAAACCATGTCTCATCTTTTCTAATATGTTTTATCTTTCTCTTGTGGATGTAGGTCTCTAAGGCCACACCACATGAATTCCTTGCATTCTATCTCTTTTTCTTATTGTCTTTTTATCCTTTATATTTTCCCATACACTTTATCATGGTATCAGTGCCGTATTTTATATTTCTGACACGGGAAAATCTCACAATTTGTCAGAAAATACCACAGAGGAAAATATACAAAATGGTTGCAGGTTGTGTCACTTCTAACAGCTTAAGCAATATAGTGGAGAAGTTAAAATAGTACATAAACTGATAAACCCATCTAAACAGTATAAGATTCCTTAACAGTGAGTACTTCCTAGTTGTTTTTCAAAACAAGATAGAATTCAAAGCATAAACATATGTAAAACGTTTAGTGCCAATGATGGCTTCATCTTCTAGTACCTCATTGCTGTTGCTAGAGCATCTAAGTAGCTGTTCATGTACTCCACTCTCTTGACATCATGAATTGAATTTTCCATGGTGGAATGGGGATTCTCCTTATCACAAAACCCTATTAGGTACACCAGAATTATATAAGAACTTGTTAAACACATAGAGCCAATATTTATTTGAGACTATAAAAGCTTAATTTGCACTCACCATTTTCTGTTATAAACAATGGAATGTTGTTATATCTCTCTTTTATATATGTCACCATCTTTTCCATTCCTTGAGGATAGACAAATAGCCAGTCAACTTCCGTCTGCATCAATATGGAGACTTAGTAATTTAGCAAAATGCATAGTTGTGGTAATTTCGACAAGTGAGATTATATATTCATACCGGCTCTCCAATGAAGATGTCGTTCTTTTTAGCTGTTCGTAAAGCAAAACCTTCTGTTCTCGAAGCTCCTGGTCCTGGTTCACACGGAGAAAATATACAGTCTTTTACATAGAAGCTGGTGTAGTGATTGATGCCAATGAAGTCTAATTTATTCTTCAGCATCTCCAAATCCTGTTTTGAGAACATAGGCAAGTCCGATTGAAGAATTTCTTGCATCTCTATTGGATATTTCCCACGTATAATTGGGTCTAAGAACCTGCATTGAACTTCTAGATTAAGTCAGAGCAGTGCCTCTATTATGAATGCAAAGTTCTAAAGAAATCAATATGTCAACAAGTTTTTAAATTGTGGATCAGTTAATGATGTTTTTTTTCACCAGTTCATGTAGAAAGATTGAGCCCTCTCAGCTGCTAACTTATCTTCCCAGGAGTCACTAATAGGTTCAAACCACATAGCATTCATAACAATTCCAATGCTGCCTCCTTGTTTTTTCTGGATGTTGAGTAAGAAGCATTTTAGTAAAGAAAAGAACTGCTTTAATTATTGTTTCATTCATTATATCTCCTAAAGAGTGTTGCATCAAGGACTTGGAAGACATTGACTAATTTACCTGGTATTTGGTTCTATAAATACCGACAGCAGCAGCGTGGGATAGGATCATGCTATGAGCCACAACAAAAGGCTCTTTCTCTGAGTCCCCACTGCTACAATTCCCAAATGGCCAGGAGCAGCGACATGGTGGGTAAATCCCTGTCCTGTAACCGCGAATCGCTACTACATTGGGCTCATTTAAAGTGGACCAGTACTTGACCCGGTCCCCAAAGAATCTAAAACATATATCTGCATAATATTTGAAATCCTCCCTGAAAAAATGATTTTATTCCATATAAGAGGTGGCCAATCTCATATAAATTAAGGCACAGAGAGCCTAAGTAAACCGTTTCAGGACTGCAGTAAGAGAGTGCTGCCACTTACTGCGCTTCGGAACTCAGCCAAGCTCCATATTTGCTTTCAAGCTCCTGAGGAATGTCATAATGAGTCAATGTCACGAAGGGTTGGATCCCTGAAACCAGAATATGAAAATTAATAGGGAAATCAGGAAATATATGTTTTCTTTCTTTGTAAGTGAAAATTTTGTTTACCTATGTCACAATGTGGTATGCCAAGTGACCACATTTGTGAAAATTGCAAGAGTAGATTATAAAGCGAAAATTACTTGGATGAACATACAAGTTGTGGAAGTTGAAGTGACCTTTATGCAGAAGAGCGTTTATGAAGTTGTTATAATGATCAATGCCAGCTCTATTCACTTTTCCAAATCTTCCCTCTGGTTTGAAGAAAGGGTAGGTGTGAGAGATAAAAAGTATTAATTTATCAATTCTCCCAAAAGTTTAAGCTATTATAAAATGATAAATTTAATTATTTAAACACATAATTCTAACACGTCGCCTCACATGTGAGCTCAAACTCCATTTTAATAAGTGAGACCCAACACATGAGATTTGAAATTAGAGGTAGTGTGGAAAAGATAAAGATCAAACTCAAGACCTCCTTCTATGATACTATGTTAAATTATCAATTGTTTCAAAAACTTAAATTATTGAAACTTTTGAGACAATCGATAGTTTAACAAAAAGAACATTCCCTTAATCAAGTTAGAAGGTCTTTCCCTTTAAAAAATTGAAGAACTTACCGGGTAGAATTCTTGCCCATGATATGGAGAAACGGTAGCTGTTGACTCCCATAAGATCCATGAGATATAGATCCCCCTGTTTTGTCATAGCATAGCAAAACATATTGATCAGTTTTGTTTTTAAAATTTTCATAGTTTGAACTATTTAGTTACTTAAGAATAATATTAAACAATGAGAAAATTTGACGAATACTTTAAGAACATTGGTTTAGAAAATATTTTTAGAAATTTTTTATAGGAAAATAAAAAAGCAATTGACTTTTTTGACATCTTTTATATATTTTCCATAAAAGCAGTATCAAAACTTTTCTAAAATGGTCTATTACCAAATATCTTAATGGCACCTATTAATAGGACCCTTAAACGAAAAGCCTAGAAGATCACTGACAAGCCTTATTACAGTGCTATGGGACATCCCTTGTTCTGTCACAATAGCAAAATACGCTCTATTTCTAATGTTTGGAGAGATAGACAATGCCTTTCCAAATTCTAAAAACTCCATTACATGTTTTGGATTAATACACTTAATTTCTTGCTAATGAAGGTCCTCTAAGTAGGGATAATTATAGAATACTTCTGGAGTACTATAAATGCATACTCTCACCTCTCACATAATTGTGGGTCTCACTAATTAAATTCATGGTGAGACCTACAATTTATGTAAAGAAAAGAGAGTACGTATTTATTGTATTTTCGGGGTATTCAATAATTTTCGTGTAAGTAGTCTATTTGCAACAAAAACAGATGTAGAGTCTGCTTAGCTCAAATTATGTATAGTTTCAATTTACATGTCTTCATGGCGTAAAGCCTTTTTAGCTCTTTAAAACACAAAAGTCCTTAAGTATGTTTCTTTTACATGATTAAAATGAGCTCATAATCATGGGGTCCTTTTCTATCAGCCAATCCCTTTAATAAGTGGGGTTGAAAACTGACCTTATCAGCATAAATAATTCAATGAACCATGATATATTTAATAGAGATGAGAAAACAAACAAGATCTCTAAATTAAAAAAGGTGAACTTACAATAAGATAAAAAGTGCATGACAATGATATGTGTGCTTCATAATTTAGCAATTAAATTTTATTAGCCACATACTTATGAGAGGTAATAGAGATGAGAAAACAAACAAGATCTCTAAATTAAAAAAGGTGAACTTACAATAAGATAAAAGTGCATGACGATGATATGTGTGCTTCATAATTTATCAATTAAATTTTATTAGCCACATACTTCTGAGGGGTAATAGAGATGAGAAAACAAACAAGATCTCTAAATTAAAAAAAGTGAGGTTACAATAACATAAAAGTGCATGACAATGATATGTGTGCTTCATAATTTATCAATTAAATTTTATTAGCCACATACTTCTGAGAGGTAATAGATATGAGAAACAAACAAGATCTCTAAATTAAAAAATGTGAGGTTACAATAAGATAAAAGTGCATGACAATGATATGTGTGCTTCATAATTTATCAATTAAATTTTATTAGCCACATACTTCTGAGGTTGTCACATCAACAATTGTTTACTTCAATTTGGAAGGACTCACAAATGAAGAAAAATGTGTAAAATTACATATTTTTTTCTTAAAAATAAGTGTATAATTGTGTAAATTTATAAATTTGCTACAATAACTTTTATACCAACATTATTCATATTGCATTTAGTTTTTTTATTTTCTTTACGTATCTCAAGATTGAAGGAAGATAGTAGACAGTGGTTGTTGTATATGATGAAAGATACACAATTAAAACAATCAAGAAAAATTAATATTTTTATAATTAATATAAAGTAAAATATATAATCTGACGTGGGATGTTTTGAAAAGTGAGAATGTAAAATAGCTAGAAAAAATAGGTTAATCCCCATCAATATTTGCGTCTGAGAAAGTCTCTAGACAAATGCCACAATTCTAATATGATCAACTATGAGTGATGGGGAAAAAGTATCGCTTATATGTGAAAATGGAAGGCAGCCACTCATAATCGATCAGAATTGTAAAAAAAGTTGTAGTATAAAAATGATCATAGAAGAACAAGGACTGTTTCACCTGGATTGTGTATATCATTTTTACTTTATATAGCTCAGCGTGTGTTTGCTTCTCTCTCTCTTTCTAACTCTGGCCTTGCGCTTGAATTGAATTCAAATTAAGAACAAATTCATCGTCAACATTCTCATACAAAAAATAATAACAATAACAACAACAAAAGGACTTGAGTTACTGGATATCGATGGTACTGGTCAACAGCAATATCTCCATTACTCCCATCCATGATTTTACCTGTAACATACAACTCAAACCATCAGAGGAAAAGATTGAAAGGGGAAGGGGGTGTTGAAGAGCATTAGAACAGAAAACATATGCTAACCAGGCATATGAGTGAAAACATCCCAGTTATTAAGTCCTTTACCATAGCTCAAGAAAGCTCCTTCAAACTGAAAATGAAATAAAACATAAAAATATATTGAAAACAAAAATAATCTGATTAGTGATTAGTATGTTTGAATGAACTTTAATTTTGAGAGAAGTGAAAGAGAGGCAAGAAAACCTGATAAGAAGAAGAAGCTGTTCCAAAGAGGAAGTTGCTTGGGAATTGAGATGATTCAGTACTTCCTTTTAGAGATATGGTATCACATGTTGCCACTAGAATTGGAAAGCACATATGAAATACAAAGAAAGCATGCAATACTAATGAAAGCTCCATAGTAATTAATGCTATTCCAAATAAAATGAATCCTTTTGGAGAAAGAGAAGTAAAAGTTACTCTAGTGAACTTATTATGGAGTACTATCTTTTTAGAAAATGAGAATTTATGTTGTTCAAAGGGTAACAATCAGGAAAGTATCTAAACACAGAAAACAGCAATTATTAGCTGAAATGAGCATCTAGATGGCTACGACATTTATAGTCATGCATCAGCCAAAATGTGATATACATGACACATTGTACTGTTTGAATGGACACATCACACAAATGATATCTCCCACAAAAGCTAACTCCCTTGATTGTTGCGTTTGGAAATTTACTAAACCATACATGCAACTATCATTAGGTGGATGGATAATGAATTATTGTTACTTCATTGACTTGTTCTTGAAATAATGATTTTCATCACTCACTTCACATCAACTACATAGCATAGAAAAGGCGATTAATTAAGCTTCTTCAAGTAGCAAGCACTTAAAAAAATCTTCTGTAACTTGTGGTTAGTAGTGGTTAGGAGCCTAGGACTACTAGAATTGTGTGGCCTCCATTAAGAATGCATTAGTCTGCAAATAATAAAATTGCGGGGTCACAGTGTCACACAAGTCTATGACAGAAAAAATGTATATTTGAAATTGACTGGGAGATATGATGTTAACGAATGAGAGAAAACGAATTGATCATTAAACTTGGAAAGAAAGAAAAGGTATGCATCTAAAATTATTGCATGCCGTTGAAAGAGACATGGCCTTGAAATGTCAGGGAAAATTTCCATGATGTCTCTAAATAATATCAGGGGCAACTTTTGTCTCTTATGTTCCACAATATCGCCTCAATTAAATTTTCATATATTTGTTTTCGGTGAAACTTGTGTTCAATGTCTTTTGCACTGGACACGATACAATTAAAATACATGTCCAGTTTTAAATATTTATCCGTATCTTAACATGTCTAGTGCAAAAATAAGCACCAGACACAGATAAGACCTATGAAATTAATTGGAAGAAACGTCTAGAGCATTTTTTGAGGTTGAAAAGGACCTCTTTCGGTGATTGCAGTGGCCCACTGTCCCCCCCAAAGTGCCAACAGTGATAAAGACGACTTTTTGGTTGATGCTAGATAGATTCTAGCCTATCCTTATGATACTTTTGATATATAATTAGTGTGAGTTGCACGTGCCTTGTTCAATGGATGCTAGGGCCTTGTTTGGATATTATTTTTTTTATCACTTAATTTTCGTTATTCATCACTCATCACTTTAAAATTTCACACCTATTTGGCATCATCACTCACTTGCCATCACTCAATATTTTTCACACTATTTGTGGGTCCCATACCTGTCACTCGGTACAGTGTTTTTTTTTTTTTTTTTTCAATACCCAGATCACTTGAGAAAGAAAAAAAAAAAAAAAACCCAGATTACTCGAACCTAGTGAAAAAAAAGAAAAAAAAAAAAAAAGAAGAAGAAGAAGAAGGAAACCCAAATCACCGAACCCAATGAAAAAAAAAGCTAAACCCAAAAACCCGAACTCAGTAAAAAAAGAAAAAAAAAAAAGAAAAGAAAAAAGAAGACGAGCTGATCAGAAGAAAGGAAAAAAAAAAAAGTCAGTTGGTCAAAAGGTGCAGCTGAATGGGTTCCTCATGTGTGTTTAATTACAAAAATGCCATTAAGTTATGAGTTATGGAAACTGAAAACAACCAAAATGTGTTTTCAGTTTCCATAACTCATAACTCAAAAATCAAAGAATTAAGTGATGGAAACAGAGTTATGGAAATAGAGTTATGGTGCTCCCAAATGAACTTCTCACTATGGGTCCCATCATTTTTGAGTTATGAGTTATAGAAATAAAGTTATGAGTTATGGAAACTAGAAATCTAAACACCCTCTTATTAATTTTATTTGTATGATTGTACATGTTCAAATGTGATGTTTGTGTGCTCAACCATATGTGGATCAAACCAAAAAGATTTTTGTTATTTTTGTTTGCTTTTGGAAGTGATTTGTATCATCCATGTTTTTCAAAATTTTTCAAGTTGTATTTGTGTGAAAAACATGTTTTCTTGGGGTTTTTGTGACCCATTTCATGTGTAAGCTCAGTTATGAGTTAAATGGTCCAATTCTCAAGTTTTTCAACTTTGAACAGAGAGTTTCGCGACTGTTTCTTACTAGCGAAATTTTCGCAAGTAAGGCTTACTAGCGAAATTTTCGCGGGAAACTAACTAGTTACCAACGAAAATTTCCAGATTAGCTTTTAAAGGGCATTTAGTCGGTCATTTGTTTTAAACTTCACCCATCTTCTCCCAAACCCCTATTTTAATGTTTAAACATCAAAACCCAACTAAATTCAAATGTTTTTCATTCCATTAACATCTCTAAGGTAATCTTTAACTTTCTTCATTGATTTTGATCCTTAGATTATGTTTTTGGGGGTTTATGTTCATAGTTGGAATTTTTTCAAATGAGAGTTGGAAAACTTGTTTTGTGTCAATCTTTTTGATTGGGTTTTGTTTCAAATGATAATTTGCTTTGGATGTTGGCCCCTTGTGGCAAAAATAACATGTATTTGGGCAAGATTTTCATATGTTCTTGCATTGTTTAACATGCATATGTAATGTGTGCACTTTAAGTGTTTGATAAAATGCCCAAATGGCATTTTCTTGTTGTTTTGGAGTCCAATGAGTACCAAACTTTGGGGATTACCATGATTATACATGTTTATCATGTTTTGATCATTGGTTGTGTGTTTTATACACTTTGCCCCTTGAGTGCTTATTCATGCATTGGTCATGTATCTCACATGCACACTAGATGCACCTTTGCTGCACACACTTGATCACTTAACATGTTTCGCACTTCACTCATGTTAGTTAAGTCTTTTTAGACCTTTTAGCACATATAACATGTTCTTGTGTCTATGTCATGCCTAGGTCTATATCATGTTCCATCATACTTTATGCTTTGTAGCATCGTGTCTTTAAAATGTTTTATCTTTTGTTTGAGCTTCATTTTCTTATACATCTCGCACCCCTCTTGTCACGCCCCAAACCCAAAAGGGTCTAAAGCATGAGAAATCATCTCAAAGGTACCTGTAGATTTTTCCCTTTTTCCTTTTTGACAATTCAAATTGTAAGAGATCTCTCTTTAAGCTCCTTTCTTTTCCACAGGATAAGAATATATAACCACACTAAAATCTCCATAACACAAGTCAGAGCTCAGTAACACATCTACAAAAATAACTAAAAATTTTATGTCTCCATATGATACATAAATATATTACAAAAACTCCAAATGATTTAAATAGAAAGTTCCAAAGTTCTCTAAAATATGCAATCCCAACAAAATTCTTGGGCTAACAAGCCTCAAGAGCCTAACCTCTAATAAAATTTACTATCGCAAGCTCCTTTAAAAACAACTAGATGATCAAATCACCAACCATTACTAATGTAAGTCTCCCAATTCAGCATAAAATTCCAATCACTACCGATAAAGCAAGCTCCATTCCCATGATATAGCTAATTAATCTGTAAGACTGTGAAAGATTGGGAAGAGCTAAATCCCAGTAAGTAGCATAATTAATGGAGGTGAGGGAAATTCAAGTTTCATTTTCAATAATAATAATAATATGATATGACAAGAACGATTGAATAATGAAACACATAATTTCTCAAAGTAAATACTTTAAAACTATATACTATGATCTGTGAGCACCAACAATATAATTTCCAAAGCCATAAGATCTAATATAAGGTAAATTATCACAAATATACCACACTACAACATAAACCAGTCAGGGGATCCACCCATCCACAACTGGCATGATATTGTCCTCTCTGGTATGCAAACTCTTGGCCCCATGGATAGCAACCCAACCTATACCCTCAAGATTTTTCTCTCCCCCCATGGGCAGCAGAGAGAGTGCGTCAAATAGGACCTCTCTTGCACGTGGTCTCTTGGCCCCATGGGCAGCAGCCTCATCCACACACAATCAAGGAACCTCTCCTCCCCATGGGCAGCAGGGGAGAACACGTCATCCAAAGTGAAAAGACACTAACCTAGATTTGATTCCATTGTCACAAAGACTACGGAAACCAAATCGGGTGATCACCGGGAAATCACTTATGGCATGGTGTTAAAACCACATAAAACTCACAGGTTACATTACTTTCAAATACATAGTTTATGTCTAGGTAACTTCAGAAAAACATTAAATAATCTAACTTCTACAAGGTTTGTAAGGTTTTCAACTTCGTTCTTGTCAAGAGATTTTCTATCAATTTCCCAAATAATACAAGACAAGATAACCATCTTTAAATATTCAATATACCATAAAATCAATGACTTTCATATCAAAGATTAAATAAAATATGCTCATTTTTCCATATCTGCAATTCATGCATTTTTCCAAATGTGATACCAAATATGATGCATTTTCATATATATAATAATATATAACAGGGTTACAACACAATACTTTTAAGAAAACATATATTCATATAAAATTTTCTAAAATGTCTTTGACCTAAAAATAACATTTATAAAACATGGTTATTTTCCAAAAATCCCATTAAGAAGCTACTTACCTTGTAACCCGCAAAAGCCTAATTCTCCAAGCTCCAAAGGAGATTAGCTAGAACCTCAATAATATCAAGTAAACCTAACACAATAAGCATAGAGCTTGAAATTATATCTAGCTAAAATTTAGGAATTTCCAAATGAGCACTTAATTAGGCAAGCCTAGTATTTAACCTCATCAATAATAATATATTCCACTTCCAAAGTTTCACAACAAATTGATTCACAAGGCATAAACTCCAATTTATAAAGTTAACCCGTTTAATATCATCTCCAACATCATGACTAGCTTCCATAAAATTTACACTACATCATTAAGAGACCCATGAAAGCAAAATCAAAATATCCACCAAGACAAGAAATTTAAAACTTCAACTAACTCCAAATAAACCCAATGGCAATAGAAAAATTAAATTTACCAACCATCACATGTTATAACTCAAAACCCTAAATTTTTTACCATAAATAAACCTTAGGTAGTCATCATTAGCACAAACCATATACCCACTCATCAAATAATTTCACCAATACAAAACCCATACATAAAAACACATAAATATCACTTTCAATGCTAACAAATGACATGGGTATCATTATTAAAGCTTAGATAAAAATAACCTCAAGTAAAAGTGTGACTTTCTTACCCTTCACCCATACTATATATACCCTCATCATCCACAAATTGTAAAGAGGCCATTTAGAGAGAAAAATCCTAGATAGGTTTTCTACAACACACACACACCCATCTTTTAGAGAGAGAGCTACTCATCCTTAGTGAGAAATCATTATAGCCTCTTCTCCTTCCCTCTCCCATTGTCATACCTTGAGAGGAGATTTGTTCTCAAACACAATCCACAACTTTTCAAAGTGTAAAGAGTATTTTGGAGCTGGGAAGCACTGGAGATTTGCCAAAAGAAGCCGGTGAGACTTAGCGGACGCAATCAGGCGTATTACGGGATCCGAAGAGCTAGAGAAGACAAGGCTTGACGAAGTCAGTTGGTAGCAGGAGCTTGGAGGCTCGAGTACATTGGGTAGACTAGGTTTGAAGGGTCTTTTGTTATTCGTGTACTCCAATTTTATTCTCTAGTGGATCGATTTACCACTTGGAGGGCGGTAGAGAGGTTTTACGCCGAGTATTTCAGTTTCCTCTTCAATAACACATCGGAGTGTTATCTTGTGTTTGCATTCTTCTAACCTACTCTTTTACCGTTCAATTTATTGTTGTACTTTATTGATTATGGGTTAGAGTAGTTTATTTGTTTACTTGCTCACATTTACTCTATTCCGCACTTAGTATAAGTTAGAGTATAATCTATCGAGTCATTATCTTTTATTTGGGGGGTCTAAGCAGCTCTTGTACTTTTAACACATTTTCGAGCTTTCAATAGGGTATCCATTTCTACTCTATAATGATTGTTCTTTACCATCAGATTAAGAAACTAATAAGTTATAAATAAAAATTAAAAAAAAATTAAGGTAACAATTTGAGCATGCTCAATAAGAGCATTACCATCCGAGGATGCAAAAAAAAAAAAAAAAAAAAAAAAAAAAAACTATTTTGCATCCTCAAGCACTACTTCATCTATTTAACCAACTCATTTACAACTTATCCTACATCTCAGTTTTTATATTTACATACAGCCCAATAAAATAATATAAACTACCTAATAAAATAATAAAAAGTATTATTCTCTCTTTTTCCTCCCACTCACTTTTTTTCTTCACATACAACCACAAGATTAAAATAATATTTTTTTACAACCTATGAATAGTAAGGTTGCATATATGCAACCTTAGAGCATTAGCATCTGAAATGCCAAAAACTACTCTTTCTCTCTCCTCTCCTATCTCCCTATTTCCTCTCTTCCTCTGTCTCTATCTCTCTAGCAACCACCACGTATGAGCTTAGCCACTCAACAACAATCCAGCACCGAAGCTTAACCACCACCACCCAATTACTGAAAGTTTATCCAACCAACCACCCTACCCAAATCCAACCCACCGACCCAAATCACAAACCCATGGTTGACTCATGACTACCCCCAAATCACAACCACAAATCCACTGGAATCCACCACAAAACCATCAACTACCCACCACAAATCCAAAACAATAAACCCATCCACTACCCATACAAACCCATCGAAGCAAACTACCCCACCCAGATCTAAATAAATAAATAAACGCTCAGCTAGTCCAACCACCGTTCATCTTCGATCTGAGAACGAAACCCACCACCAAACTTCGATTTGTGTCATCACCAAAACCCACCACCAAACTCCAATCTCAACCATTGAACCCTACCACCAAACTTCAATACAGCCACTGATCATTACCTATCTAGCCACCAAACGATCAAGCAACCCATCACCAACTGAGCAACCATCATCAATCTATCCATCGACTGACCCAAACTCCAACCACAGCCACTAACCCAAACTCTAATATGTTCCATCACCAAAACCCACCACCTAAAATTGTGAGGATCACGAGGGAGGGTTGAGAGAGAAAAGAGTTTCGGAGATTAAGGCTAGGGAGAAGTGTAGAGAGAGAGAGAGAGAGAGAGAGAGAGAGAGAGAGAGAGAGAGTTTTGGAGACTTGAGAGATTGGGAGAAGCGTAGTGTCAGAGAAAAGTGAGAGGGAGAATAGATTTTTCCAATAAAATAATAATTTTTTTTTTTACATCCAAGTGAACAGTTGGTTCTATATATAAGAACCAATTGTTCACAGGTTGCAAAATAATTTGCAAACCCACACCCAAATGGAGCAAGCTTTTTGAGGTTTTGGTTGTAAAATAGCAACTGGTGTGTGTTTACACCCTCCAATGCTAGTGCTCTTACTATTCATAGTTTTCAAATTTTTTTAAGTTTACAAACCCAGATGGAGTGGGTTTTAGGTGAGTTGGGTTGTAAAATAGCAACTGGGGGGTGTTTACACCCCCAATGCTAGTGCTCTTACTGTTCATAGGTTGCAATTTTTTTTTAAGTTTACAAACCCAGATGGAGTGAGTTTTGGGTGACTTAGGTTGTAAAATAGCACCTGGGAGGTGTTTACACCCCCCAATGCTAGTGCTCTAAGGTTGTTAAATTGACTAAAAAGTCATTTAGCAACCAATACCCTAAAAATAACTTCTATAGCAAAAAAGGCAAAGTTAAAAAATTTTGAGTTTGAGCTACAGCGAGCTGCTCTTAAAACTCAAAACAAAAAATAATTTTTTAATGTTGGGTTGTTAACAAAATAGTATTTTAATGTGTCGATGGTAGTGGTTGTTATTTATTATGTTGGATATATTATTTTATTGTGTTGTTTATATTATTCTGACAAAATATTCATATATAACAAAATGAAAAGTAAGCATATGCTATATATTAGAAGGCATACAAACTTGTTCACGCAACACAGGTCACAACATCCTGAATGGCAGTTTCAATGTCACTGGCATATTTAATGTAAGTATCGAGTGGCTAGAGGATGCATTCGGAACATGTACTGCACTTTTGTACTCTTCATGCAAAATATTGGAGACAGATCCTTAGTAAAACTGGGTCAAAGACTCAAAGTGCTTATGTTCATTTTCATCAATGTCATAGTGTCAAATCTTCCTAACCAAAAACTAAATAAACAAATAAAAAAAAAATTAGACGACAGATGATCGAAACAAAAATGCCACAAGACATGGAAGTCTAAGTAGTGTATATGACCAAAGTCTAGCCAAAACAGGCAAGATTGAAAAGCAAGCATGCCATCTTAAGAGCATTCCCACCAAACATCTTAAAAATTTTAGCATTTAGCTTCTAAAACACCAACTTTATAACATATAACACATCAATATCTCTTACATCAAAACTTCTTTTTTTTTTTTTAACACTTCATTTAAATATTCTTTCTTTATCATTTTTTAGTCTTCCTCTCTCTTTGTTTCTCTCTCCTCTATCTCTCTCTTTCTCAACCCAGCACCACCGGCCACCACATCCACCCACCCATACCACATCCACCCACCATCGCCACCACCAACCATCAGTCAAATCCACGGCAACCACAAACAACAGCAGAGAAAAAAAAAAAAAAAAAAGACCTCCACATCCATACCACCGAATCAACTCAGCACCCAGACTTCTCGACCTTGAACCACTACCTCTCCCTCACACACCTCGCCAACGAGATCAACAACCGCACCACCATAACCGTTTGCACCGTCGACAATGCCACCATGTGCAACCTCCTCTCCACCCACCCTTACATCTACACCATCAAAAACATCCTCTCCCTCCACGTCCTCCTCAACTACTTTGATGCCAAAAAGCTCCACCAAATCACCAACAGGACCACCTCAATCACCACAATGTTCCAAGCCACCGGCTTCGCCCCTGGCTCCTCCAACTTCGTCAACATCACCAACCTCAAGGGCGATAAGGTCGGCTTTTCCCCTGAGGACAACAACAACCAGATCAACACCACAGAATCGAGAGAGAGAGAGAGAGAGGAAAGAAGTGGAGAGAGGCACAGCACAAGAGAGAGAGAGAGAGAGAGAGAGAGAGAGAGAGAGAGAGAGAGAGAGAGAAAAAAAATAAAAATAAAAATAAAAAACTGTAGCAAGATAAAAATAAAAAACTCTAGCATCTTGCTAGGTGTCAAAGATGAGACTCCACTGTAGCTAAATGCTAAAATATTTAGCATTTAGCATCTTTATTGTGGGTGTGTTTTTATGATTTGAGGTGTTAAAAATGTTGAAAAATAGCATTTAGCATTTTTAGCACTTTCGATGAGAATGCTCTAACAAATTTATAAAAAAGTAGCAATTCACAGAAGGATACCAAGTTCCTGGCTCGAGAGTTTGTAAGCCAACATGATTCCAAATTAATACATATCAACACAAAAAGTCAGAGATGATATACACCCTTTTTTTTAGTGTTTCTGGAAATATTGGGAGAACTATTTATTAATAAGCAATACAAAGAACATGTATAGCAGAGCCATGCATTATGAAACCTTGCTTTAGAACCCAAGAAGTGGATCCAACATATGATGGAATAAATAAATAAATAAAAACTATTGAACCATATTAGAATAAACTAAATTGTGATTTGAGCTAAATAAAAATAAGTTGAAAAATAAATGACAGTTTCTACAATTAAATTAAAGCCATGAAATCTAAATTTAATTCTAAAATAGCATATTGCCTAAAGATGATGTGCATAGCTGCTAAAAAACAGAAAACAAAAGGATTGACAATAAAAATAGTATTTTTTAATATCACTCATTTAATATTTTGGTGGCCCCAAATTTCACACTAAATTTTTGGTGGCTAAGACTTTGCCATATATGTGCGCCATGTATGTATACAGTAAAGTATTGGGTAACGTATTCATCCAGTGCTCTTGTGCACTGGATGGGATATCGGGCCAACACGTAGCCATTTTAGACCTTGTCTCATGGATTCTTTTCAATCACAAGGCCTCGTGAGATAACAAAGATTACGCAAGTTGAGCTAGCAAACACTAATACATATAGGATACAAAATATTAGGGGTTTATTTAGTTTGGCCTTTAGACTTTAAAGTGATTTTGATTCATTGAATAATCAACTAACAAAATCCATTGCAATTAATAAATAAATAAAGCAATTTCTTGATTGAATTGTTTAATTAGCAATATTCATGTAACATGTTGGGGGATAGCCATCACCCATCAGGGTGTCCCTGGAATTGGGGGCTGCCTTGGTCAAAGACTGTGGCGCCCAAGCTTTGCCTCTAAATTAGTGTTGCCATCAATGGAAAATGATATCCGCCTTTACGACCAATATTTGAGAATTCAAGCTAGGTAAAAGTGGATTTAATCAAGGTGGCCAAAGCCTAATCCCTAGCATTGATCAGCTGGTAATCTTACATTCAGTTTTTCATCCCATGCAACTACAATAAATCAATGTGGAAATTCATAATTATCGTTATTATTGCCTCAAATTAGCATGTCTCAAACATTTAACTCATCTACTACAACAAATTTTCTCAATTGTGAACAGAGGAAATGAATACTATCATCTATAGTCACCCCTGTAAATTGAACAAATATGCTATTCCTATGATTTTGAAGAAGAAACACCGTGTGGTCCCAATGAACTCGATCTAATACCAGTAACCTTAATCAGCATTCATCAGCAATGCTTCCAGCTCCAGCCCATGTTATCATCATCGCTTTTGTCCCATCCATGCTACATGCTACATGATTATTATCAAATCCTT
Source organism: Lithocarpus polystachyus (assembly GCA_033629205.1). Lineage (NCBI taxonomy): Eukaryota > Viridiplantae > Streptophyta > Magnoliopsida > Fagales > Fagaceae > Lithocarpus > Lithocarpus polystachyus. The sequence continues at coordinate 90,502,962 of CM066166.1, forward strand.
AACTTCCTCACAGCTTTGCCTGCTCACAAGTACAATGGAAAGTTGTCAGGATATGCAGACAATCACCATGGGGGTCTTGCATATTCTAGGATTACTATTAGTGTCATTTGAATTAGAGTTCATTGGCTATATAAACTAAATGTTCTTAAGGCTCACATCCACTTGGATAACATGTGAGAGTTCAATAAGCAAGAAAGATGATCAGCCTATTTCTCTAGTGATCCTAAGTTAGTTCAAAGGCTGTTCTGCAGTGTTTTTGACCCCATACAACCAAGTTGCTCATGAAGAATCCAATCAAAAAGAAACTGTCCACGAAATCATTAATGCATGTTTGTCCAAGGAAAATCTCACGACTCTTAAAATTATCAAGCTTAATCTGTAAGGAGCTGAGAATGTACCTGTGAATAGAGGAAGGTGCCAAGAATTGCGATAGCAGCTCCTAGAGCATTGATGGGTTGGATAGGTGTGTGGAATATTATGATAGAGGAGACTATGACAGATATCCGCTTCATCGTGTTTCCTATGCTAAATGTCAAGGGAGAAATCTGATCGAGAGACATATATGAAACTTGGTTATACAAGTGATAGAAGACACTTTGGGCTGCAACCCACCTGCAAAAATTCAGAGCCACACATTTTTCTTAGTAACAACAAAAATGAAAGCATGTTAGTATTTTAGCAACTGATTAGTACCACTGAATAATCAAAACCGCCACACCAAAATTGCTACTTCAATCATCCAAAACCAGACGGGAAAAACATGCCCCCTTATGAGCTGACACAAAAGATCCTACATATTGAGTTCGTTCGTATCTAATTAATCAGTTTTTTGCTTGATATTAGATATTCTACCGTTGGATAGGATGTCATTTAAATTAAAAAAAAAAAAAAAAAAAGAATGTATTTTACCTAAACGCCATAATAACAAGACCAAAAAGAAATGAAGAGAAAAAAATTTACTTCAGAAGTTTGAATGCCTCTTACATTAAACTATCTAAAATAAAATATTTCTCCTACACCATTCAAATTAGTACATGATTTTACTCAGTCAATCTAGACCTTTCTATCTGAAGAGCTTCAATTACTTAAATCGCCTAAAACAACAATATATTTACAGTGACTTACATCTCTTCTGTTTACCTAAAAGGCCAAAACAAGGTCAAATTATACTTAAAAGAAAGTTATAGTTTTACATAGCAAATCTACCCTTGTAGAATTGATAACATTTATTTAGTTTTTACTCCAAAATAGACCAAACCACATCAAGTCAATAAAACAGACAAGCGAGAAGTACAATGTCTAAGATAAGTAAAATGGTAACAATTCAATGAGAGAAGTAGGCAATTGAGATTACCATATGAAATGTGGTCCAATCTGAGAGATGGCATTTTCCCAGCCAGCAGCCCACATCTTAGGGCCCTCCACGGCAATGGCAAAAGGTGTAAGAATCAATAGAGACAATATAGATAGACATGCATAGTAGTTCATCCCACTAACAGACTTCCCCTTCATCCCTTTCTTCGAGAATATGTTCCGAAACACAAATGCCAAATTAGATATCATAGCCCCCATTAACCCTGAAACACATTGCAGCATGTATTAGATCTCAAAACACAACCACTAACAAGACCATACTACTACGACAGCAAAACAAACAACCTAGCCTTAGTCCCAAAATTTTGAGCTCGGCTAACATGACCATACAAATAGTCCAAAAACATACAACATTTTCCTTAATTTAAACAAGAAATTGATTAAGATTTCTCACCAATCATATTGAAATTGAGCTCGGTCACAGCAGCAAGCGCACATCCTCCGATAATTGGCAGGAGTGACAAATAAACCGGCACCGGAAACGTCTCACCTAACAAAAACCTTGAAACCAAGACACTGAAAGCAGGCTCACCGCTTTTGATAATGTGGGTGAAAGAAACTGCAACTTTCGACATACTCACAGTCGCTGCTACATGTCCAATTGTATGAGCCACCGCAACCTACACACATATCCAACTTAGTAAATACAAAGAAAACAGAGTCCCCAAAAAAATACAAAAAACAGAGTCTCGACACCACAACACAGTCCGTTCGAAGACAAGACAACAAACAAAAGTCACAATAAATAAAAAATAAAAAATCTCATTATGTTTTTCAAAAAAAAAAAAAGCCGCAAAAGGGTGTTCTTAATTCTACCCTAATATTCAAAATTCCATTTGATTTTTTTTCTTTTCTTTTTCTCGGCTACATTTTCTAAATAAACAAAAACAGAGGAAAACTTGCAGCCAAGAAAAATCACAGAAAATTTGATAAATGTCATTATGGTTCTCAAAACAATCCTAAAAATGGTTTTATTAAATATACTCAAATATTTAGCAATTCCATTTGATTTTTTCTTGTTCTTATCTTGTAGGTTTCCCTTTCTCAGCCAAAAAAACAGAGGAAAACAGAGGAAAACAGAGAAAAACTTGAGCTGATAGAAAATTTTCAAGCTTCTTACAGGGAAAAGAGTCTTCCAGAACTCCAAATCGGTTTTCGGAGCATCAGCGATCCTTGTGGCCCACGAGATCAGCATCATGAGTGACCCAGTTGCGAGTGAGAGCGTTGAAGTGAGCCAGGGGTACGGAAAAGCATTCAAAACCTTCTTGTTGTATATGTTGAAAACCACATTCAAAGCCCACCAGGTGGCGAAATATATACCAATTCTGAGCTTCTGAGCCGCCTCCAACCGAGCCTGCTCGTCCGGGAAATCAATGTTAATCTCCAGTGGCCGAGACTGGTCAGCTTCGTAGGCCTTGCACTCTGTTCCTCGCTGCTCTGTTTTCTTTAGCAATGAGAAATTCTCAATGGATGAAATGTAATGTGGCTTCTGAAAAGAGAAGGAATGGTTAATAAGGTTCTGTTTGACATTTTGAGAAGTTGGTTGTAAAAAATATTGAGGCTTCGGAAGAGGAAGTTTTCGGTTTGTGAAGGACGAGGCTGTGAGCTTCACTGAAGAGATCATGATGTTTGGTTTTCTGCAGAACTAAACAGAATGTGTAAATTTAGATTGGAGTTTCAGTGCAGGAAGTGGAAGGGAGCTGTTTGGTTAGTGGGCAAATGTGAGAGGTTTGAAGAATTAGAGAATGTTGGAGAGGGGAGAGAGGTTGGTGTTGAATTTGAGAGACAAGGGCAGGGAATTGGGATCTGAGGGAAAGTTTTGAAAGGGTCTTTTCTAGGGAAGAAGTGGGAAGCAGAGGAATTTATATAGGTGGACTAGGAGGTGGTGGGAATTTTCTCACCTCTTCTTCTTTTTTCTTTTTTTCTTTTCTTTTTTTTTTTCCCTCCTTTTTTGACTTGTATTATTATTATTATTTACAAATGAAAAAAAAAAAACATAATTTTTTTGTTTTTTTTTTTTTTGTTTTTTTAATGCTTGATTTTTTTTATTTTGTTGTCGGCGTTGATTTCCTTTTCACATGAATGAGAATTTTATGAGTATGATAATATCCATTTTTTTGTGAGAGAAGAGCATGATACATCACATGCATTGAATAATTTTACAAACTATTTAGTGAGATCTTATAAAACCTTTTGTACGTGGTAAATAATTTAGTTATGACACTTAATAAACCTTTATTTAATCAGTGCTTAAAATGCTCTTCTTTTTTCCCTTTTTTATACCTGCGTGAGCACTGTAAGGATATTTTTCAAAAACTATTTACTATTCTTGATCAAATGTTTCTAATAAATATATGATAGTCTGTGTAGATTCATAAGCTGCATGTAAAAATTAATAATGGAGTTGGTATTTTCTTACTTGATAATTTTGTAAAAGTTTGACTTTTTAATGTTGAGAAAAGAATGTTTAATACTCAGAAGAATTAAAGGGGAATTATAACAGATAGAAAGAAGACCTAACATATGCTTAACCTTGCAAAAATTTTGATTAGTAATGAAATCTTCAGTTTGTTTACAGCATGAGTTAATTATGTGATTTTCTTTTTTACCAATTTCTTTTTCCATGTATAAACAAGTTTCAAAATTAAACTCAATGCCTAATCACATCTAGCTCCTAACATTTTTTTATCTCAGCTAAAAGATAGAACCACAAAACTAGGACTAAATGGGTCTTACATGGAAATTTGTACCCCTTCTCTTAGCCAATTTGCAATATTTCAAATTTCTTCTAATCCCAATTGAATGGTGAATGCAAATTTGAATCAAATTTCGATTGATTTGTCCCAATATTTAGCTGCAATTACTTTTGATATTGAATTTTTTAACGAAATTTTCCTGATCTTCTTTTTCCGTGCCCAAGTTTCATGTCATTCCTACTTGGTTGATCGATTCAAGTTTTATGGGGAAGAAATATACTTCTATTTGATATTTCTCTCTTCCTACAGTCCTACCCCACCATGCTATTCTCGAACATGCTATTCTCGAACATTGTATGTACAAATCAGTACAAAAATAATTAATCGAGTCCCAATAAATTCTAAATATCAAGATTTGTCTTTATGCCGAAAACTTTTTTTTTTTTCTATTCAAGCCCACCAAGATTGTTACACCACACATGAACACGACGTGCATGCCTTTAGCATTGCTAATTCTTCACCGCAAATTCCTTGCAACAACTTCGAAGTCTGAATATAACGACAAAAACCAAGTTCATTGATTGATTGGGAGCAAAAAAAACCTCATTGAGAAAGACACACACACACACCTGGACTTTTTGCTTGTGAATCACTTGGCAACTAGTGCTAAACGTATGCCAAGTTGTTTTTTTAAGTAAATGATGATGCTGATTTCCAATGTTTCTTACAATGCAAATATTATTTTTCATGTTTGTATTTTGGACGGACGAAGATTTTTCAATTCAAAGTAATTCTTGACTGCTGGTGCAAGATGTGAATTAGATTGGCCCAGTTGTTGGTGATAATAACAGTGTTTTTTGTCTCCATTGGAGAAGAAGGATGAATTCATGTGAATTTGATTCCAAGCTGTGATTGAATAGGCGTGGGTTTGAGTTGTGAATCCAAGGAAATATAGAGGGGACCATGGTTTAAGGGTCATTTTTATGTTAGGTGGAAGTGTTTGATAATGCTATTTAGGGCACGTGAACTCTCAACTTGTGCAAGTAATACCAGTCCCTTTTGAATGTGGTAAGCAACAACTATTCCCATCATTTTGGAGTTAGCTTGCTCATATATTCTAAATATGGGATAGCAAAATTAATTTATAAACTATTGGCATTTTATAATCCTTGACTAGAGCCCTTTGACAACTACGTGCTCAAGAAATTGTTCCTTTATTTTGGATTAAATTCCAATAGCCTCATTTGATGATGTGGTGTCTAATGTACTTGTTGCATTCAATTGGATGTCTTTCACAGAAGAGGGTCTATGGATGTGATGTCCTGGATGGATTAAATATAGAATTGAATTACTTGTGTGTTATGTGGGGTGAGTGGTGCGTCTCACATTGGATTATATACTCTATTTTAATCTAGGTTTTATGAACAACTACTATGAGCTTTAATTGTGACAAACTATTCCTTTTGTGGTATAGCATATATGTCACTAGCTAGCATTTTTCCTTTTGTCATTTCATACAGCCACTTAGAGGTGAGAGCCTTGCCTAGATTCTAAAAATGGAACAACAATACATATAATGTATGCAATGGAGCATATAATATATTTTGCAGTCTACAACAATACGTATATACATACATATACATGTACATATATATATATATATATATTACATAACATAATTTAATAAAAATATTTAAATTACATATTTAGAATATTGTTTTATATAAATGAAGAAGATGACAAACGTTATTAAAATGACTTTTAAAAAATATATCATAATCAGTTGACTAATTGAAAATATCTAAGGATATTAAAAAAAATGCACAACTCCATTCCATGGAACACGCATAATATGTTACATTGAGTTTAAATTATAATATAAATTTAGAATTGTAGCATTTTTTTTTTTCCAAATATAAGAATAATCCCAATATCATTGAAACTTGAATTTTAAATTAATCCTTTAAATATTTATCATTTTTATTACTCTTTTAGGACTCATTTCTCTAATATTTAATGTCTATTTTGTTTGTACTATTTTTTAGCCCAAAACTAAAGAATTTGGCTCAAATAGAATAAAATTTTATACTTTTCAACCCAAAAAATAAGAATAAATAAATAAAATTTTGAGCCCAAAATTGAAAAGGAAACCTATAAAAAAAATCAATTTAAGGCCTAACTAGTCTAAAATGGACTGAAATAGACTAAAGTGAACCGAATTGGACCAAAACCGACCAATTTGAATAGTGCACAGGTGCACTGTCCACCGCTTATTCTCTGGTCAAATGTCTGTCGCTGTCCCGTGAACAGTGACAGACAACATCTTCACATGCTTCTCAATTTATAAAATAAAAAAAAAACAACAAAAAAGAAGAAGAAGAAGAAGAAGAAGAAGAAGAAGGAAAACGCAAAACGCCAGACGCTGGCCTTTTTCATCCATATCCAAACGCCTTCATGTGTGGAAAAACTCTTAGTATCCAAAAAAATAAAAATCATTTGTTCCATTTTATATTCAACCAATCACAAGCTTGTAATGAAACAACCTCGTCCCTATTCTTATCCTCTCCTACAGTTGCATTGATATAAAAAATTCAAACCAGATCGCTTCATACTTTATCAGCAGAAAATCTTCGATTGAGCCAAGCATTATCCCATGGAGATTGATACAATCTTATAATCTGAAAATTCAAATTACATGTAAATTTGTACAGGTAATTTATATACAACTATCGCTCCCAAAACAAGTTTCAGGGGAAAGCTTTTTTTTTTTTTTTTTTTGAGAGAAGGGGAAAGCAATTTATTTCAGCATTTGTTATCAATTACTTTCAATTTCTGTACCATGTATTTGTTTCACTTGTTGCTCCAAAAAATTATGTATTTATTTCACTTTCCTTAAAAAATAACCAAAGATTAAAATGAAAAAATAAATCAAAATCAAACAAATATCTATATAATAAAAAAAATCAAGCAAATAACATACCATGATTTGTATTGAGTTATGATTTTAACATATTTTGATTTTCCTGCCATGACAAGTTAATTGTTTTTTGCTTAGTGTGCTTGATCATGTCGTGAGGATCTTGCCCATCTTTCATCCTTAATTATCTAGAAATATCTTTAAACTGAATTTTGAAAAAATTTCCTTTAATTAATTTGGGCTTTTTAAATTTTTGAGATAAAGAAATAGGAAATTAAATAGATATATATTTTCAGTAAAGAACGGAGTGAATAGTTGACAATTTATATATAGAACATTTTTCAAAAAAAAAAAAAAAAAAGCTAATTTTTATGTAGATTGGTGATCAAAATGGGCTTTTACCCTTTTCTTACAAATTTTCTAGCAAAATGTCCCATGTCTGAAACTAATTAAGAAAATGTTTCTATTTTGAAACTCGATTTTCTAAAAATTGAGTTCCAAATGTAAAACTCGATTTTTAGAACATCGAATTATAGCGAACGTGGACTTAAGGAAAATATATTTTTTTTTAGAATTGGAGTTCCATGAACTCGAGTGCTTCACATGGTACTCGAGTTCATGGAGGTTGAGTACTTTACATGGAACTCGAGTTCTAGAAAAATTTTTTTTTTTAATTTTTCAGTTTGCTATAACTTGATTGTCCAAAAATCGAGTTTCAAAACAGGGGCATTTCTCTAATTAGTTTCAAATATGGGGTATTTTGCTGAAAAGTTTTGGCGAAAGGGGTAAATGCTTATTTTCTCCGTAGATTGGTTGAATGTTGGTACATTTTAATAGTATTACCAAGTTACCAACAAGCATTCTTTCCACTCCATAAAACCTATATAGATCTGTGTTTGCTCACTATCAAAGCTATGGATTCATTTTCTACCAAAAAAATAAAAGCAATGGATTCAAACCATGAAAATAATCCCTTTGATAAATTACCAGATGCTCTCATGCTCTTCATCCTTGACAAAATCTTAGAGACCAAAACCCTAGTGAGCTGCTTTCTAGTCTCAAAGCGCTTCGCTTCTCTTATCCCTCAAACCAAAACCAACACTGTTTTAATGAATATGAGATCCAAATCTTTTGGATTTCGAGGTTCCAACGCATTAAAGCTTTGGTAGGCCATTTCAAGCAACCTTTTGAGCATTTTAAACACACTTATACGTATTTTCACACACTTTTTTACCCACACGTATATCAAAAACACTCAAACAACATTACTTAAACCCCTCTACCAAGCACCACCATGTCTGAAAATCCAGAGTGACTTTGCGGGCATGAAAAACCCTTCCACTTTGGGCTTTCATATGTGGAAAGCTTTTTTTGGTGCTAAGTTTCATTACTGCCATTTTCTCATTTCATCGTCTTCCTTTCACAAAATAAATGACCCTTTAGCAAATAGAATCGGATGGGATTCTTGTTGAGGAAAAAACTTTGATGGAGATACATAGGGAGCTCAAATATTTTATTTGGAAGAAGCATTAAGGAAAGCATTTCGAAGGCATCAATATGTTGAAAATATAATATTTGATAATCGGTGTGTGCTTAAGAAAGTTATGATTAGCAATTCAGAGAATTAGGGAAAGGTGTGTATGGGAGAAGAAGGCATTGTGGAGTGTAGGAGGAGTTTGGCTCTGGACAATGATAAGGATTCAACCTTAGTATAATGGCATGGTGTGGTATGTGCTCGATGTGGATTTGCCAGTGCATGGATACACAATGAAAAGGGCCATACTTTTTTGCATCTTTCGAACTAGTTTACCAGAAGATTGTGGCTATGAAAACCTTCTCAAAAGATTTTGAAGACGATGAAGAGGAGTGGAAGATTTTCAATGAAGCTGTTAGGGAGATTGTGACTGTCAACAAGAACAAGAAGTACAAAAAGGGCTTACGTTTACTAGGTACTAGGGTGGCTAATTTGGAAATGAGGAATTGAGGGTCTTTACTCTTTGGTGAAGTTGGGACATTTTCATTTTTTCAGACAATAGGTCTGTTTGGATACCGCTTATTGCTAAAAACATTGTAACAAAATAATTTTTAAATGTGTGAATAGTGCCGTAGAACTCAATTTTAACTTAAAACTTATTGAATTTTGTAGTTGTGGGTCCCGTGAACAGTGCACGGAACCCACAGAAAAAATGCCAAATGTACTAACTTTCAGTTTTTAGCAACATCCAAACTCACACAAAAAGTGTCATTAGAGATGCTTTTTTTGATGGTCAAATTGTTTCTTTATTTCGTGTATTATCAACTTTGCAATTTGCATGTAGGTGATAAGACCCAGAACAAGCTCTAGAGCCACTTCAAGCAACTTGTGTTTGAGCTAATGAATTGCTTCTCTTCTTGTTTGTAATTCATTCTTGTGCTTTATCATTTCACGGTACCAATCATATTCAAGCATCTATAAACAACATATTGAAATTAGTCAATCCTTTCTCTTAAAAAAAATGTATCCTAAATCTAATATGTTATGATAGATTCAAATACATTTACTCTAGACTAGGATGAGTTTTGAACTTATGATAAGCTTTATTATTGAATTATTATAAGTATTAGTGTTTTTTTTTTTTTTTTGAGAGAGAGAGAGAGAGAGTTATAACCTATGGCATACGCTCCTGATGATAGTTCTTTATCATCAGACCAAAACACCAATCAGTTTTTGATGTAGGCGAGGATTGAACCCCCGATCTCTTATTCAACTATTAGAGACTTTACCAATTGAGTTAACTGGAACTCACTATAAGTATGTGTTTTTTTTTTTTTTTTTTTTTTTTTGCTAAACTTCAATGCCATTACTCAAAAGTAAGAACACAGAAAGCAATCCCCCTCACAAACAACCTCAAGAGAACGGGGAAGATTACTTTTATTAAAACAAAACGATTGGAGGGAGTTGAGAGCAAATCTAGCAGCTGCATGTGCTGCAGAATTGCTACTTCTCCTAATCCATTTAAACTTGCAAGAAACAAAACTAGAAAGTAAACTATTTATATTACTAACGATAGTGCTTATGTTCCAGTCAGGGACGTGATCAGGTGATGATAGAGCATTGAAGCACACTTGAGCATCCCCTTCAATAATGACAGACATCCATTGTTCTTAAATTGCTAGGTGGACAGCCTGTAGAATAGCAGCTGCTTCTGCCTGAGATGGTGTGCAAAGATGAAGTCTAGAGTCCCAAATAAACAGAACTTCACCCAAGTGGTTCCTAGCTACAACAGCTAAACTGAACTGGAGTTGTTTAGCGCCGCGTCCACATTGAGTTTGACCCAGCCAAAGGTGGGTGGGTTCCACGCCGAAATAGGTTGCACAAAAGGGGTAGGACACAAGGCCGAGAAGGTTTTGGAGAGTTCCACGAATCTTGAAAGCACATTCTGCTTTGCCTTGTGAATGTTAGCTCTACTTTCCTGGAAGTGGGTCAGGTTTCTCGTCCTCCAGATTTCATCAATAATCAGCATCATTTTAAGCGGAATAGTCCATTGTTCATGAACTGGGAGTGGAGAACGAGTGGAGAATTAGGGGGAGATATGATGAGCTTAACAATGTCTTCATTGGAAGCAATAAAGGAGGGATTAATTTTGATACCCCAGCAAGTTGAAGCCCAAAGTGCTCTAGCGAATGGACATTCAAAGAAGAGGTGTACACAAGACTCCTCTCTAGAGTTACAAATGATGCAAGTAGGATCAAAATGATCAATTCTTCGGCATAGATCCACCTTCGTAGGAAGTGCGTCTACTCCAATCCTCCACAACAACATTTTTAATCTCTCAAGTAACCTTGCTTTCCAAAGCTTCTTCCAGAGGTTGTTCTATTGGTTGTTACCGCTAGATGATCTAAAGGAAAAATCATGAACTGATTTGACAGAAAACATACCCTTAAAGTCTGGCAGCCAGATGAGCTTGTCTTGCTTGGAATTATAAGGAATTGCAATAGCTAAAATAGCTCTAGCTGAATCGGCAGAGAACAAGTCAACAATCATATTGGAGTTCCAGGAATTAGAATGTTGATCTATCAGCTGGAAAGCTTTTAGAGGGTTTTGAGTGTATGTGCTCACTTTAGGTTAAGGCTTGAAGCCTTCTAGCCATGGGACCCACAGATCTGTCCAAACATCAATTGTCCTACCATCACCAACCTGATAGCATGCACCTTTTTTGACATGCTTTTTAGCGCGTTCAATTGCTCTCCATATGGGTGAAGCTATTTTAGGTGGGTCAGCTCAGAGCCAATCATTTCGAACTTTGTACTTTGCACGTAATAGATCCATACACAAGCTTCTCTTCCCTAAATACACCATCAAAGCTAGCTTAGCTAGAAAAGCTGAGTTTACTTCCTTGACTTTTTTGAACCCAAGATCGCCTACAATTTTGGGATGACACAGATTATCCCACGCCTTCCAGGCTACAAATCTCCCTTCTTTTTCCTTTGGTTTCCACCAAAACCTCCTATTTAAGGAGTTAAGATTATCACAAATCTTCCCTGGAATATTGAAAGCAGAAAGAGTGAAGTTTGGTATGGCTTGGGTTATTAGAATTGATGAGGGTGCACCTACCTGCCCAAGAGAGACATTAGCCTCTCCACCCAGTCAGCTTAGCTTCTAGTTTTTCTTGAAGGAATTTGAAATCCTTTGAGGGGGATCTAGATAGGAACAAGGGTTCTCCTAAATAGAGAGCTTCCTTTTTGAGGCTCTTCATTTGGAGATGGTGTTTTATGGCTCTTCTACTAGCCAAATAGGTATGTTTGGAAAAAAATATTCCAAATTTGCCTCTATTTAGGCTTTGGCCTGACCACTCGAAATACCTGTCAAGACACCTTGCTAGAATTTCTACATCATTTCTAGTGGCTTTTGAAAAGAGAACAATATCGTCAGCATACATAACATGTGTCACAGTAGGACCTCTAGCACTTGCTTTTATGCCGCTGATGTTACCTGAACAGAGTTCCTTATCCAGCATCCTCGATAGCACCTCCTACCCCAAAATGAAAAGGTATGACAAAAGAGGATCTCCTTGCCTCAATCCCCTACTAGGTTTGAACTGTTCAGACTTGCCTCCATTAACTAGAATTTCGAATGATACTGATGAGATGCAAGCTGAAATCCACCTGATAAAGCCACTATCAAAACCGAAATTGGTGAGCACAGTTTGGATAAAATTCCAATTAACTCTGCCATAAGCTTTTTGGAGGTTTAACTTGATGGCCATGAAGCCCGTTTTAACTTTTTTGACTTTGAAGCTGTGGAGTAGTTCATGGACAACAACCTGATTTTCTGTGATCCATCTACCCGAAATAAATGCAAATTGGTAGGGAGAAATGAGCTTGTGGAGTACAGGTCAAATCTTGGCAACCAGCAACTTCGAAATGATCTTATAAACTACGTTGCACAGGCTAATTGGGCGGAAGTTATTGACAGAGGAGGGGTTCGAGATTTTAGGGATGAGGACGATGAGTGAACTATTTACCTCCTTGGGCAACCTACCAACCTCAAAGAAGGAGGTGACTGCTTGTGTAACGGACTTACCAACGATATGCCAAAATTCTTTATAGAATAGAGCTGGGAAACCATCTGGGCCAGGTGCTTTCAGATCTTGCATTTGAAAAAGAGTGGCCTTGATCTCTTCAGGTGTTGGGATATTACGAAGGATGGAATTTTCCTCCTCAGTGATACAAGGGGATATAAGATTATCCAAGAGCTCTGGGAAGGAAACTCCTTCTTCTGAAAACATGCTTTTAAATGAGTTGAAGAATAGAAGTCTGATATCTTTCAAGCCAGTGACCCAAGAGCCATCTTCAGATTTAATGGCATCGATGTTATTATGCCTCTTTCGGATTATAGTAGATAGATGGAAAAACTTTGTGTTTCTGTCTCCTTCTTTCAGCCATAGTTCTCTGGATTTTTGTTTCCATAGAATTTCGCACCTTGAGAGCCAATCTGATAGTTCCATTTAAAGTGCTTCTTCATCTCTGCCATTATCCTCTGGGGGAGGGTTTTTCTGAATGTCAGAAATCCTCTCCATCAGTCTATTGATTTTATCCTGACAATGCCCAAAAACTTCTTTATTCCATTTCCGAAGAGCTGATCTGGTTGCGGCTTGCTTTTTACACAGATTAACAAGTGTCGATCCTCCTGTTACTTCATTCCAAGCCTTTTCCACTATCGTGTTGCACCCATTGTCTCTTACCCAGGCGGCTTCAAACTTGAATGGTTTGTGAGCAAAGCTATCATCTGGGCTTGTATCCAGAAGGATAGGGGTATGATTAGAGTTGATGGCTCCCAGGTGAGTAACCGATGCTTTGGGGAAAGTTAACCGCCATAATATGCTCGCAATCCCTCTATCCAACCTTCTTTTAATCGCTGAATTGCCCCACTGACCTCTCGCCCAAGTATACTTATTACTAGAAAAATCCAAGTCCACAACTCCAAACTCATAAATTAAATCCTTTAGATAGTTGGTGGATGAGGAGCCACCTCCTTTGGATCCGCTAAGCACTTCATTGTCGCTAGTGGTGAAGTTGAAATCTCCAATGCACACCCAAGGGCAATTGCAGGAATTCAGGAGAGCCATTAGGTTTTCCCAAGCTTTATGCTTCTTGGAAAAGTATGGGGGGCCATAAAAGCCAACCAAGAGCCATTCACTTAGAGCATCAAAAACTTTGATAGCAATAAGGTTCTTATTGAATTCAACATGCTGGCACGAGATACCGGATTTCCAAAAAACACAGATGCCACCTGCAGTACCCCTTGCCTCGACAGCATGCATATTAGAGAATTTTATAGAATTCATAACGTATTCCATTCTGCTGGTAGAAGCTTTAGTTTCATAAAGAAACTATAAGTATGTGTTTAAAACAACATTTTCAACCACTTTCGATATGTGTTTCTCAGGTTTTTTTTTTTTTTTTTTTTATCCTTTTCACCAAATGGCACTTTTTTTGAGCTAAACCATGCGTCGTTTTTCTACATTTTTCTCCAATGACCCTTTTCCAACTTTGAACAAAACATTAATGACGTACAATTTATATTTTGCCTGACCAAGAAGGACGACAATTCTCTAAAAACTATATATAAGGCCCAAAGTCAAAGCCCAATACGTAGAAATGGTTTCAAGTTACTCAAATTTTATTATGCGTGTGTGTTTGCTTTGGGGGCTAAAACTTTGAAATAATTACTTGTCTCAAAAATAAATTTCTATTTTTTTTTTTTTTAAGTTGCTATCAGAATATACGTAATGTCCAATATTACGTAATTTACGTTATCTATAATTTCTCTTCTTTCTTTTTTTTTTTTTTTTCTTTTTTTGACACTACACATTTAACATTTTATATTGCTCTGTTTGTTTTGCGTTTTGGCATCCGCATTTTCCACGTTTTGGCGTTTTTTTTTTTTTTTTCCCTTCAGTTCCGCATCATGCACTGTTTATTGGCCATGAACAATGAAAATAGGCCAATGAACAGTGCATATCACTGTAGCAAACAATAAAAAATTATTTTTTTATTTTTTTCAGTTTTTAGTTTTCAGCAAAATAAGCGGTATCCAAACGCATACATACGAATGTGATGAAAAAGTCTGCTTTAGATAAATGAAATGATTGCCAATGAATCCCACGCCTTTTTTAGTTTTTAATGAATACATGCACGAGGACTGAACATAATCAAAATTTCTTCCTTATCTTACTAGCGTAATTACTTTCACTTGCGTAAGCTTAAGATGGAAACTTCGATGCACAATTGAAAAATAAATCAAGCAAGATTTTGAGTTCTAGCTAATTTTGGCAGGCGATCTTAGAATATTTTTGCAAATATAGAGAGTTGATAGGAACAATAAAATTATTAGTTGTTAGTCTTGAAATTTTGAGCATATAATGTCTTAATGAATAAAATTTTACAACCTAAATGTTGCATAGGAAATTAACATATGAAAGTATACCTTCAGGCCTATATAAATCCAAGTGCAGCACCTATTCTGAACATTGATATAGTGAGTTCTAGCGAGAGGAGTTAACAAGAGGGCGTAGTTGATGGAGTAGCTTTCATTTTTTAAAATTTTCTTCATGATGAATGTTCAACTTATCGGGAACATTTTTGGTTATAAAGAGTTCTGTATTAAAGCCGATCAAAAGCCAAAAAGAAAGTCGTTGTTCTTGTTAGAGTATGAAGAGAGTTTTTTCTAACTTGGATCTCCCCTAAGCAACAGGTAACCAATCATGTTTTTAATTTTAATTGTTTTTAAGAATAATTTTGAATTCATCTAGTAAAATGTTAGTTCTAATTCTACTTATATTTGGGTTTTTTTTTTTAATTCTTTCGTCGACTGCAGCTTCTGCTTTTTTTGAATGTGGCAGGAGGTAAGATGCACTGTGAGTGCACTCAACATGAAGAAACTGATTCATTACAAGAGTAATTCGAGTTGCTTACATAAAAAAGACATTTATTGTAATCTCTTGCATCTTTAATTTTGTGACTTAATAATATTCGGTTAACCTTACGTTTGTTTGACTAAATCAAGTAGCATATTTCATGTGGTTGAAAAAAGATATGAAATAAAAGGTCCATTTATTTTAGACCCACCAACACCCCCCCCCCCCCCTATATTCAGAACTAATTTCTCACATATATTGAATATGGACGAATTTTTCCCACAAAATGAATAGCTAAGCCAATTTTTTTTTTTTTTTTTTAGAGAGCTAAGCCAATTTAATTTGAACTATATTCAGAACAAATTTTCCCTCAAAATGAATAGCTAAGTCAATTTAATTTGAACTATATTCAGAATTAATTTTTCACATATATTGAATATGAACAAATTTTTCCTGAAAATGAATAGCAAAGCCAATTTAATTTGAACAAAATTTAGCTCTAAACATGTTTAAAACTTCTTTTTTTTCAATCCATTATCTGACGATTTATAAAACTATTTATGTGTATTATTCAAACAAGTCAAATAACTCCTTAACAAAGTCATGTTACTAAAATTATACATAAATAATCTTTTTAATTGCCACATAATAAATTGAAAAAAAGATAATTTCAAACACGTTTAGACCTAAATTTTTTTCATTTTATTTTTAAGATTTGTAACTATTTCAAGCCAATATAAGCAAAATGCTACCCTAAAAAAAATTCTATTTCCCTCTCGTAAATAAGACTTTAATTGCTCGAAGATTAACAATTAGAGGCTTCCTGTCGTAAATAGGACTCTAAGTGCTAGAAGATTAACAATTAGAGGCTCCTTCAAAATTCACTAAGAAAAGCTTCTTCTTTTTTTTTTTGGAGAATCAAACTAGCATACGAGGAGAATTAGGATTTGAATCTCCCCTTCCTAATTGTTGTGACAATTGAATTATTAAAAAAATGGATAAATGTAAATTGTTGGAATTTACTTATATGGCATCCTTATTATTTTTCTTTTAGAAGACTTTTTAATTTTTTAATGGGGCTATTTTAGACAAAACAAAAACTAGGCACCAAAGAATCAATTCTTAAGTGGGTTTTAATTAATTAGTTCGACTGGTAAAGTCTCTGATAGTTGAATAAGAGATCTGGAATTCAATTCTCACCTCCACCAAAAATTGATTGGTATATTGATTTGGTGATAAGTACGCAATCATAAAAAACGGGCATCATAAGTTGAAACTCTATAAAAAAGATAAAAATAAAAATAAAAATAAAAGAATTACGTAAGACTAGATAATAATATCATTCTATATGATAAAAATTCGTGTCACAAATTACACAATGTGGGCTTTCGAATTTATTGCCTTTTCTGACCACAACATGTGTCTCATGAGTAGTGGACAACTCGTGGGCCGAGTTTCTTGCAAGGGCAAACAGAGCCCAGCACTCTCGTAAAATGGGCTTCCCGCACTTCTACAGCAACCAAACACACCTTCAAACTTATGTGCCCAAGGCCCACACTAGTGAACCTTCACCTCTCAATAACACTATTATAATGCCTGATAGAGCCTAGGGATTGAAGATTTCAGTTTGAGTGGTTCAATTAAAACAACTTCTCATTTGGTTCAAATAAAATTAAATAACCTATGTAAGTGATTTAAATTTTTAATATCCTCTGTGGCTTGATTTGGCTCCACTCACACTGGATTTAAATTTGGCTCCACTCACACTGGATTTAAATTTGGACTTAAAACTGCCAAGGTGGCCGTATGGCACAAAGTCTAAACAATCAATCAATCAGGAGTCATGAGTGTTCAATTTTCTTAAGAGTTCCAATTCCGTAATTCTTTGCAGAAAATTATCAAAAATTCTGGGAGCTTTTTTTTTTTTTTTTGGCTTGTTGGATCATGCTCCAATTAGAAAAAGGATATTAAAATCCACAATTTGTATATCCAACAATTCTACGATGAAATGACAATAATTCTATGGGTTTGACTTATTCCCAATACTTTTTTAATTGAATATTCATTTTGTTTTAATAAGAAATTGTCACAGCACTCATTAACTAAATGAAATATGGAGATTAAAACTCACTATCACTTACCATTGTATATTTAAAACAATAGAAAATGTCAAGTTGAAAAAGTACTGGAGGTAAATCAAACCCTAATTCTATATCCCATTAGAAGATTTTTTTTTTTTTTTGAGAATGCCCGTTAGAAGAACTTAAAAAACCCCGAAATGCAAGTCCCCCAAGAATTTAATTTTAATCAAATGAATAAAAGTGTAAGGAAAAAATAATTACAAGAAGTTGTAAAAGTATTTTCTTTTGTTTGGAGTCTTTGGACTGTAAAAGAGTAAGCCATATTATCTCCCAACTCCCAAGTTTACAGTAGCCTTCATTTTTTTTTTTTAATAAATTACTTTACTACGAAAAAACAAAAAGAAGGTCCATTTAATAAATTTGCAACATAATCCCCTGTAACATAGAATGACCATAAATTTCAAGGGTATGGCTTTACAATTTAGGATAAACATTTTTCATAACCTTTTTTCTTTTTGCCATGTAATAAGTTGTGATTGATTTGTAGTTGTTAGGGTACATTTTTTTTTACATCTAATTTTATTTAAGTATTACCTATTTATTTTCAAATACCACTAATAAGTTATTGGACTTTCCCAAATAATTTTTTCCCTATTAATATGTTAACCACAAATATTTCATATCTTATTATTTAAATTGGGTCATGATATAAACTATCGCAAAAAAAAAAAAAAAAAAAAAACTCTTATTTTATCCAATTTTATTATCATTATTTAGCTAAGCCCAAAACCGACCATACAAGCCCAATGCACACATACCATCCTTTTTAAAAAAAACCCAAGGCTACTAATGCTTGGCAATATTTCAAAAACCCGATTCTCATCAAAAGCTCAATTCTCATTGGCAATATTAAAAGCCTAAGCTAGCTACTTGGCACTATTATGTAAAAAGACTAAAGTTATCAATACTTGGCAAAATATTATATTATAAGTATTTCACTTAAAGTCCAATTATTAACAACGTTTTAAGTTTTTAAACCTATTACTACAATATTACAAGCCTATGAAATCTATCTTATAAAACCCATAGAAATCATTTATGTTACGTGATACTATTCATTTTTCCAAAATCCATGGCAAACATACATCAAGTTCATGGAGAATTATGAATTTGTGTTACTAATATAAAAATTTATGGAAAATTATGATTTATCTTAAACCCATAATATTTATTTATTTCATACCATATTATAAACTCATGGTAACTATTTATGTTACGTGACACTATTCATTTTTCCAAAACTCATGGCAAACATATATTAAGCCCATGGAGAGTTATGAATTTGTATTACTAATATAAAAACCCATGGAAAGTTATGATTTATCTTAAACTCATAATATTTATTTATTTCATATCATATCATATTATAAACCCATGGAATTTATATAAGAACTCATGGTCATTATTTATCTTACATCACAACATTCATAATATTCATTTCCAAAACTCATGAAAATTATTCACCTTACAATTATATTATGAT
Source organism: Lithocarpus polystachyus (assembly GCA_033629205.1). NCBI lineage: Eukaryota > Viridiplantae > Streptophyta > Magnoliopsida > Fagales > Fagaceae > Lithocarpus > Lithocarpus polystachyus. Next base: position 90,521,972 of record CM066166.1, read on the forward strand.
AAAAAAAAAAAAAAAAAACCATGAGAATATCACATTATTCCGCTATAGTGGTTGTTACCATATTTTATTTGAAACTCATGGATATTGCATCTATTTAAAACCCATGGTAAATATTATTCTCAAGAAATATTAGAGGTCATGATTTAAAAGCCCCCAAAGAAAATATCATTTACAAAATAATCTATAGCAAAAATTATGAGAAACTATACAAGTTATTATTTAAAGCCCATAGAAATTAATACCCAAAACCTATCATAAATATTTATTAAAGCTCATGGATTTATTTTATTTCTACTAACAACTAAAGCCCATGTGGAATAAAAATCAATGGCAATATATGGTAGCTTTGTCCATTTTGTAAGGCTCGCAATGAGAAAGCAAAAGGATAAGCCCGAGAGGAGAAAACCACCAAGTTAGAGGCCCACCAAAATACTCAGCTCTCATGGTCAAGCCTATCATGAAATCTCAGCCAAAATAGCTCATATGTGCAAACTAACCCCGCTAGAGAACTCCATTCAGTTCTGCATTTCATTGGAGATCACCTCAAGAAGCGACCAAGCTCCCAAACCAAATTAGGAGCTGGCCACCTGTCCCATTGCCAACTCTGACGTGAACGGTACTAGAAGCTAACACCTAAAGGCTAATGGGAAATAAATACCCTTATTCCCTAAGTTTTGGTCACAACTCAAAGAAACCATAACCAAGACCTCCAAGCTCATGAAATCCTCAATCAAATAGTATATTTTATTATTAAAAATGTATGTAATTGGTTCATGAACCAAGCCCATGAATCATAAAGGGGAAAATTTGGAAATATGTGATTTGGAAGGCATAAAGGGATTTCCAGCGGAACCCTCTAAAGTGGACTTAAACTTTGACAGTTGACTTAGGGTGTTGAGTCCTACTTCCTAGGGTCCAAATTTCAGTTACAACACTAGGATTCCTCCTTAATATCTGCCTTAATCCCATTGGCTGAACACAATCTCAGAATTCTTAGCATTTAATGCAAGATTACCCCAAATACTCACCATGTGTCATATTACCTAAAAAAGCAAAGTAGCCCCAAAAGAAAGTCTCCCATTTATGGAGAAATCTTAGGATAATTAAGTATGCTATTCTACCCCTGATCAGTCCTTCATTTCTAGACTTTTGTTAATTAATACCTCCCTAAACACCACTATAAAAGGGCAAGCACACCAGCCCACAAAACACACATGAACCCCTCTAAAATTTCTAATTTTCTTGCCACTTTGCTTGTGGTATAGCTCTCTCCAAGCTCATAAATCACTCCCCTTAGCCCACACTCATTTAGCCTCAAACATTCCCTTTCTTTTTTTGCATATTCACAGCCCCTAAATACTTCCTAATCAGTCACAAACAACCATTTACCCTTAAATGCCCACTCATTTAAAATAGCCTACACTACCCTATTCATGCCCTACACATATATATTCTCCAAGAATCTTAGTTCAACATTTGCTGCACTGAGTTGGAATCTCTCTCTCCTTTAATTCCATCCTATTTTTTCCTCTTTTACTTGTAATTATAAAGCCTTTAATTCTTGTTTATTGTTATTATGATGAAAGTTATAATGTTTTTGGATACTATGGAAGTTTTCCTTTATGTTGACTTAATAATAATAAGGAAAATATATGATTTTTACCATGTAAACACATTTATTAACCTATCAGACGTCTACCGCTGGAAGTCTATCATATTCATTGCTGGACTGTTTTTCCTCTTGTGTACTTGTTATAATGAGCCCGCTTTTATATTAACTAACTATGGAAGAAATGCATAATTTTTACTATGCAAATACATTTATTGGTTTTCTAAACATCTACCGTTGGACGTTTCTCTTACTTACTGCTAGACTATTATTTAAGCACTTGTTGTAGTGGGTCATCCTTTGTGCTAGCTTATCTTTGCAGGAGATATTTTTGGGGCCTTATTATAATCTTTGTTGGATGCAATCTAGACCTTGAGCAAAATGGGCCTTTCACACTTCACTGATAGCCTTTGGGCCTTGTTTCAAGCCTAAAGTCGAGTCTCGATCTTGACTTCCCGAACATCATATAGGCAGCGAAAAATGCCCCCAACAGTAGTAAGGAAAAAAAATTGTGATCATTTAAGGTGGGTCCATAATGGATTACACTTTTATTAAATTCCAATCAGATAGTCACATTAAGGCTTGTGAAAAAACAATTAAAAAAAAGTGTTTTTTGTTTTAAATGGGGAATTATTTGATACTTTTGTCCTAGCTTCTTCTTCTTTTTTTTTCTTCTTTTTTTTTTTCTTTTAGAAACAAAAAATCTACACACCAATAAAAATAAATAACCTAATATTAAATTTTTTTTTTTACATGACCATTTGAACTTGTCATTTTTTTTTTGTCAGGTTATTTGTTTTATTGGTGTGCAGTACAAAGTTACAAATTCAAATTTATATTATTCTCTTCATACATGCTCTTTGTTTAAATTTTTTTAAAATAAAATGAACGAAATGAAATAAAAATAAAATTTTAAAAATCACTTCTTAAACAATTTAATATAGCACACACATTGGTTAATATAAACAGGATGAGATCACCTCTCATTGAAACCTCCATTTCCCTTCAATTTTTTTATATAAATGTAAGATATGTGACATTTAAAAATCAAATAAATGACATGTGAATAAAAATTAGAGGGAATGGAAAATTTAATTAGAGGGGATCTACATATAAGCACAAAATGAATGAGATTAATAGATAATAATTTTAAAATGGTGAAGAATATTTTAAGAAGTTAAAGACAATAAGAAACATATTCAATTAAGGGGTTGTGAGATATGTAGTGGAGTCATAGTAAATTTAAATTACCAAAAATACAATTAAGGGAAACAAGTAAAATTAAGGGTTTGTGAAACATGTACAAAAGTTTTGTAGTTAGGATTCAAATTGCCCCTTCCCCAATTGTTCTGAGTCTTGTAACAATTGAATTATAAAAAAAATGGATAAATTTAAATTGTTACAATTACTTATATGTCATCCTTATTATTTTTATTTTAGAAGACTTTTTAATTATTTAATAGGGCTAGTTTTGACGAACAAAAACTTAGACACCAAAGAATCACATTCTTATGAAATATAAATTAGATGTTAATATTGTTATGTGGGTTTCAGTTAACTTGGTAAAGTTTCTGAAAGTTAAATAAAAAATCTGATGTTCAATTCCCGCCTATACCAAAAACTGATTAATTTTTTGGCCTAATATTAAAGAGCTATTATCATAAGTTGAAAGAATAATATAGTAATAAAAAATTATGTCATAAATTACACAATGTGGGCGTTTTTAATTTCTTTCCTTTTTTTACCATAACATGTGTCGCATAGGTTGTGGTCCTTGTGGCACAACTTGCGGGTGGAGTTCATTGCAAGGCAAGAAGAGCCCAGCACTCTTGCAAAATGGGCTTCCCGCACTTCTACAGCTACCAAACACACCTTCAAACTTGTGTGCCCAAGGCCCACACCAGTGAACCTTCACCTCTCAATAACACTATTATACTGCCTGATCGACTGGGGATTGAAGATGCCAATTCGAGTGATTCTCAATTACTACAACTTTTTTTGCCATAACGCTATCACAACTCGGACATTGCAGACCTTGAATGTTTGCTGCATCAAAGTTGTTGTTATAAATTTTATGGTCCTAGAATTTTTCTCTTAGATTGACATTATTAACTATTTTTCTCTTATATAATATTTTTTTTTGAGAATCTTTCTTTTTTTTTTAATCTAAAACAATACTTAAAAAATAGACACAACCCCCAAAACAGTACCAAATAGTCTTCACCTCACAAGTAAGCCTTTCATAGAACAACAATTCAACCAACCAAGACTGCATTAGATTTTCCACAAAAAAAAAAACAAAAAACAAAAACACTACACTGAACACATAAATCAAGCATAAGCATATAGCTTGGAGGATAACTAATCATCACCAAATAACAAAAAGGATTATCAGATACCAGCAAGTTACATAGGTAGAAGATCAAGGGAGGAAAAAACAGGAAATAAGTCTTTCAAGTTCAAGGTGTAATGAAATAACTAGACAAATTTTTCATGTTCCAAGAAATATTTATTAATGGCTTTTTTGAGAACAAGCTCAAGAAGGTCATATCTTCATACAATAACCAGTAGCCTAAATTGAAGCCAAGTATATTTTATTACCAATAATACCAAGAAAGCTAGAAAGTTGAAGGGAAATTGTTCATAGCTTCCTACTCATTAGACCATATAATAGTCATATTTTGAGCAAACCCATTTATTTTATTCCTTTAGTAGCTAGAATTTATTCCATCTTTTTTAACTTCATAACTCGTAAGTACTGTACTACACATAAATTGAGTGTAAGCTTATAGCTTGGACAATTCAAAAATATATTATCAAATAACAAAAAAAAAAAAAAACCATTACATAATAGCAAGTTACATAGGTATGAAGAAGGTCAAGACAGGAAAAATGGGAAATCAGTTTTTCAAATTCGAAGTATAATGAAATAGGAATTAATGGTTTCTCTGGAGGTAAAAACTCAAGAAAGGTTCTAATTAAAAACCAATTCACAATGTTTTGACCCTCTGGGTAGCTTTAATAACTGTTCATGAACCTTCTTCTGCTTCTCTAAGTCCTTTGCAAAATGCTGTGAACGAGATATGACTAATTCTTCCAAGACCACTGCATTCTTGAGCAAAATCTTTACAGCAGATAGCTCCTCCTCGTCTCCCACATAATCATAGACTTTGATGCAATTGAGCTGTGACAAGAAACATGGAGGCACTGGATCCAGTATTCTATCATTTCTTTCATAACCTGAGGACAGGCTGATCCCCTAGATTATCATTACAAAGTGAATGTTTAAACCATCATGGGAAATCAGAAAAATAATATAGAACACATACAGGATAATAAACAATGTAGTGCTGGTGAAGTTACCTCACTAAATACCATTGTCTTAAGACGGGGAGATTTTTGCAATATCTTCAACAGTGCTACACTGTCGAGATTAACTGACCATTCTTCCAATGCCAAATACTCCAAATTATTGAAGATAGGCATATGAGGTAGGAGTTCTACAACTTCTACTGCATATGTTAAAACCTATGAACAACAATGCATCATAATTAAGAGACTTTCTGTGGCAAGAATATAAGAAGGCAATTGCAATTATAAATGCGTGCAAATATGGATGCTTGATTAATGAATATGAGATAAGCAACAAGAAGATTAAAAACAAAAACTTATGTAATTTCCAATCATTTACTGATGTAGGTATTTAGCTCAGGTTGTAAGATATTGGATGAGGTCAGGAATGATAGGTCATTCATTTAGCATATGGATCCATATAACTGTAGTTCAAATTGTCAGAAAAGCTGTTTCTGTTCTATAGCTTTACCAGACTAGGAAATACCTATCTTACTCTTTTGTATATATTGTCAAATGTATCAACAGAGAACTGCTAATACTTTAACAGCCTTTTCCCAATAGTTGTCTAAGACATTTATATCAGAGCCATTAGAGTCAATTGCTCACAATTCTTCTTGATGACCAGCTTAACCCATGTTAATGGCTACCACCACTTCATGTTCCACACCCCAGTATCCCTACCTGTCAACTTTGAACATTGGGAACTATGTATCCCTTAGCCACATTTATTCTTTTCCTCTATTATATTTTATCTAAAGTCATTCTTACTATTACTTACTTAATGGACTTGCTTTTTTTTAATTCCTTTCACTAATGTTATTTTTTGTCAAACTCTACCTTTTTTTCCTTCTTTCAACTTGGATCAACTTACTCTTTTAGACTGGTGCATTAGTCGCTCTCCTCTAAAAATGACCAAACCATTTCAAGCCACTCTCCCTCATCTTTTCATCAATAAGAGCCACCCTTATCTTAAAGTGGATTTCCACACTTCGAATCCTATCTTTTCATGTATTTTTACGTATTTATCTTAGCATTCTCGTTTCACTACACTTATTTTGTGAATATGTTGCAACTTAACAGCCCAACATTACATTTGTTACCATAGAGAATAACTGATTATATAGCAATCTTATAAAAATTTCCTTTTAACTTAATTCTATGATCATACAATACTCCTGATACACTTCTCCACTTACCCTGCTCTTATCCGATGATTCACATCCTCTTCAATCTCCCCATCTTTATGAATTGTTGATCCAAGATATAGTATGAATTGTTGATCCAAGATATAGAAAGTTGTCGCTCTTTAGTATCTCTTCACCATCAATTCTTGCCGCTCCTTCATTTCTATTTCACTTTTACAAAACTTACACTCCATGTACTGTGTTTTAGTGCTACTAAATTAAAAGCCTTTAGATTATAGAGCGTCTCACCAAATTTCTAACTTGGCATTAACTCCATTTCTAGTATAATACACTAAAAACTATATCATCTGCAAAAAATATAGATGAAGGGACTTTCCCTTGGATCAATTTAGTTAGTTCATCTATCACTAGCGCACAGTGATAATGCCATGTTAGAAAGGCAAATAAAAACTAAAAATTCTCATCATTCATCTAATTTGCTTGACCATCAATTTTATTGATCTAAAATTCCAGCTCAACTCAAAATATACCTGTAATAAATTTATAGTTGACCTATTTTCAAATTTTGGAAATTCCATTATAAGTATGGATTGCCTTGTAATGTGGTATAAATCAAGTGAATGAAAGATATAGCCATTTGACTTTTGATGTTGTGGATGTAGGTCTTAATGACTGCACCATTATAATCTCTTTTGTTCTTCCTTTCGGAATTTCTCTTTTATGTTCAATAATATTCCAAGTTTTAAAAGGTATATTGAACTTTTATATGAGATTTTGACTTAGATACCAACAAAGGAAGTGGCTTGTAAGCAAAAGTTAAGAAAAAAAATTGATTACTATATGATGAAATGTTTGTTCAAGTGTTAAACATAGTGTTTGAACTTAGGTAAGTTTTATTCGCATATAATTAGTTGTTCAGGACTCAGGGGTCAAGACTCATTATGTGATAAAATTTCGACATCCATAAGAATATTCTTCAAACGTGTATCACGAGATTCAAAACTCAACAAACATGAAAGCACAAAATGCTATTCTGACATTAGCTTCAACCTTTAATCAGTTACCTTTTCCAATTTAATGTAAATGATACATAATTATGCAAGCAATGCAAGAAGGAATTAAACACTTGATACAGTTAAAAATTAAAAAAATAAACTAAAAAAAAAACAATAAACAAGCTTATAAAGAGAGAAGAAAGCATACCTCAACAGCACAGCTTGCAAGTGTTAGTTCTTTTACACTAGAGAACCCTGTAAGAAGCATATACATGTGGTGGGCAATTTGTCTTTTTCTCTCATTATACCAACTAGCAAGAACTGATGCCTCTACAAGTGAGGGTGAGTTGTGAACATGGTATTCATTGTAGAATTCACCAACATAACGAAAGTAATTGAGTCTAACTCCAGAAATCATGACCTTACAACCATTTTCATCATTCTGATTTTCCCTATCTTCAACTATACGAATTGAAAGAAGCTTTGGAGCAGAAATACTTGCAACCTGAAGATTCACCCAGTTGCAATTCTGTAATTCCAACTCCTCAAGGACTGGCAGCCCAGAAAAAAGCTTCTCGGTTGAGTGCTCTTTCGTAAATGTAACATAGCTAAAATTTAAGGTCTTGAGATTTGTGAAGCAAATTGTAGGAGGAAGTTTGAGGATACAAGGCATTTCAAGTTGTAACTCTGTCAGTGTCATACAAGTAAACAAGCTATGAGGCAATGAAAATGGTTTTCTGAAATCGTAAAGGCCAATATACAGCTGTTGAACATTACGCCTTACTGCAGCAGAGATCCACGCACTTACATGAGATGCATCACGTAGCACGTAACAATAGAGAGTGAATGTTTTTATATCAGAAGAGTCGCGAAGAAGAAGCACTCTTTCCACAAAATTCATGAAATGCTTTCTCTTAGCCAGCTCCAACCCATTAAAATCAAGATTGGGAATGGAGGTCCAGAGGTATTCCCACCTCTTGCAAAGTACGCTAGTTCTAATAGCATCTTTTGTTGGAAGTAAGGATAGAATGTATCGAAGAATCTCCTCCGGTAAATTATGTAAGCATTTGATGTTCCTGTCAACAACGTCTCGTTCATCGTTTAGCTTTTGCCTTTTGGGTTGTTGAGTAAGACCACTCTCATCCATAGTTTGAACAATTCCTTTAATATACAATATGCTTTATCAGATACAAGACCCAGAAACAGCTACTATATTAAGAACATAGTGAGATGCAAAATAGTTAAAACATAAGTTTTTTATAAGCTACTTCACAAACATATGGCAGACCCTAACTAATCTGTCGAGAATCCATATAGCCAACCCCAAAATTTTGGATTTTGTTTTTATAGCTATAAACATGAGCTATTCCAACAAGTATAGCTTTTTGGAATCTTGACTAGACTGACCTATCATTATACAAAATCACCACCAATAAATAATTTTTTTTTTTTCCTACTGGGTCTTGTTTACATTTCTAACATTATTACCAAAATCAAGAAAAGAACAGAAATTCCAAAACCAAGTATTTTGATTGTCACATTTTTTTTTTTTTTTTAATCTTTTGGCCAAATTTAGATCAATTGAAAACTTCAATGCACTAAGAACACAAGATAATCACTGAACAAGAACTATAATACTAGTATATAAAGATGGTAAAGAAATGGGTAGATAATTACCGTTTTTGCCACTGGCAGGAACCAAAACGACGTCGGCAAAGTGGCGTTTCAGTGTTTGATGTGAGAAAAGAAAGCAGAGAGGGTTTTTGGTTTGGTGGGAAACAAGGTAGAGAATTCCCTCCAAATTGACGGTGAAATGGGTTTTTAAAACGACAGCGTTTGGTAGAGAAGATGTGATGGACCTGGGCTTGTCATAGTTGGTTGACAATTCAGGCCCACTTGGTATTCACCCAACTCAAGGATGATTCAGTTCTTGTGTTTTTTTTTTTTTTAATAAGTAAATAGTGAGAGAAGTGGGAGATGAGTTCAAACCACAAATATGAGGTGCTTTAAAGGATGTTATTACTGTTGGGCTATCATATACATGCATTCTATTAAGATAAAATTAGAAACAGTTCAAGCAAAAAATGAATGCAACATGATCTAGCTTCTTCAATTATCATCAACTAGTCGTAATTCCACGTGTTGCGCGTGATAATTTTTTGAGGTTTTTTTAATATTATAATTAATATTTGTCATGTTATTATGACTCAAACTATGTTATATACATATCACCAATATATAGTAGGATTCATGCTGATAGGAGTTTTTGCTCATTAAACTATATTTTTTTATTAGAGATTACTATTTGGAACAAAATGATGAATAGTGATGCATCAGAAAATGTATCTTTATGTTAGCTTTTGGTTTACTAGACAATTGTAGATTAATGTTACCTTTTGTTGAGATTATGAAGTTCAATGAAAATTTAGCTTTATGTTATCTTTGATAATCATTGGGTACCAAAGACAGACAACACCAATGGTTCGACACCACTAATTAAGGCAGGTAAAAAACACTGTTTCATTTTATATAATCTAAATTATAGGTCTTAAGGCAAACAACAATGATACACTATATATAATCTAAATTCTAGAACTGTGTCCAGAAAGGGAAAAAAAAAATCTTACTCAAGCTTTGACAGAATAAGTATTTCATTTTGCAATGACATATTTTCAAGTTTGACAGAATAGGTATTCCCATAAGAGTTTCCCATGCTATTGATGTAGCAACAGAGTCATGTATATCACTGAAATATGCAATATGTAAAAATGCAGCTTTGTTCAGGATAAATAGATGAGAATTATCACCTAAAGTTGCCGAATTATATTAAGTACAAAAAAAAAAATTATAGAATTATTTGCGAGTACATAATCTATATCACCTAAAGCTCCAAATTTATCACCACCAAATGTATGTAGATTACATAAAACAGATTATTGTTAATGCCTAGTTATAAGTTCTCAAATTGTCCAAGGTTTGTTCTTTTTGTTGGCCTGCATACTTTGAATTTGAATCTCCAACACTTGCAGCAGCAACTATTATAATGTATCCTACATTATAACACACAAAAGAATATATACATAAGCATCAAAATATTTATCCCCCTAAAAAATAAAAATAACTTAGAGCACAAAGCTAACCTTGCCTCATTGAGATTCCTAAAGGTAAACAACACTGTTGCATTTTATATAATCTAAATTATAGGTATTAAGGCAAACAACAACGATATATTATATATAATCTAAATTATAGAGCCGTGTCCAGAAAGGAAAAAAAAAATCTTACTCAAGCTTTGACAGAATAAGTATTTCATTTTGTAATGACATATTTTCAAGTTTGACAAAATAGGTATTCCCATAAGAGTTTCCCATGCTATTGATTTAGCAACAGAGCCACGTATATCACTGAAATATGCAATCTGTAAAAATGCAGCTTTATTCAGGATAATTAGATGAGAATTATCACCTTAAGTTGCAGAATTATAGTAAGCACCAAAAAAAAAAAAAAAAAATTACAGAATTATTTATGAGTACATAATCTCTGTCACCTAAAGCTCCAAACTTACCACCACCAAATGTATATAGATTACATAAAATAGATTATCGTTAATGCCTAGTTATAAGTTCTCAAATCGTCCAAGGTTTGTTCTTTTTGTTGGCCTGCATACTTTGAATTTGAATCTCCAGCACTTGCGGCAGTAGTTATTATAATTTATTCTACATTATAACACACAAAAGAATATATACATAAGCATCAAAATATTCATCCCCCTAAGAACAAAGCTAACCTTGCCTCATTGAGATTCCTAAACATGAATTAACCCATTAAGATTCCTAAACCTTCCCCCATGGTGAATCTCAAAATTTAAATAATCTTCCTCCATGTTGATGTTGTCGCTGTTCTGTATTGAATATTAGCTATAGTAGAAAAAAAAAAAAAAAAAAGATTTCTCATAAGCTTTTGATAAATTACCACTAAGAGTAAATAAGAATAATAAGCTTCTGAACATCATAACCATCAACTAATAAGCAATAACAATCAAGTATTTGTAAGAAAACCCATTAGTTTGGTCCATTTCTTTACTGTCTTTAACAAAAGCAATTCATTATTCAATCCAAATCGTCAAAGATCAATTTAATGGTATGCTACAACTAACAAATGCAAACAACTTGTGCTTATCAACAATGCAATTAGAACAGTTAAAGAGAAACAACATTGCCCCGAAAACTAACATCATGCAAATCTAGCACAGATGTTAAGAACACTAGAGCCCACTTCAAGAGCTTTTCTCCGAATATTATAGTCCAAATATTATAATGAATTCATACACTTCAAATGAACATCTTCAAGACCACCATATCATCAAACTTAATCATCGTGTAAATATAACCATTTTTGAAGGCAACACCATCACAAGGTAGAATCCAATCATTGTCTCCCATATTATAAGCAACCTTTACACCTTGGCATAAACAAAAAAGAAATTGATCAAGTAATTATCATATTTCATTACCACCAAAAACTATTGATTTATGTTCTCCCCAAAAGCTACATATGAAACTATAACAAAAAATAAAGTGGAAAAAAAAACCCCAACTTTAATTTGATTCAAAAGAGCATTTAAAAAAAAAAAGATTAACCCATTACTGTATATTGTATATTCCATTGATTGGTAATAGTTTAAGAACAAAGGAGTGCATCCATCTTCATTGAGACATTTTATCAAGCAGGTACACATTTCCTTTCTATACAAACATTCATTTGGAGTTTCTTTAAACAAAAATTTTTTCAAATCTGTAATTTTGGGAACATAAAAGCATACAAAAAAGATGTGAAAATATAGAAGAAAAAAAAATGAGAGGAAAAAAAAAAAAAAAAAAAAAAAACTTCTTGTGACTGTCGGGTGTTGGAAGAAGCAAGAAAGCTTCCGGCGTAGGATAGTTTTACTAGAAAAAGAAGATTTTGAGGTTTTCTGACGAGACAAAGGCTGGTCTAGTCGAAACTTGTAATGTCTGGTAGTGTTGTGCTGCCGGAGACACTATAGCTGGGCAGTGGTTGTCGGGGTTGGGGTTGAGAGAGAGAAAGGACTATGGTGGCGTGAGGACTGGGGAGAGAGAGAATGAGATTTGATTTTGAGAAGAGGAAATGTATTTGGTTTTTGCTTTTGCAGAGAGTATGGGGGTGTTTGAAATTTTCTCAGGGATTATTTAGTCATTTTAGTTTAAATGGCTCAGGATACTGACGTGTCTTTTTAGTCCAGGTGTCAATTTCTTATTGGGCTTAAAAACACCAACTGTATGCTGATTTAGAGTTCCTAAAACAATATATACTTTCTCTGATATTCCCCTTTTAAGGAAGGGTAGAGGGAGGCCAAGAGAGCTAATTTAGGTGTCATTATACAGTGTAATACCATAAACACATGGTTCCTTAATTAAATTAAATCCTCAATTATATGTGCATTTTATTATATGGTAAATGTATCCTATACTTCAACCAATACAAATTTTATATACTAGATGGCCTAACATTGAACTAATGTTCTATGTTTACTATTAATATGCTGCTATCTTATAGAAAGATTGTAGTAGGAATAACATTGTCTGAATTTTTGGTCATTGAAATGGCATCAATGGGCTGACCATTAAGGCAAATTGCCCTGAACCATGGGTGAGGAATAACTTTGGTGCTGATAAAGTTGATTGCATCTTCTTTGTTAGTGTAAGGTTTCAAAAGCAATGAAGATGAAGTTACCACTGAAAGGTGGAGTTGAACATGTGTTAGTCAGAAAATTCTTATCTCAATCAGCAAATAGAGCTTCCAATACTGATAAATGCTTTGGCAAGGTCAAACAGGGCAAATCGTACACATGGAACATCAAAATAATAAATGTTCAGTTAAGGGAAAACAATTCTTAAGAGACACCATTCCTCTTATCAGCAAGTAACCTTCTTTTTTTTTTTTTTAACAAAACTAAAGCATTCATAGACACAAGATCGTATTTAACATCAAGAAAACTTCAAATTAAAAAACTTCCCAAATTAAAATATAAGAATTGCTACATCCCATAACACAGCCAACAAAAAATAAACTCCAATTAACATTGAGATCAAATATTTGATACAGTTTGTTTAAATTTAAATACATACACAGAGGAGATCTACTACAATATTTGGCATAATATATACACAGAAAATTGTTTCAACTGCAACAATATTGCCTTCTTTTGTACAAACTACACGAACTAATCTGAGTCGCATCACAACATTCAAGAGGCAACAGACGGTAACAAAATTTAAGAAGGGAATCAAAAAACATCAAGCAATCAAGCCAAAAGAATAAAGCAACAAGTATTTAGAGATACCTAAACTAAAGCATCCAGTTTTCGTCAGCATTTATATACTATTAGGAAATGAGTAAGGAAGACAGAGAGGCTGTCGTTAGAAGGTGGGGAAGGGGAAGGAACACGTGAGAAACAAAAGGGGCGTGAGGGTTCTGCCTTTAGAAGGTGGGAAGGGGAAGGAACACATGAGAAATAAAAAGGAAGGAAATCAAGAGGTTGTAACCGTTCTTAGGGTTTTCAGTTTAGAATTCTTGGGTTTGGGCTTTATGTTAGAATTAAATTTAGAAGAAATGAGCTTTATGGTGGAGATAGGTTGGAAATAATTTTAGTTTCATTAGTATTTTTAAATTGAGAAAAACTATTTTAAAATTGTAGGATAAATTTAGGAAAGAGGATGGGAATGACATGGCTGCTAAGCCTGACATGGCTCAATGTGAGCGCAGCAATATTAATCGCTACGTTTTAGCTTTTAGAAATATATAGAATATAGATGTGTGTGTTTACTTTGGGGAAGTAAAACTTTGAAATAAATACTTGCTATCAAATTTCTTTTTTTTTTTTTTATAAAAAAAAGTTATTATCAAAATAAACATCATGTCTAGTATTATGTTATCTATACTTTCTCTCTCTTTTGTCACACAACCCATTTTATGAAAGTAGTGAACTCTTGGATGATGATGCTATATGAATGTGATGAAAAAGTTTGCTTTAGATAAATGAAGTGATTGACAATGAATCTCTTGCCTTTTTTTTTTTTTTTTTAATTTTTAATGAATACAGGCACAAAGACTGAACACAATCAAAATTTCTTCCTTATCTTACTAGCGTAATTACTTGTCTCTTGCGTAAGCTTAAGATGGAAATCTTGATGTGCAATTGAAAAATAAATCATGCAAGATTATGAGTTCTAGCTAATTTTGGTAGGTGATCTTAGAATATCTTTGCAAATATGGAGAGTTAATAGGAACAATAAATTTATTAGTTGTTAATCTTGAAATTTAGAGCATATCATGTCATAATGAATAACATTTTACAACCTAAATGTTGCATAGGAAATTAATATATGAAAATATACCTTCAGGCCTATATAAATCCAAGTGCAGCACCTATTCTGAACATTGATATAGTGAGTTTTAGAGGAGTTAACTAGAGGGTGTAGTTGATGGAATACCTATTGATGGGGGGATAAAAAGCTCTTACTAGGCGCCGACACATTGGGAGGGGTGATGGTGCGGCGTTTGGCGACGGACACTGTACCCTGACGACACGACCCGCGCTTGAGGCGACGGGCGATGGGAAGGACGTGAGGGCATCACAGCCTGTCTTGCCACGTACTCTTCCCCAAGAAGATGAATCTTGCCGCATACGCTACTACTTGGACAGGTGTCTCGCGCAGCACGACCATTCCCAAGAGATGGCTTCCCCAACACGCTTGGTCACCTAACAAGAGTCTTACTCTCCACGCTACTCAGGGGCATTTCCGGTAAAAGTGATATCTTCTCCAGCACGCCTTGGCCAAGGGCCCCTGCTACTACTATAAATACTTCCACGCCCTCCAAAATCGAGGTACGCATACTAAGACCCGACTCTGGCACTCTGGAGTTGTGAACAAAAACTAACTTAACCGTCGGAGGGTCGTTGGCCGATACCACACCGGTACTTCCCTTTGAGGGTCTTCTTACCTGTGCAGGTCACCACGAGGTACGCGCAGACCGTGCAGCTCACTGGTTTGATTCCTGACATCATTAGTTGGCGCCGTCTGTGGGAAACATGAGTGCGCAGGTTCCGTCACGTGTTTTCCGGACTAAGAGTTGCATGGTACTCACGCGTTCAAGGACGACCGCAATGAACGACCAAGGCAACGAACAACGCACCACGGCCCTCGAAAGATAGGTCTAGACCCTGGCGGCCGCGGTGGAACGCCTCACGAAATGCAACAACGACTTGGAAGAACAGCTGCTGCGTAGGAATGCGACGGGTGACAACCAAGGAGAAAATCAGGAGGAAAGCAATGCGGACGAGAGGAATCACGAAGGCCCTGAGGGAAGTCATGCTCTGAGCCGACCTGAAGGACAGGAGACGAACCGTCCTTCGGTAGACGGACATGACCAGTCCAGCATGGCTGCGGAAATGCAGATGATGAAGGAACGCATGAACTTCATGATGAACGCCCTCAAAGGACGGGTATCCAGTGACCTCGACGACCTAGTCCACCGCACAGACTCCCCATTTACAACACCTGTCATACTATTCCCTACGCCGCCGAAATTCCGTATGCCCCAGGTGGAGAGCTTCGACGGGACCAAGGATCCGCTCGACCACTTGGAGTCATTCAAGACGTTGATGCATCTTCACGGTGCACCAGACGAGATCATGTGCCGAGCCTTCCCGGCAACGCTAAAAGGCTCTGCAAGGACCTGGTTCGGCAGACTGGCGCCCGGTTCTATCGGCACCTTTAGGGAGCCGAGCGCTCAGTTTGCCTCGCAGTTCATCGGGGGACACCGGCACAAAAAATCTACCGCGTGCTTGATGAGCATTAAGCAGCGGGAGGACGAGACGCTGAGGTCCTATATAGCCCGTTTTAACAGAGAAGCGCTGTCGATCGACGGAGCGGACGACAGGATACAAGTGGCCGCATTCACAAATGGTCTGCGGAAGGGTAAATTCTTGTTCTCTTTGTACAAAAATGACCCGAAGACAATGTCGGATGTGTTTTACAGGGCAACAAAGTACATGAATACCGAGGATGCGTTGCTGGCCAGGGATGAGAAGCCTCCCAGGAAGAGGGAGAGACAGGAAGACGCCCGGCAAGATAAAGGACGGAAGGTGTCTCGGACAGGAGAAGGGCGAGACAATAGACGCCCAAAGCCCCCTGCTGGGAAATTCACAAGCTACACCCCATTGACGGCTCCGATCGATCACGTCCTAATGCAGATTAAGGACGACGGATCCTTGACGTTCCCGGGAAAGTTGAAATCGAACCCGGACAAACGGCCCAAGGACAAATATTGCCGCTTCCATCAAGACCACGGTCACGATACCGCCGACTGCTACGATTTGAAGCAGCAGATAGAAGTCCTGATTAGACAAGGGAAGCTGCAAAGGTTCGTCAGCAGAGAAAAGGCAGAAACACCTCGACAGGAACAGGTCCCCCACCGGGACAATGAACGCCCCAGACCGCCTATAGGGGACATAAGGATGATTGTGGGCGGAACATCGGCCGTCGGTTCAACAAAGAAGGCTCTGAAGTCCCACCTCAGGACGGTTCAGAATTTTCAGGCTGCGAGCTCCGTCCAGAAGAAGCCCCGAATCAACAGCCCCACTATGGAGTTCACAGAGGAGGACGCCCAGCACCTCCATCATCCGCACGACGACGCCCTTGTCGTCAGCATCAGAATAGGAGATTATAATACATACCGGGTCCTAATCGACAACGGAAGCTCCGCAGATATCCTCTACTATCCCGCTTTCCAGCAGATGAGGATCGACAAAGAACGCTTGGTCCCTACCAAGGCACCGCTCACAGGTTTCGGGGGGACAACAGTGTACCCCCTCGGCTCCATCACTTTGCCCGTTATCGTCGGGGAGTACCCTCGGCAGGTCACTAGGGACGTCACCTTCCTAGTTGTTGATTGCTCCTCAGCATACAACTCAATCATAGGACGGCCTACCCTCAACACCTAGAAGGCTGCAACCTCAACCTATGCCTTGAAGGTCAAGTTTCCTACAGAGCATGGGGTAGGAGAGTTACGGGGAGACCAAGTGGCCGCACGAGAATGCTACTTAGCAACGGTGGAAATGAATAGCCAACTACAGACAATGAACATAAAGCAGAGAACAGGGGCAGAGCCTGTGGAGGAACTCGAAGAAGTAATTCTCGACGAATGCAAGCCTGACAGAACTACCAAGATCGGTGCCCTCAACAGCCCGGCGACTCGCCAGGCGCTCGTGACTTTCCTTAAAGACAACCAAGATGTATTCGCCTGGGGCCATGAAGACATGCCAGGAATCGACCCTTCAGTCATGGTACATAGACTGAACGTAGCCACCTCCTTCCGGCCCGTCAGACAGAAGAAGCGGGTTTTCGCTCCGGAGAGAGACCGCGCAGTGGCAGAGGAGGTCGGCAAGTTACGAGAAGCGGGGTTCATCCGAGAAGTATACTACCCCGACTGGTTGGCCAATGTTGTAATGGTCAAGAAGGCCAGGGGGAAGTGGCGGATGTGTGTGGACTTCACGGACCTGAATAAGGCATGCCCAAAAGACAGCTACCCCCTTCCTCGAGTTGACACCTTGGTAGACTCTACGGCTCGGCACCAGCTGCTGAGCTTCATGGACGCCTTTTCAGGGTATAACCAGATCCGGATGGATGAGGCAGATCAAGAAAAAACCTCGTTCGTCACCAGCCAAGGACTCTTCTGCTACAAGGTGATGCCATTCGAACTGAAGAATGCAGGTGCCATGTACCAGAGGCTAATGAACAAAATGTTCGCCAACCAGATAGGGAGGAACGTTCAAGTGTACGTCGACGATATGCTGGTGAAAAGCCAGAAGAAGGAGGATCATCTAAGCGATCTCGAGGAAACATTCGGAACCCTCTGTTCCTACAAGATGAAGCTCAATCCGTCGAAATGTGCATTCGGAGTGACGGCAGGCAAATTCCTCGGCTACATGGTCTCTCAGAGGGGCATCGAGGCCAACCCAGACAAGATTAGGGTGATAATGGAGATGGCACCCCCAAAGAATGTAAAAGAAGTTCAAAGTTTAAACGGGAAGGTGGCAGCCCTGAACAGATTCGTATCAAGGGCGACGGACAAATGCCTTCCCTTCTTCCGCACGTTGAAGAAAATGTTCGAGTGGACAGAAGAATGTCAGACGGCGTTCGAAGAACTGAAGGCTTATCTCTCCTCCCCTCTATTGCTGAGTCCTTCCCAGCCAGGGGAAGATCTCTACCTCTACCTAGTCGTTTCCGCAGCGGCTGTCAGCGCAGCCTTGATCAGAGAAGAGGACGGGGTCCTGAAACCCGTGTACTACGCTAGCCGGGTATTCCAAGGGGCAGAAGGAAGGTACCCGCCCATGGAGAAACTCGCCTTTGCCCTAGTCACCGCGGCTCGAAAGCTCAAGCCTTACTTCCAAGCTCATACAATAGTCGTCCTAACCGACAAGCCCTTACGACGGGCGATGCACAACCCAGAAGCCGCAGGTCGCTTAGCCCTGTGGGCAATAGAATTGACTGAGTTTGACATTCGGTACAGCCCGCGTACCGCCATCAAGGGCCAAGCATTAGCTGATTTTATAGCTGAGTTCACCAGCGCGGAAGACGAAGGGTAGATGCATGTCCAGCATGGAATGTATATACAGAAGGGTCGTCAACAAGACGAGCCGGTGGCGTTGGGGTCGTGCTCCGATCCCCCGAAGGAGACCAAATCGATTGTATGATCCGGCTGGACTTTCCCATTACCAACAATGAGGCGGAATACGAGGCCTTGATAGCCGGGTTGGACCTCGCCAAAGCTGCTGGTGCAACCAGAGTGATGGTCTCCTGCGACTCCCAGGTCGTCGTCAACCAAGTCAACAGAAACTACGAGTGCAGAGGTGACAGAATGAGGAAATACCTCCATCATGCAAAAAGAAGGGTAGACGAACTTAAGGTAAAGATAGTACAAGTCTCTAGAGAGGAAAATGAGCAAGTCGACCGCCTCGCCAAAGCTGCCTCGTCGGAGCAGGGTGGTAGCACTGACGGTGTGCTCTATTTTGTGCAGGTTTCTCCATTAATAGACTCTATCGAAATGCAGGAGATAGGCTCGGAGAACAACTGGACCACACCATTGGTCTCGTACCTGAAGGATGGCGTCTTGCCCGAAGGAAGAGAAGCCGCCAGAAGGTTGAAAGTCCGAGCATCAAGGTTCATACTGATGGAGGAAGTCCTATACAAAAGGGGCTTCTCTCGCCCCTACCTAAGGTGTTTAGGTCCCGAGGAAGCAAACTATGTCATGCAGGAGGTCCACGAGGGGATATGCGGAAATCACTCAAGTTCAAGGTCATTGACGCATAAGCTGATCCGGGCAGGATACTACTGGCCGACCATGAGGAAAGATGCGCAGGCTTATGTCAAGACTTGCGATATGTGCCAGAGGTTCAGCAACATCGTCAGACAGCCCCCCGAAGAGCTGACCCCCATGACGGCCCCATGGCCATTCGCTCAATGGGGACTAGATATCATGGGCCCATTCCCAACAGCAGTGTGACAGCTAAAGTTCCTTGTGGTAGGCATAGACTACTTCACGAAATGGGTGGAAGCTGAAGCATTGGCCACCATCACAGAGAAGAACATACGAGGCTTCGTCTGGAAGTCTATTATATGCAGGTTCGGAATACCCAGGGTCTTAGTCTCCGACAATGGCAAACAGTTTGACAACGGTCCCTTCCGAGAGTTCTGTGCATTTTGGGAATAAAAAATCATTACTCTTACCCCGCCCACCCCCAAGCCAACGGTCAGGTCGAAGTAACGAACCGATCCTTGCTCAAGATTCTCAAGACTCGGCTCGAGGGGGCAAAGGGGATATGGCCCGAAGAGCTGCCAAGCGTATTATGGGCATACAGAATGACAGTAAGGACCCCCACTGGCGAAACACCGTTCAGGCTAACCTACGGAAGCGAGGCTGTCATTCCTGCCGAAGTGGGACTCACAACCTACAGGGTGAACATCCATGACGAAGGCAGGAACAACGAGGCCTTGCGCCTGCAGCTTGACTTGATCGACGAAGACAGAGCAGCAGCAGAGCAAAGGTTAGCCCGGTACCAGGACCGCATGGCAAAGCACTACAACTCCCGAGTTAGACACAGGGAATTCCAAGTCGGCGACCTCGTCCTGAGAAAGATCATGGGCGCTGCCAGAGACCCAACCCAAGGAAAGCTTGGCCCCAATTGGGAAGGGCCCTATCGAGTCACAGCATGGCAACGGAAGGGCACCTACCATCTGGAAACACTGAAGGGGCAGAAGCTGCACCACCCGTGGAATGCTGAGCACCTACGAAAGTACTACCAGTAAGAATAGCAGCCCCCAACTTGTAACTAGCCTGTAATTGATGTACTTTAATGTATTCCTGGGGCCCAAGGGGCAAAAGGGCATGTTTTCCCCTCAAAAATTATGCAAGGCATACAGAGGTTTATTCAAAGTCTCTCCCACTATTATTAAGTGTTGAACATGCAAAGTATAAAAGCCTTAACAATAAAACACGTTCGAGCATGGAAGCTGACGGTCTCAAAGACGACGGCCCACTTTGGACGACGGCATAAAAGCGTCAAGCATCCAAGCTGACGGCTTAAAAGCCACTACGTTTTCCTAAGTGGAAAGCCCAAAAAGCCTAAGTCTCAAAGACAACGGCCCACTATGGACGACGGCATAAAAGCGTCAAGCACCCAAGCTGACGGCTTAAAAGCCACTACGTTTTCCTAAGTGGAAAGCCCAAAAAGCCTAAGTCTCAAAGACGACGGTCCACTGTGGACGACGGCATAAAAGCGTCAAGCACCCAAGCTGACGGCTTAAAAGCCACTACGTTTTCCTAAGTGGAAAGCCCAAAAAGCCTAAGTCTCAAAGACGACGGCCCACTATGGACGACGGCATAAAAGCGTCAAGCACCCAAGCTGACGGCTTAAAAGCCATTACGTTTTCCTAAGTAGAAAGCCCAAAAAGCCTAAGTCTCAAAGACGACGGCCCACTATGGACGACGGCATAAAAGCGTCAAGCACCCAAGCTGACGGCTTAAAAGCCACTACGTTTTCCTAAGTGGAAAGCCCAAAAAGCCTAAGTCTCAAAGACGACGGCCTACTATGGACGACGGCATAAAAGCGTCAAGCACCCAAGCTAACGGCTTAAAAGCCACTACGTTTTCCTAAGTGGAAAGCCCAAAAAGCAAAAGTCTCAAAGACGACGGCCTACGATAGACGACGGGCCTCGAAATCTACTACGTTGTCAAAATAATGCATCAGGCAGCCTATGCCAAGATGACGACTACTCTGTAGGGCCGACGGTCCCACAATAGCCCAAAAAGCATACGACGGAAACCGTTCATGAAAGCTTAAAGTAAAAGAGCAAAAATACGCATGAAATAAAAAATGCATTAATGAAAGCCTTGAACGGCAGCATTGTTCACAAAAAAAAAAAATATATATATATATATATATAATACACATTAAAAGGCCATAAAAGGCAACCGTCCACAACGGACGAACAATTGAAGTCTCTACAAAAAGAAAAATAAGGCTACTGGACGGGAGAATCGGTAATCTTCACGACAGCTTCGTCGTCCTGAACTTGAGGATGACTGCCAGCATCTGCCCCGTCATCGTCCTTCCCGTCACCCTTATTGACTGCCTCGTCATCGAATAGTCGCTCCGTACTCTCAGATACGGCGGGAAGGACGGAGGTTTGAGCCTGGGCCTCATTGATGCCGACATTAGAGAGGTCAAGCTCTGGGTACAAGGCCCTCACCTGACGGAGGGCATCATCGAAGCCATCCGCGAAGATACTATCTAACTCCGTCAGATAAGCTTCGGAGTCGCGGTACTCTTTGATGGCGTCCTCGCCAGCCTGACGGAGCTCTTCCCTGACGGATGAAATCTCTGCTTCTTTGTCGGCCAGGACCTTCTGCAGCAGACCATGTTGCTTCTCCAGCTCCGTCCTCTCTCGTTCGGACAACGAAAGCTTCTTCTCCATCTTCGGCTTCCAGGCCTTGTATTGCAATAGTTCATCCTCCACCTTCGTTGTCTTCGCCTGTAGACGACTCATGGCCGTCTCCTCACGGACACAACGGTCCATCAGGCCCTTCATCATGACGACGGCCTAGAAATCAAAAAACACCAAGTCAACATGACGGCGAGGATAAATATGTATTCAGAAAGACTGATGACGACGGAAAATTGCTTACCTGGGCCAAGTTGAAAAGGCCCGTCTCCCCCATAGCCTCCGTGGAATGATTCCCGATGTCCTCATAGTCCTCTGCCGTCAGTATAGAGGACAGCTTCTCGATCGCGTACTTCGAGTCCTCACGGAGGAGGACGGGTGGCTTCTCGACGGCGGGTGTCGGGCCACCCGTCATGAGGCCCTTGCCCCTCCTGTGCTTCACGGGGACCTTCTTCACCTCCGCCTCGAGACCGACCACCGTCTCTGTGGTAGCCTTCGGCTTCTTTGGGCGACGGTCCCCTTCCTGGTCGGTCTTCCTCTTCGCGGCGGGGAGTTTGGGCCCGTCCGTCCCGGCCCCTTGAGCTTCTTTCTTTTTCGCAGCTGCCTGCTACCTGATGAAGGCTCTCCTCCTTGCCTCGTCCATTTCTGAAAAGCAGACGGTACCTTAGTTGATGGCAAAAAAAAAAAAAAACTTGAAGTTTAAGTGAACGGACTTACGTGCTCGGACTTGTGTTTCGTACTTCAATGCTTCCTTGGACGGCTCAGGCCCATCACAATGCTAACAAATGGTCTTTAATGTCACAAGTCTGGCCCAAGACCTCTCCGTCAACTCACTTTTTTGGAAAATCTTCTCCAAAAAACTCCAATCCTCGATAGAAACTTGTGGACGGTCCTGGGCTGCAAAAGAGGACGGTCAGAACCCAACTGAATTTGCAACAGAGGAGAGAATGTGAATAAAAACATACCAGACGGGGGTACAACACCCCAAGTGGTGTCAACGGGCATAAATTCGGTCTCCCCAGGACTACCCATCCACTCGTCCCCGTCCATGAAGAAATATCTAGACTTCCAGTCCCTATTGGAATCTGGAGTATCACTCACCAACCTCAGCAACGGGCTCCTTGCCACGAAGCTGTACATCCCCCTTGATTTTACAATCTCCACCGGACGGTAGCAGTGGAAAAACTCCTCCACCGTCAACCTCTTCTTCCCCTTTGAATATGATCCGTACAGGACCTCCACCCCGAGAAAGATCCTCCATGCATTCGGAGAGACCTGGTTGACGGATAATCCTAGGTAATGAAGGAGGTGACGGTGCAACTGGGTCAACAGGAATCTCAACCCCGCCTTGAGCATCTGCTCGTAGATCCCGACACCCTCGACCCCATAATAATAACATTTCTCTCCGGGGCGAGGTAGACGGATAGGCACATTGCTGGGTATCTGGTATTTACTCCTAAGTGTTTTAAAGTGTGACTCTCTTATGGTGGACGTATAGTCGTTCACCGTCCACAGTGAGAGCATGATGAACTTCCTCATCCCATTACTCCCTATGACGGACTGAATTTGTTCATCCTCCCTTACCCCGTCACTAAGGTTACTCTCCGTCCTACCACTACTCGACGAAGAGGAGGATGCAGACGAGCTATCTTCTGTTGAAGTCGACGGATCCTTCGGACCTGACGGGTTAACCTCATCGTCGCCCGCTCCCTCGCGGACAAACGACTGATTACTGGACGCGCTAGACATCTACACCAATATATGACGGAAAACCCTAAGTCCAAACTGCCCTAAAAAGATAACTGACGGTGGTAAAGTTGAGCGAGGCAACAAACACTTACCAGTTGCTCTCGGTGATGAAGGGTGACACGGACGGTCGTGATGACACGACGGGCGAATATGTTGACGGATTAAACTCTCTCCTTGGCTGGGTGAACGGCTGCGCTCTGATCTCTTGATTACGATAAAAAGTGAAAATGAGGGAGCATAAGAGAGGCTTATATATGAGGGAGAGCACGGAAGGCGAGGGGACGCCTCGTTTTTGGCACACTGACATTGAGCTGACGACACGTGCCTGCATTAATTACCCTGCATTAATTACTGAATGACAGCCTGAGCTGGAATCGTCATCCCATTAGTCCGTCTCCTTCGTGCTCGCGAACTAATGGGCTGAGGGGGCACCTGATGGGGGGATAAAAAGCTCTTACTAGGCGCCGACACATTGGGAGGGGTGACGGTGCGGCGTTTGGCCACGGACACTGTACCCTGACGACACGACCCGCGCTTGAGGCGACGGGCGACGGGAAGGACGTGAGGGCATCACAGCCTGTCTTGCCACGTACTCTTCCCCAAGAAGATGAATCTTGCCGCATACGCTACTACTTGGACAGGTGTCTCGCGCAGCGCGACCATTCCCAAGAGATGGCTTCCCCAACACGCTTGGTCACCCAACAAGAGTCTTACTCTCCACGCTACTCAGGGGCATTTCCGGTAAAAGTGATATCTTCTCCAGCACGCCTTGGCCAAGGGCCCCTGCTACTACTATAAATACTTCCACGCCCTCCAAAATCGAGGTACGCATACTAAGACCCGACTCTGGCACTCTGGAGTTGTGAACAAAAACTAACTTAACCGTCGGAGGGTCGTTGGCCGGTACCACACCGGTACTTCCCTTTGAGGGTCTTCTTACCTGTGCAGGTCACCACGAGGTACGCGCAGACCGTGCAGCTCACTGGTTTGATTCCTGACATCATCACCTATCATTTTTTTTAAATTTTCTTCTTGATGAATGTTCAAACTATCGGGAACATTTTTTTTTTTTTTTTGAGAATCCTATAGGGAACATTTTTGGTTATAAGGAGTTCTGTATCAAAGCCGATCAAAAGCC
The DNA here is from genome assembly GCA_033629205.1 of Lithocarpus polystachyus. Taxonomy (NCBI): domain Eukaryota; kingdom Viridiplantae; phylum Streptophyta; class Magnoliopsida; order Fagales; family Fagaceae; genus Lithocarpus; species Lithocarpus polystachyus. The sequence goes on from CM066166.1 coordinate 90,546,985, forward strand.
AAAAAGAAGGTCATTGTTCTTGTTAGAGTATCAAAAGAGTTTTTTCTAACTCAGATATCTCCTAAGCAACAAGTAACCAATTATGTTTTCAATGTTAATTTTTTTTAAGAATAATTTTGAATTCATCTAGTAAAAATGTTAGTTCTCATTCTTCATATATTTTGGGTTTTTATTTTTTTATTCTTTCATCAACTGAAGTGATTTTCTTGAATGTGGCAGGAGGTAAGATGCACTGTGAGTGCAATCAACATGAAGAAAGTAATTCATTACCAGAGTAATTTGAGTTACTTACATAAAAAATTGTTCATTGATCATAAAAATTTGGAGACTTTATTCAGTTATTGTAATCTCTTGCATTTTTAATTTTGGGACTTAATAATTATTCGAAGTAATCTTACATTTGTCTGACTGAATCAAGTAGCATATTTCATGTGTTTGACAAAAAGGTAATAATCAAGGTTATTTTGGGCCCCAACCACCCCCCCTCCCCCCCCCCCCTCCCCAAAAAAATAAAAATCCAAGTCCTTTTTTTCAGAACTATCAAAATGAATAACTAAGCCAATTTAATTTGAATAAAGTTTAGCTTCACACATGTTTAATTTTTTTTTTTTTAAATCCATTACGTGGCGATTTATAAGATTATTATGTATATTATTCAATTAAATAAGTCACGTTACTCCTTAACAAAGTCATGTGCCTAAAATTACACATGAATAATTTCTTTAACTATCACTAATTACAAAAAGATAACTTCAAACATATTTAGATCTAAACTTTTTTTCATTTTATTTTTAAGATTTGTAACTATATCGAGACAACATAAGCAAAATGCTACCCTATTAAAAAAATTTATTTCCCTCTTGTAAATAGGACTTCAACTGAAGATTAACAATTAGAGTCTCCTTCAAGATTCACTAAGAAAATATAGCCCTTTTTTTGGAGAATCAAACCAGCATCAGTTTTATTAAATAGCTAGCAAATCATATAAAAGAAGGCTATTACTTATTAGTGTCAATAGGAACATACTCCATCGAGATTCATCAAGAAAGACTAAACCCAATCTTATTTTGTAACTCGTTAATTTTTAAAGGAGCTTTGAGGAGTCTGTGCTCTGTGGCTTGATTTGGCTCCACTCACGCAAGATTTAAATTTGGACTTTAAACTGCCAAGGTGGCCATGTGGCACAAAATCTAAACAATCAATCAATCATGAGTCATGAGTGTTCAATTTTCTTAAAAGTTCAAATTCCTTAATTCTTTGCAGAAAATTATCAAAAATTCCTGGAGCTTTTTTTTTTTTTTTTTTTTTTGCTTGTTGGATCATGCTCCAATTAGAAAGAGGATATTAAAATGACAATTCTCTGATGAAATGACAATAATTTTATATCCCATTAGAAGAAGGTTTTTTTTTTTTTTTTTTTTTTTTTTTTTTTTTTTTTTTGGAGAATGCCCATTAGAAGAACTTAAAAACCCGAAATGCAAGTCCCCCAAGAATTTAATTTTAATCAAATGAATAAAAGTGTAAGGAAAAAATAATTACAAGAAGTTGTAATAGTATTTTCTTTTGTTTGGAGTCTTTGGACTGTCAAAAGAGTCGGCCATAGTATCTCCCAACTCGCAAGTTTACCGTAGCCTTCATTTTTTTTTTTTTTAATAAATTACTTTACTACGAAAAAACAAAAAGAAGGTCCATTTAATAAATTTGCAACATAATCCCCTGTAACATAAAATGACCATATATTTCAAGGATATGGCTTTGCAGTTTAAGATAAACATTTTTCAGAACCTTTTTTCCTTTTCCCATATAATAAAGTAATAATTTGTGATTGATTTGAAGTAAGGAAAAAAAATTGTGATCATTTAAGGTGGGTCCATCACAGATTACACTTATATTAAATTCCAATCAGATAGTCCTGTTAAGGCTTGTGAAAAAAACTATTGAAAAAAATGTGTTTTTTGTTTTAAATGGGAAATTATTTGATACTCATGTCGTATCTTCTTTTTTTCTTTTTCTTTTAGAAACAAAAACTCTACACCAATAAAAACAAATAACCTAATATTAAAATTAATTTTTCTTACATGACAATTTGAACTTGTCATTTTATTTTTTTGTCAGGTTATTTGTTTTATTGATGTGCAGTACAAAGGTACAGATTCAAATTTATATTAGTCCCTTCATACATGCTCTTTGTTTAAATGTTTTTAAAATAAAATGAAATAAATGAAATAAAAATAAAATTTTAAAAATCACTTCCTAAATAATTTAATATAGCACACACATTGGTTAATATAAATAGGATGAGATCACCTCTCATTGAAACATCCATTTCCCTTCAATTTTTTTTTATATATAAATGTAAGGTATGTGACATTGAAAAATCAAATAAATGATATGTGAATAAAAATTAGAGGGAATTGAAAATTTCAATTAGAGGGGATCTACATATAAGCGAATGAAATTAATAGATAATAATTTTAAATGGTTAAGAGTATTATGAGAAATTAAAAACAATTAAGAAACATATACAATTAAGGGGTTGTGAGATATGTAGTGGAGTCATAGTAAATTTAAATTAACAAAAATACAATTAAGGGAAACATGTAAAATTAAGGGTTTGTGAAACATGTACAAAAGTCTTGCACTTAGGATTCAAATTGCCCCTTCCCCAATTTTTGTGACAATTGAATTATAAAAAAATTTATAAATTTAAATTGTTACAATTACTTATATGTCATCCTTATTATTTTTCTTTTAGAAGACTTTTAATTATTCAATGGGGCTAGTTTTGACAAAACAAAAACAAAACACCAAAGAATCACATTCTTATGAAATATAGATTAGATAATAATATTGTTTTGAGGGTTCCAGTTAGCTTAATTGGTAATGTCTCTAATGATTAAATAAGAGATCTTAGATTTAACTCTCGCCTACGCCAAAAACTGATTGATTTTTATTGAAACTCTTTCAATAATAATATCGTTCTATATAGAAATAAAAATGTGTGTTATAAATTACACAATGCGGGCTTTTTTAATTTCTTCCCCTCTTTGACCATAACATGTGTCTGCATCGGTTGTGGTCCTTGTGGGCGGAGTTAATTGAAACGCAGGAAGAGCCCAGCACTCTAGCAAAATGGGCTTCCTGCAGTACTACAGCTGCCAAACACACCTTCAAACTTGTGTGCCCAAGGCCCACACTAGTGAACCTTCTCCTCTCAATAACACTATTTATAATGCCTGATAGAGACTAGGGATTGAAGATTCCAATTGGAGTGATTCTCAATTACCACGACTCTATCACAACTCGGACATTGCAGACTTTAAATGTTCGCCGCATCAAAATTGAGGTAAAAAATTTTATGGTCCTAGAATTTTTCTCTTAGATTGACATTATTAATTATGTATAATTCATTGAATAGAGTGAAGAGCAACTCAACACAATTTTAATGAAAACCTATATGTAACCAGATTACAAAACTTTTGTGATAAAAAGCAACAGCCAAACGACAAGTAACACTAACAACAAACTATACTCAGTCACAGTGCCTAATTTTATTAGTAGCAAAAGTTATAGCACATATGTGTATATTAGTTGTATTATTATTATTATTATTATTATTAGTTGTAACATCTATTTCTTTTTCTATTCTTTTCTTAATATATATAATATTGTTTTTAAGAAACTTTTTCTTTTTAATCTAAAACAATCCTCAAAAAATAGACAACCCCCAAAACAGTATCAAATAGTCTTCACCTCACAAGTAAGCCTTTCATAGAACAATTCAACCAACCATCTAAGACCGCACTAGATTTTCCACACAAAAAAAAAAAAAAAAAAAAAATATCACTAACACTGAACACATAAATCAAGCATAAGCATATAGCTTGGAGGATAACTAATCATCACCAAATAATAAAAAGGATTATTAGATACCAGCACGTTACATAGGTAAAAGATCAAGGGAGTAAAAAACAGGAAATAAGTCTTTCAAGTTCAAGGTGATGGTGTCCTGAAAAACACCCTACTCCATACTCGTCCATAGGGGTCGTCCATAGAAGAAGAGAAATACCTTGACCCATGACCCAGTAGATTCGTCCACAGTAGATTCGTCCGTGCACAAAGACCCTTGGACGGACTGTCACGACCTCAAACGTGGCCATCGCAGATTCCCTGGACGAAGTTTATATACTTGTTCCATAACGCATTTGTAACCAAGGCATTGCCGCGAAGCCACCTCCAATGATGGTTACAGAACATACGGCTTAATAAAGTAACTTCCATGGCAGTTATGGAAGTTACTTACGAACCTTCCGGCATCCTCCAATGTAGGAGAAGTTATGAAGCGAGTAACTGCTCATGGCGTGGACTATATAAGAACAACGATCACCAAATAAAAAGGTACGGAATATCTTCCAAGTTTTTTGGATTTCCAAAGTTTAAAGAAGACACTGACTTTGCCATCGGAGGGTTTCTGGCCGGTACACCCCGGTCACCTCTGACTGTGTTGTCTATCTTTCCAGATTTTCAAGTAGATTGTCATTGCCGCCGTAGAAATCCGAAGTGTCCAGCCTACTGATTTGTTGTGCATCATCACAAGGTATGATGAAATAATGACAAATTTTTTCATGTTCCAAGAGAGAGATATTTATGGCTTCTTTGAGAACAAGCTCAAGAAGGTCATATCTTCATACTAATAACCACTAGCCTAAATTGAAGCCAAGTATATTTTATCACCAATAATACAAAGAAAGCTAGAAAGTTGAAGGGAAATTGTTTATAGCTTTCTACTCATTACCCCATCTTCTAAATTTGACCATATAATAGTCATATTTTGAGCAAACCCACTTATTTTCTTCCTTTAGTAGCTAGAATTTATTCCATCTTTTTTAACTTCATTACTCGTAAGTACTGTACTACACATAAATTGAGTGTAAGCTTATAGCTTGGACAATTCAAAAATATATTATCAAATAACAAAAAAAAAAAAAAAAAAAAAAACCATTACATAATAGCAAGTTACATAGGTATGAAGAAGGTCAAGACAGGAAAAATGGGAAATCAGTTTTTCAAATTCGAAGTATAATGAAATAGGAATTAATGGTTTCTCTGGAGGTAAAAACTCAAGAAAGGTTCTAATCAAAAACCAATTCACAATGTTTTGACCCTCTGGGTAGCGTTAATAACTGTTCATGAACCTTCTTCTGCTTCTCCAAGTCCTTTGCAAAATGCTGTGAACGAGATATGACTAATTCTTCCAAGACCACTGCATTCTTGAGCAAAATCTTTACAGCAGATAGCTCCTCCTCGTCTCCCACATAATCATAGACTTTGATGCAATTGAGCTGTGACAAGAAACATGGAGGCACTGGATCCAGTATTCTGTCATTTCTTTCATAATCTGAGGACAGGCTGATCCCCTAAATTATCATTACAAAGTGAATGTTTAAACCATCATGGGAAATCAGAAAAATAATATTGAACACATACAGGATAATAATCAATGAAGTGCTGGTGAAGTTACCTCACTAAATTCCATTGTCTTAAGATGGGGAGAATTTTGCAATATCTTCAACAGTGCTACACTGTTGAGATTAACTGACCGTTCTTCCAATGCCAAATACTCCAAATTATTGAAGATAGGCATATGAGGTAGGAGTTCTACAACTTCTACTGCATATGTTAAAAGCTATGAACAACAACGCATCATAATTAAGAAACTTTCTGTGGAAAGAATATAAGAAGCAATTGCAATTATAAAAGCGTGCAAATATGGATGCTTGATTAATGAATATGAGACAAGCAACAAGAAGATTAGAAACAAAAACTTAAGTAATTTCCAATCATTTACTGATGTAGGTATTTGGCTCAGGTTGTAAGATATTGGATGAGGTCAGGAATGATGGGTCATTCATTTAGCATATGGATCCTTATAACTGTAGTTCAAATTGTCAGAAAAGTTGTTTCTGTTCTATAGCTTTACCAGACTAGGAAATTCCTATCTTACTCTTTTGTATATATTGTCAAATGTATCAAAAGAGAACTGCTAAAACTAACAGCCTTTTTCCAATAGTTGTCTAAGACATTTATATCAGAGCCATTTGAGTCAATTGCTCACAATTCTTCTTGATGACCAGCTTAACCCTTGTTAATGGCTACCACTACTTCATCTTCCACACCCCAGTATCCCTACCTGTCAACTTTGAACATTGGGAACTATGTATCCCTTAGCCACATTTATTCTTTTCCTCTATTATATTTTATCTAAAGTCATTCTTACTATTACTTACTTAATGGACTTGCTTTTTTTTAATTCCTTTCACTAATGTTATTTTTGGTCAAACTCTTACCTTTTTTCATTCTTTCAACTTGGATCAACTTACTTTTTTAGACCGGTGCATTAGTCACTCTCTTCTAAAAATGACCAAACCATTTCAAGCCACTCTCCCTCATCTTTTCATCAATAAGAGCTACCCTTATCTTAAAGTGGATTTCCTCATTTCGAATCCTATCTTTTCATGTATTTTTACTTATTCATCTTAACATTCTTGTTCCACTACACTTATTTTGTGAATATGTTGCAACTTAACAGCCCAACATTACATTCGCTACTATAGAGAATAATTGGTTATATAGCAATCTTATAAAAATTTCCTTTTAACTTAATTCTATGATCATACAATACTCTTGATACACTTCTCCACTTACCCTGCTCTTTTTTAATGATTCACATCCTCTTCAGTCTCCCCGTCTTTATGAATTGTTGATCCAAGATAGAGCATGAATTGTTGATCCAAGATATAGAAAGTTGTCACTCTTTAGTATCTTTTCACTATCAATTCTTGCCGCTCCACTGTTTCTATTTCACTTTTACTAAACTTACATTCCACATACTGTGTTTTAGTGCTACTTAATTAAAAGCCTTTAGATTATAGAGCGTCTCGCCAAATTTCTAACTTGGCATTAACTCCATTTCTAGTTTAATCCACTAAAAACTATATCATTTGCAAAAAATATAGATGAAGGGACATTCCCTTGGATCAATTCAGTTAGTTCATCTATCACTAGTGCAAAGAGATAATGCCATGTTAGAAAGGCAAATAAAAACTAAAAATTCTCATCATTCATCTAATTTGCTTGACCATCAATTTTATTGATCTAAAATTCCAACTCAACTCAAAATATACATGTAATAAATTTATAGTTGACCTATTTTCAAATTTTGGAAATTCCATTATAAATATGGATTGCCTTGTAATGTGTTGTAAATCAAGTGAATGAAAGATATAGTTATTTGACTTTTGATGTTGTGGATGTAGGTCTTAGTGACTGCACCATTATAATCTCTTTTGTTCTTCCTTTCTGAATTTCTCTTTTATGTTCAATAATATTCCAAGTTTTAAAAGGTATTTTGAACTTTTATATGGGATTTTGGCTTAGATACCAACAAAGGCAGTAGCTTGTACGCAAAAGTTAAGAAAAAAATTGATTACTATACGACGAAATGTTTGTTCAAGTGTTAAACATAGTGTTTAAACTTAGGTAAGTTTTATTCGCATACAATTAATTGTTCAGGACTCAGGGTCAAGACTCATTATGTGATAAAATTTCCTCATCCATAAAAATATGCTTCAAACATGGATCACGAGATTCAAAAATCAACAAACATGAAAGCACAAAATGCTATTGTGACATTAGCTTCAACCTTTAATCAGTTACCTTTTCCAATTTAATGTAAATGATACATAATTATGCAACCAATGCAAAGGAGAAAGTAAACACTTGATACAGTTAAAAAATAAAAATTAAAAATAAACTAAAAAAAACAATAAACAAGCTTATAAAGAGAGAAGAAAGCATACCTCAACAGCACTAAATACAAGTGTTAGTTCTTTTACACTAGAGAACCCTGTAAGAAGCATATACATGTGGTGGGCAATTTGTCTTTTTCTCTCATTATACCAACTAGCAAGAACAAATGCCCCTACAAGTGAGGGTGAGTTGTGTACATGGTATTCATTGCAGAATTCACCAAGATAACAAAAGTAATTGAGGCTAACTCCAGAAATCATGACCTGACAACCATTTTCACCATTCTGATTTTCCCTATCTTCAACTATACGAATTGAAAGAAGCTTTGGAGCAGAAATACTCACAACCTTAAGATTCACCCAGTTACAATTCTCTAATTCCAACTCCTGAAGGACTGGCAGCCCAGAAAAAAGCTTCTCGGTTGAGTGCTCTTTCGTAAATGTAACAAATCTAAAATTTAAGGTCTTGAGATTTGTGAAGCAAATTGTAGGAGGAAGTTTGAGGATACAAGGCATTTCAAGTTGTAACTCTGTCAGTGTCATACAAGTAAACAAGCTATGCGGCAATGAAAATGGTTTTCTGAAATTGTAAAGGCCAATATACAGCTGTTGAACATTACGCCTTACTGCAGCAGAGATCCACGCACTTACATGAGATGCATCACGTAGCACGTAACAATAGAGAGTGAATGTTTTTATATCAGAAGAGTCGCGAAGAAGAAGCACTCTTTCCACAAAATTCATGAAGTGCTTTCTCTTAACCAGCTCCAACCCATTAAAATCAAGATTGGGAATGGAGGTCCAGAGGTATTCCCACCTCTTGCAAAGTACGCTAGTTCTAATAGCATCTTTTGTTGGAAGTAAGGATAGGATGTATCGAAGAATCACGTCCGGTAAATTATGTAAGCATTTGATGTTCCTGTCAACAACGTCTCGTTCTTCATTTAGCTTCTGCCTTTTGGGTTGTTGAGTAAGACCACTTTCATCCATAGTTAGAACAATTCCTTTAATATACATAATGCTTTATCAGATACAAGACCCGGAAACAGCTACTATATTAAGAACGTAGTGAGATGCAAAATAGCTAAAAACATAAGTTAAACATATGGCCGACCCCAAAATTTTGGATTTTGTTTTTATAGCTATAAACATGAGCTATTCCAACGAGTATAGCTTTTTGGAATCTTGACTAGACTGACCTATCATTATACAAAATCACCACTGTTAAATAATTAAAAAAAAAAATTTTCCTACTGGGTCTTGTTTACATTTCTAACATTATTACCAAAATCAAGAAAAGAACAGATATTACAAAAAAAAAAACCCATGTATTTTGATTGTAACAATTTTTTATCTTTAGGCCAAATTTGGATCAATTGAAAACTTCAATGCCTTAAGAACACAAGATAATCACTGAACAAGAACTATAATACTAGTATATAAAGATGGTAGAGAAATGGGTAGATAATTACCGTTTGTGCCACTGGCAGGAACCAAAACGACGTCGGTGGAGTGGCGTTTCAGTGTTTGATGTGAGAAAACAAAGCAGAGGGTTTTTGGTTTGGTGGGAAACAAGGTAAAGAATTCCCTCCAAACTGATGGTGAAATGGGTTTTTAAGATGTGATGGACCTGGAACTGTCATAGTTGGCTGACAATTCAGGCCCACTTAGATTTTTTTTGTTTTTTGTTTTTTGATAGGAAGCCCATTAGATTTTGTTCACTCAACTCAAGGATGATTCAGTTATTGTCTTTTTTGTTTTTTTTTTCTTTGGCCCAATGATATATGTTTATTATTATTATTTTAATAAGTAAATAGTGAGAGAAGTGAAAGAAGAGTTCGAACCACAAATATGAAGCGCTTTAAAGGATGTTATTATTGTTGGACTATCACATATATGCATTCTGCTGAGGCAAAATTAGAAACAATCCAAACAAAAAATTAATGCAACATGATTTAGCTTCTTCAATTATCATTAACGTTAACTTATTGGGGAGGAAAAAAAATAACTTTTTTAAGGGATATTTGGGGGAATTAATTATCTCATTTAGCGCTTATATAGTTATATAACTTATATGCATATTTTTTACAATATGTGGGTTCTACATGTATATATATATAACCCACTGCATGTAAATATCATATCTTTTGCTTTAACCAAGAAAATCCCTAGTTGCACAGACAAAGACAATGTTGCCTAAATGGTCACTGCATTCGCAGCAAGCCTAAAACTCAATATTCAACATAAAGCAGTAATAGAAAGAAGAATTTTAAAGAACTGATTTATAGGGATTCCCATAACACATAGATCTCACTACATGTGCATGGAGGCTACTTAGTGTTACTATAACAGTGTGCTCTCTCAAATGGGCGTTCATTTGTCATATCTTCATTCTAATAACCAGTAGCCTAAATTGAAACCAAATATTTTTTATCACCAATAATACAAAGAAAGCTAGAGTCGAAAGGTATTGTTCATAACTTCCTACTCATTACCCCCATCTTCTCAATTAGACCATATGATAGTCATATTTTCTTCCTAATAGTAGCTAGAATTTATTCCATCTGTTTTAGCTTCATAACTAGTAGGTACTGTACTACACATATATTGAGTGTAAGCTTATAGCTTGGACAATTCAAAACTATATTATCAATTAGCAAAAAAGATCATTACATAATAGCAAGTTACAGAGGTACATAGAAGGTCAAGACAGGAAAAAAGGGAATTTAGTTTTTGAAGTTCGAAGTATAATGAAATAGGAATTAATGGCTTTTTAGGAGGTCAAAGCTCAAGAAAGGTTCAAATCAAAAACCAATTCACAATGTTTTGATCCTCTGGGTAGCTTCAATAACTGTTCGTGAACCTTCTTCAGATTCTCTAAGTCCTTTGCAAAATGATGTGAACAAGTTATGACCATTTTGTCCAAGACCACTGCATTCTTGAGCAAAATCTTTACAGCAGATAGCTCCTTCTCATCTCCCGTATAATTATAAACTTTCATGCAATTGAGCTGTGACAAGAAACATGGAGGCACTGGATCCAGTATTCTATCATTCCTTTCATAATCTGAGGATTGATTGATCTCCTGAATTATCGTTACAAAGTGAATGTTTTAACCATCACGGTAAATCAGAATAATAATATTGAACACATACATGATAATAAACAATGTAGTGCTAGTGAAGTTACCCCATAAAACTCCATTGTCTTAAGACGGAGATTTTTGCAATATCTTCAACAGTGCTACACTGTCAAGATTAACCGGCGATTCATCGAATCCCATATACTCCATGTTTTTGAAGATAGGCATGTGAGGTAGGAGTTCTACAACTTCTACTGCATATGTTAAAGCCTATGAACAGCAATGCATAATAATTAAAAGACTTTCTGTGGCAAGAATACAAGAAGAAAACTGCATTTATAACAGCATGCAAATATGGATGCTTGATTAATGAATACGAGATAAGCAAAAAGAAGAAAAATTAGAATTAAACAAGAACTTAAGTAATTTCCAATCACGTACTGATGTAGGTATTTGGCTCAAAATGGTAAGGATTGGATGAGGTCAGGATAAGTCGTTCATTGAGCATATGAATAAGTTAGATAAGAATAACCGGACTAGGATATACTTATCTTACTCTTTTGTATATATTGCCAAATGTATCAACAGAGAACGGTTAATATATTAACAGCCTTTTTCCAATAGTTGTCTAAGACTAAGACATTCATGATATCAGAGCCATTAGAGTCAATTGGTCACAATTCTTCTTGATAACCAGCTTCACCCTTATCAATGGCTACTACTCCATCTTCCACACCGCAGTATCCTTACCTGTCGACTTTGAATATTGGGAACTATTTATCCCTTAAGCTGACTCAAACAAAGTTAAAATAGCAACAACAAAGCCTTAGACCTAAATTTTAGGAGTTAGCTATGGATCCTTAACAAATTAGTTAGGATCGGCGACATGTATTATTTTCTTCCATTTTATTTATCTAAAGTCATACTCTTCGTTACTTCCTTAATTGACCTATCATTTTTATTTCTTCTAGTAATGTAATTTTTGGTCATACTTTACCTTTTTTCGTTCCCTCAACTTAGATCACCTAATTTTTTCTTAATGGTGCATTAGTCTCTCTCCTCTCAAAATAATCAAACCATTTCAAGTGACCCTCCTATCTTTCATCAACTAGGGTATACCTATCTTTAAGCGGATTTTCTCATTTTAAATCTTATTTTTCCATGCATTTCCACTCTTATTTCAGCTACTCTTATTTTGTAAATATGTTGCTTCTTAACAGCCCAACATTTGGTACCATAAAGCATAGATGGTCACATAACAGTTTTCTAAAATTTTCTCTTGAACTTAATAGGTATTCTTTTTCTTTTCTTTTTTGATAAATAACGGAATTGTATTAAAAGAGAAAAACCAGGTACTCCAGGGGTGTACATGAAAAACATTACATCAAACACTTAAATTACAAAGATCAAGCATTTCTAAAAAATTAGAACAAGGAAAAAGATTAAAAGACGAACTCCAATCCAACAAGGTGTGAAAAACGAGAGATTTAAGATTCAAAATAGACCATTCCTTCCATTAAAAACATCTTGAGTTCCGTTTTCGCCAAATACACCATAGGACACAATGAGGAACAGCCCTCCATAAATCAATGCTCCAATGCCCACCAAAGGAACCTTGCCAGCTAGAAAATAAGTCAAAAACACTATGCGGCATAACCCAAAGGAGACCAAAAAGGGTCCACACCATAGACCATAAATCATAGGCAATAGGACAATGAAGAAGAAGAAGATGATTCACTGATTCATTGATTCCCCACTCTTTTTACGCACATAGCACCAATCAATAACTGCAACACCCTTATACCATAAGTTCTCAAGAGTCAAAATCATATCTAAAGCGGCAGTTCAAGAGAAGAAAGCAACCCTAGGAGGGATCTTTGAACGCCACACAAATTTCCATGGGAAAGAAGTTATAGGAGTAGAGGAAAGGGAGACATAGAACTCACTTACTTTAAAATACTTATTCCCAAATAGGTATTCTATGATCACAAGAACTCCTGACGTGCTTCTCCACTTCATCCACTTTGTTTTTATCCTATGATTCACATCATCTTCAATTTCTCTATCTCTATTAATTATTAGTCCAAGATATTGAAAGTTGTTGCTCTTTAGTGTTTCTTGACCATCAAGTTCAGTTTCTACTTTTATTAAACTTACATATCATGTACTATATTTTAGTCCTTAATTGAAAATCTTTAGATTCTAAAGTGTCTTGCCAAATTTCTAACTTGGCATTAACTCTATTTCTAGTTTCATTCATTAAAATTATATCATCTACAAAAAGCATAGACCAAGGGACTTCCTCTTGGATTGATTTAATTAGTGAGTTCATCATGTAGAGTCATCATCGAATCTAGAGTATTAGGCCTAAAATTTTCCAATGTTTTGCATGTGTGACACTAGGTGAACAGTTCAAGACAAAGAAGTGCTCCTTTCTTGACTTTTCTTTTGCCATTTTTTCTACTTTTTTAACTAGTTAGGCAAGCGAATTCAGGATGTTGTTTCCTTGCTTGTCTCATTAGTGTGGTAGTTGTTCTCTATATAAGGCTAGCTACGGATTGTATCAATTCATCCAAGAAGTGAGTAGTATTCAAGAAGAAGTGATATAGCTATCCAAGAATAAGTAGTGAGATAGCAAATAAGTGTAAGGAGAAAAGCAGTGAGTAAAAAATTAGGAGTACTGGTGCATGTAGCAAAGTGTGTGTAATGTTATAAGCATCAATAAAACTTCTTTTTATTGACAACTCCTTTGTGTATTCTATTTGAGTGTGGTGAGATTTATCACAAAGCATTTGATAAGATATTTTCTTTTTTAATGTTAAATTTATTTTGCTAAGACTTTCACCACGGCAAATCTCTACACATCCATCACCAGTGCAAAGAGATAATGCCACATTAGAAAGGCAAATAAAAACTAAAAATTATAATCATTCATCTAATTTGCTAGACCAAAAATCAAATGATTAAATAATTTAATCACAAAATGAAAAACTTATTTGGAATTAAAGGGAAAATGGGATCATTTTATTTTAGAAAGAAATTATTTGAAAGTCATCTTCCACACATTGAAGATAAAATTGACGAATCGATTGTCACAAGCATAGGAGTAGATCAATGAATTGGAGAAATCAATTATATTGATATGAAATTCAACTTTGAAATATACACGAAATTGATAATTGACTTATTTTCAAATTATGTAAATCTCATTATAAAATATGGGTCCCTTAAGACTTATTATCTACACAGTGAATAAAAGAAGTCACCATCAGGCTTTTGTTGTTGTGGACGTAGGTCTTAGTGACCAAAAAATGTTAATCTTTTATGTTATTTCTTTCTCATATTTTCTTTATATTAATACTTCAAATTAGTTCATACCAAAATTCACCTTTATTGACTACTTTTCTTGTACTCACAGCCGGCTCTAGCATATAAGTAAGAGAGGCCGTCGCCTAAGGCTCCAGGTAAAAAAAAGGCCCCCTAATTTTAACCAATAGAATTATTTCTTTCATTTTAATATTGTTAATTAAGCCCAAATATTAGCCAATAAATAAAATAGTATTTTTTTACGAAAAGAAATTCTACGTTCACAATACTTTTTACAATACTTTCACAATAAATTTTAAGTAGCAGGATGTTACTGGCTGTTATTGATGGTTAAAAAAATAATTTTAATGGTGGGTTCAAATTAAAATTAATAATAACTTAACACTTAAAATTTGTCGTGAAAATGTTATGAATTTAGCACTTCTAAAAAGAAAGAGCAATACACAAAAAATTTCACAAGATTTTTCACAATAATTGAGTTGGCAAATTTTTACTAATTCTCATCTAAATCCACCACTAACGTCACTTTTTTACTTACTATTATTAATCTGTCACATCAACATGTGTGAAATATTTTGTCAAATTTTTTGCATCTATAGACATTCTCAAAAAAAAAAAAAAAATTCTAGGTGGTTCATATAAATTAGTAATTTTGCATCTAACAAGATAATAGAGTTTAAGCAATATTTAGATTTTTTTTTTTAGTCATTTTTAAATATATAGAAGGCCTCAATTCATTTTTCGCCTTAGGCCCCTCAATGCATCAAGCCGCCCTTGCTTGAACTCCAAAAAAAAAATATTTTTTTATATATAATTGCATAGCTAGGGGAGAAGGAATTGAACCCTAAACATCTCTGTTGAAAATACTAGAAAGTGTCATCTGGTTGAGCTACCAGACCCTTAACAAAAAATAGTACAATAATTTCATAAGACAGCTCCAAGCTTTGGATTCAATTTCTGCAAGTTGTGTATTTCATCAAAGATTAATCCACAACTTGAGGGGTTATTGGAAAGTATCACTTTCTACCAAGTGAAGATGAAATCAAATGATTGATTTCTAGAAGTAGACCAAGGGGTTGGGGAAATCAATCATATTGATCTGAAATTCCAACTCAACTCAATAGATGTAATAAATTAATGTTGACGTAGTTTCAAATTCCATTATAAATATGGATTGCCATGTAATGTCTTATAAATCAAGTGAATGAAAGTCATTTGACTTTTGATTTTGTACGTGTAGGTCATAATGACTGAACCATGTTAATCTCTTTTGTTCTTCCTTTCTTAATTTCTCTTTATGTTCAATAATATTCCAAAGTTTTGACAGGAGTGTTGAATTTTTAAATGGGAGTTTGGCTTAGATATACCCACAAAGGCAGTGGCTTGTAAGCAAAAGTTAAAACAGTTTTGAATATTATATGAAGAAATATTTTTATTCAGTGTTAAAAAAGTGTTTCAAGCTTAGGTAAGTTACTGCATATAATTAATTGGTCAGGCTTCAAGACAAATTATGCGTGGTAAAATTTCCTCGTATGTAAGAATATTCTTCAAACATGTGCCACAAGACTCAGAACTCAACAAACATGAAAGCCCAAAATGCTATTCTGACATTAGCTTCAACCTTTAGTCGGTTACCTTTTTCCAATTTGATATAAATGATACATATTTGTGCAAGCAATGCATACAGTTAAAAATAAAAAATAAAATAAAACAAAAACAAAAAAGACAACCTTATAAAGAGAGAAGAAAGCATACCTTAAGAGGACAGTCTGCAAGTATTAATTCTTTTACTCTATAGAACCCTGTAAGAAGAATATACATGCGGTGGGCAACTTGCCTTTGTCTCTGAAGAGACCAACCAACAACAATTGTTGCATCTACAAGTGAGGATGAGTTGTATACACGGTATTCATTGTAGAATTCACCAAAATAATAAAATACATTGAGACTAAGTAAAAGGGTTGTCAGGTCATGATTTCTGGAGTTACACTGCAACAAACATGACCTGACAATTCTATTGTCAGGTCATGTTTCAACGGTTAAGAGTAAACGTAGAAACTAAAGGCTTTTATCAACATTTTTAAGTGACTGTGGATAAAAATATGTTGAAAAAGCTCATGTTTGTTGCAGTGTAACTCCAGAAATCATGACCTGAAAACCCTTTTCATCATTCTGATTTTCTGTATCTTCGGTTATGCCAATATAAAGAAGTTTTGGAGCAGAAATACTCACACCCTTAATATTCACCCAGTTGCAATACTCTAAATCCAACTCCTCAAGGACTGGCAGTCCAGAAAAAAGCTTCTGGGTTAAGTACTAATTGGAAAATGTAACATATCTAATAATTAAGCTCTTGAGATTTGTGAAACAAACTGTAGGAGGAAGTTTAGGGATACCATATATTTCAAGTTCTAGCTCTGTCAATGTCGCACATTTAAACAAGCTATGAGGAAATGAAAATGGTTCTTCAAAGTGGTAAAGGCTAAGATACAACTTTTGAACATTACGCCTTACTGCAGTGGAGATCCACGCGCTAACAAAAGATGCATCATTTAGCACTTGACAAGAGAGACTGAATCTTTTTATATCAGTTGAGTCGCGAAGAAGAAGCACTCTTTCCACATAATTCATGAAAAGTATTCTCTTATCATGATCCATTCCACCAAAATCAAGATTGGGAATGGATGTCCATAGGTATTCCTACCTCTTACAAAGTATGCTAGGTCTAATAGCATCTCTTGTTGGAAGTAAGGATAGGATGTATCGAAGAATCTCCTCCGGTAAATTATGTAAGCATTTGAAGTTCCTGTCAACAATGTCTAGTTCTTCATTTAGCTTCTGCTTTTTGGGTTGTTGAGTAAGACCACTTTCATCCATAGTTTGAACAATTCCTAATATAAAATAAATAAATAAATAAAAAATGCTTTATTAGGTACTATATCAAGAACATAGTGAGATACAAATAGTCAGCTAAAAATATAAGTTTTTTATAAGTTACTTCACAAACATATCGCCAACCCTAATTAATTTGTCGAGAATCCATAGTCGACC
Organism: Lithocarpus polystachyus; assembly: GCA_033629205.1. Lineage (NCBI taxonomy): Eukaryota > Viridiplantae > Streptophyta > Magnoliopsida > Fagales > Fagaceae > Lithocarpus > Lithocarpus polystachyus. The sequence goes on from CM066166.1 coordinate 90,564,253, forward strand.
CCAAAATTTTGAGACTAAGGCTTTGTTTGTTGTTATAACTATAAATAAATATAAGTTATTCCAACAAGTATAATGTTTTGGAATTTTGGCTAAACTGACCTATCACTACACAAAATCACCACCATTAACTTTTCCATTTCATTTTCCCTACTGGGTCTTGTTTGCATTTCTAACATTACCAAAATCAAGATAAGAATAGATATTCCAAAACCATTTATTTTGAATGTAACATGATGATACTCCAAATATCGTCAGTAAGCTACAAAGTTCTCTCGACTACACCTGATGCAACCTACAAATCACTGATCAAGAAATACTTTAAAAGAGCACCGGTGTGGTATCGGCCAAAGACCCTCCAAAAGTTAAGTTAGAAAATGCTCACAACCCTAGAGTGCCAAAGTTGGAGAACAGTTTGCGTACATTTGCTTGTGAAAGCCTTTGGAGTTTTTATAGTAGTGTAAAACCGACATTCTTTCCTTGTAAAAGAAGTCTTTTCCATATAGAACTTGTCATTAATTGGGCGGATATTGCGAAATCCTCTTTATATTTGGATTCTATTCCTATTGGGATTCTACATATCCTTAGCTATGCGTGAGACGCAAGTTGTCTCCATTTATAAGGAGTTGACACATGTACCTCTATCCCGTCTACATTATATCCGTTCACTCCGAATTCGTCCACAACAACTATATACATTTTCTTCCGTCATCTCAAATAAAAGGATCCGTTTGTTATATCGAATTTTATCCTCTTCATAACAGTTTTTTTTTTTTTTTAATCTTTTGGCCAAATTTGGATCAATTGAAAACTTCCATGCACTAAGCTCACAAGACAATCGCTGAACAAGAACTATATATTACTAGTACATAAAGATGATACAAAGTAATGGGTAGATAATTACCGTTTGTGCCACTGGCAGGAACCAAAACGACGGCGGTTTGGTGGGTGGACTGGCTTTTCAGTGTTTCATGTGAGAAAAGAAAGCCGCGAGAGGGTTTGTGTTTGGTGGGAAACAAGTTATAGAATTTAGAATTCCCTCCAAAATTGTGATTTTTTTTTTTCAGTGTTAAACCGGTGGCAGCGTTTGGGGGAAGATATGATGGACCTGGGCTTGTCAAAGTTGGCTGACAGTTCAGGCCCACTTGGATTTTATTCACTCAAGGATGATTCAATAATTCAATTGTATTACCTAAACTAATTTCAAACTCAATTTTCATTACCCAATTCTCAAAAGAGTTTGGCTATTTCCAACAATTTTTTCACTAAATATTTTTTTTTATTTTAAATATACAATCGCAAGTGATAGTAAGTTTTAATTTCTACCTCTTATTTAGTTAATGATGTGGCAAATTCTCATTAAAATAAAAAGAGATTCTAGTTAAAAAAAATACTGGAGGTAAGTAAAATCCTTTTCAAAATCTATGAGCACCACCTTAAAAAACATTATTTGGTTCAATTTTTGTTTTCACTTCCCATAACTCAAAACTTAAAAAATTGAGTTAGAGTTACCAAAATTAAGAATAAGTTTTAGGGGGTTTCAAGTTATGGAAAATTGGGATATTATGGCATTCTTGTAAATCTTTGCAATTGTATGGACCATGGTCAAGACTTGTTTCCATCAAATCAAACCACAATGCACTCTCCCAACAACTCTCACACCCTTTCTTCCTTCTCATTACTCTTACTCTAGTCTTTACTCCACATACCCAAACCACACCACCACCATTACATTTCATTTCACCTTCCTCCTTTCAGCCCTTTGACCATTTCTTCCTTTGCATCCTAATAAGAGCACCTCCCAATCCAAAGCTCTCGGTGTCTGGGTTCTCCCATCAAGCCCCTACATACCTTTCAGTCACTTATTTCTCTCAACTGCTTTATTTTCAGTCCCTTATCTCTCTAAGTTTTTTTTTTTTTTTTTTAATAGTTAACTAGTGAAAGATGTGAGAGATGAGTTCAAACCACAAATATGAGGCAATTTTAAAAAGGGGAAAATATGAGGCAATTTAAAGGACGTTATTAGTGCTCGGTTATCACATATATCTATTATATAAAGGTGAAATAAGAAACGATCCAAACAAAAATGATTGCAACATGATCTAACTTCTTCAATTACCATCAATAATAAATTATTGGGGAAGAAATTAATTATCTCATTTAGTGATTATGGGTAATTCTACCATACTCCCCCCCCCCCCCCCACTTTTTTTTTTTTTTTTGGTACGGTACTCACTAGTAGGCAATCTACTATACCAAGTTACCAAAGCATCATATTTAATGGTATCATCCTCACATTGTGTAATACTAATATCACATGTGACTATACTTTTGTTACATTCGGCAATTCCCTTATTTTTTCTTACATTTGATGATATTATCCTCACATTGCGCAGTACTAATATCACACGTGATTGTACTTTTGTCACATTCGATAGTTCTCTTTATTTTTTTCTCACATTTGATGGTATCATTCTCATATTGTGCAGTACTAACATTACACATGGCTGTACTTTTGTCACATTCGATGGTTCTTTTTTTTTTTTTTCTCACATTTGATAGTGCCATTGTCACATTAGGCAATACCAACATCACATTTGATTATACTTTTCTCACAGTTAGTGGTACTTTAATTTTTTCCTCATATTTGACAGTTCCATTGTCACATTGGGCAGGATCAACATCACATGTAACTGTACTCTTGTCACATTCGATGGTTCTCTTATTTTTTTTCTCACATTTGTTGGTTACATTGTCATATTGGGCAGTACTAACATCACATTTGATTGTATTTTTACCACATTCGGTTATACTTGTATTTTTTTCTCACATTTGATAGTACCATCCTCAAATTGTGCAGTATCAACCATTGTTTTAAAAACCGGACCGGACCGGCCGGTCCGACCGGTTCAACCGGGACCCGGCCTTCAATTCGGTCCGGTTATGGGCAAAAACCGGAAATGACTTAAAAACCGGAAAAATTCAAAAACCGGCCGGTTCAACCGGAAAACCGGGAACCGGCGTGGTTGAACCGGTTATGACCGGTTGGGATGAAAACTTAAAAATACACCATTTTTTGACTTTTTCCCAGCCTAAAACTGCATCGTTTTGGAACATTCCGGTCAGTTTTGGGCAAAAACTGCTTTTCTGCACTGAGTGCTTCTGCCTTTTGCGAGATTTTTTTGACAAAAAAGAAAAAAAGAAAAAGAAAGAAAGGAGCAGCCACTGAACGGTGACAACGTAGTGCCTCTTCAAGATTTTTTGACCAAAAGAAAAATAACTAAGACTGTTTCCGTGAGTGAAACTGAGAAGGAAGCAGAGAAGGATTTTTGTGAGGATATTTGTGAAGAAGAAATAGAGAAGGGGAACGCCTGAATAAATGTGTAGGCATTGGGAAAGTGAAAAAGAGGCATGGGGAAGGAAAAAAATTTTAAATGGGTGGATGACGTGAAGAATTGTGTAGGCATTGAGAAAGTCAAAAAGAGGCCTTGGGAAGGTAAAAATTTTAAATAAGTGGATGAGAAAAATTTAAGATACTAATAAAAAAAAATAAAAAGCAAGAGATAAAGATGTAAAAATAAAAACGGTGGAAGATTTACTCAAAAAAAAAAAAAAAAGTGGAAGAGATAAATCAATCAATTAAACGAGAAATTATACAGTTTTTTGATGGATTACGTCATTTGTCTACCATTTCACTAAAAAATTCTCACTTGTTTAAAATTGCTGAGTCAGTGTTTTAAAAAAAATTTCAACTTAGCAATTTTAAACAAGTGCGAGCCTTTTAATGGAATGGTAGATCATATTACTTGTCCACCATGTGAACCTTATAATTTCTCCAATCAAACGGTGGAAAAGAAGGGAAGAAAAAAAAAAAGAAAAAAAAAAAAGGAAAAACGGATTGGACTTAGCTTAGGCAATTGGAAAAGTTTCCTTCTCGCATCACTTCATCTTCAGTAGTTATCAATTTGGACAGAAACCTAAAAAGTAAAAACTAACTTAAAAACATAATATTTAAGTTTATTAAGTTTATTATATTAAAGATGATTATTTTGTAATGTTATTATGTTAAATTCTTTAAAAAAATGTTATATATTGTAATTTTTTTTAAGGAAACATATTTATTACTATTAGTTTGTTAGTTTTAGTATATTAAAAAATTATTAGTTATTTATATAATTTAAATAAATAATAATTAAATTATTTATGACGTCACCGGTTCGACCATTGGTCGGACCCCGGTCCGACCAAAAAACTGGTAATTAGTTCATTTTCCGGTTCTTTCACCGTACCGGTTTTTAAAGCCATGGTATCAACATCAAATGTGACTATTCTTTTGTCACATTCGATGATTCCTTTTTTTCTTTCTTTCTTACATTTAATAGTTTCATTATCACATTGGGTAGTACTGACATCTTATTTGACCGTACTTTTCTCACATTCAGTGGTACTTTAATTTTTACTCACATTTGACAATTCTATTGTCACATTGGGATTTGGGCAATACCAATATCCCATGTAACCATATTTTTGTCACATTAGATAGTTCTCTTATTTTTTTTCTCACATTTGATGGTTCCATTATCACATTAAGTAATACCACCATCGCATATGATGATACTTTTGCTACATTAGATTGTACTTGTTTTTTTTTTTTTCTAACATTTGATGGTACTATCTTCAAATTGTGCAGTACCAAAATTACATGTGATTGTTTTGTCACCTTTGGTGGTTAATTTTTTTTTTCTCACAAATGATGGTTCTATTGTCACATTAGGCAGTACCAACATCACATTTGACCGTACTTTTCTCACATTTGATTGTACTTTAATTTTTTTCTGACATTTGATGGTGCCGTCCTCACATTATGCAATACCAACATCACATGTGACTGTAGTTTTGTCACATTTAGTGCTTCCCTTATTTTTTTTATAACATTTAATGGTTCCATTGTCACATTAGGCAGTACCAACATCACATTAGACCATACATTTCTCATATTCGGTGGTACTTTTGTCACATTCGATGGTTTCTTTTTTTTTTTTTTTTATCCAATTACCATAATACCCCCCTAAACCTAAAAAATGACCAAAATACCCTTAGAACCTAAAATATGACAGAATCACCCTAAAACTCAAAAAAATTACCAAAATTACTATAAAACCTAAAAAATGACTGGAATAACCATGAAACTTAAAAAAAAAAAAGACCAAAATAATCTTAGAAAAAAAAATTGGCCAAATGACCCTGAAACTTAAAAAAAAAAAAAAAACCTAAATTACCATAAAACCTAAAAAATGACCGAAATAACAATGAAACTTAGAAAATGACCAAATTACCCCTAGGACAAAAAATTGACCACATGACCTTGAAACTTAGAAATTGACAGAAATGACCTTTAAACCCAAAAAAAAAAAAAATGACTAAAATGAACTCGTAACCTAAAAAGTGACTGAAATACCCTTAAGACCTAAAAAATGACTTAAATATTTATAATCCACTTAATAATATAAAATTTACAAAAGAAAAAAAAAGTGAAAAAAAAAATCACCTAGTACTTGATTTCTTGAAAGTAAAGTACCATACAAAAAGAAAAAGATAAAGATAAATCACTCCATAGTCCACACTCTAAATACTAATCATTATCTTAAATATTTATAATTAATTTAATAATATAAAATTCGCAAATGAAAAAAAATGAAAAAAAAAATTTACTTAGTACTAGATTTCTTGAAAATAAAGTACCATACAAAAAGAAAAATAAAAAAATATAAAGGTAAATCACTCCATAGTGCACACTCTAAATACTAATTACTATCTTAAATATTTATAATCCACTTAATAATATAAAATTTACAAAAATAAAAGTGAAAAAAAAAAAAATTACCCAGGACTTGATTTTTTCAAAATAAAGTACCATATAAAAAGAAAAAGATAAAAAAAAAAGATAAATCACTCCACAGTCCACAATCTAAACATTAATTACTATCTTAAATATTTATAATCCACTTAATAATATAAAATTTACAAAAGACAAAAAAAGTGAAAAAAAAAAATTTACCCAATACTTGATTTTAGGAAAGTAAAGTACCATACAAAAAGAAAAAGAAAAAGAAAGGATGAAGATAAATCACTCCACATTCCACACTCTAAATACTAATTACTTTCTTAAATATTTATAATCCACTTAAAAATATAAAATTTACAAAAAAAAAAAAAGGTGAAAAAAAAAAATTTACCTAATACTTGATTTCTTGACAATCTAAAGAAATTACCCTGTACTTAATTTATTACTCCACAATCTAAAATATTAATTACTATCTTAAATATTTATAATCCACTTAATAATATAAAATTTGCAAAAGTGTTCTCTTAGCCATTGATCCTATTTTAAAACCAAGATTTGGAATGGAAATCCATAGGTATTCCCACCTCTTACAAAGTATGCTTGTTCTAACAGCATCATTTGTTGGAAGTAAGGAAATGATGTATCGAAGAATCTCTTCAGGTAAATTCTCTAAACATTTGGTGTTCCCATCAACAATGCCTTGTTCTTCGTTTAGCTTATGTTTTTTTGAACTTTGATTAAGACCACTTTCATCCATTTTCAAATGGTTAGTTGGTTACCTAATATATAATAAAAAATAAAAAACTTTGTTATCTATAGAAATATGTAAAAAAATTTGTGGTAGAAAAATTTGTAGAAACAAAGTGAGATACAAATATTCAGCTAACAACATGAGTTATTCCAATATTTTCAACATTTTAGAATCTTGACCAGGTTGATTGATCCGTATATAAAAACACTCCCATTTTGCTTTTTTTTTTTTTTTTTTTTTTTTTTTTTTGAGTGGATATTGTTTACATTCGGCTAAAAACCTAGAATGCACTTTAGAGCATTCACAGCAGCTCATTTATATTTCTCTCATCTAAAAGTTACTTTATCTATAATTTTAGCTATTATCTCTTCACACTCCACAGCAGTACATCTATATTTTTAGCTATTTGATTAAAATAATACAAAAAACACATTACAATAATAATAAAAAATTTTACAGCAACTTCAGCACAGCCATCACCACCACCACAGCAAACTCCAGCACAACTATCACCACCACCACAGGTCCACAGCACAACCATCACCAGTTCACAGCAGAAAAAAAAAAAAAAAAAAAAACCCATGAGATCGGCGATGAGGGAGAGATGGAGGACGGCGAGGTGGGACGGCGATGGAGGACGGCGAGTGGGACGACGGCGGACAGCGAACCGCGAACCCAGATCGGCGACGATGGTGTGGGACGGCGACTCAGCGGCGACGTGGGCTGGCGTAGGACGGTGAACCGCGAACCGCGACCCAGATCGGCGACGATGGCGTGGGACGGCGACTCAGCGGCGACGTGGGCTGGCATAGGACGGTGACATTGAACAGATCGGCGAAGCAAAGAGTGGGTGAAGGAGAGAAAAAAAAAATGTGAAGGAAGAAGGAAGAAGCAGAGAAGCCAAAGAGAGAGAGAGACCGGCGAAGCAGAGAGTGGGTGAAGGAGAGAAAAAAAAAATGTGAAGGAAGAAGGAAGAAGCAGAGAAGCCGGAGAGAGAGAGAGACTGGCGAAGCAGAGAGTGGGTGAAGGAGAGAAAAAAAAATGTGAAGGAAGAAGGAAGAAGCAGAGAAGCCGGAGAGAGAGAGAGACCGACGAAGCAGAGAGTGGGTGATGGAGAGAAAAAAAAAATGTGAAGGAAGAAGCAGAGAAGCCGGAGAGAGAGAGAGAGACCGACGAAGCAGAGAGTGGGTGATGGAGAGAAAAAAAAAATGTGAAGGAAGAAGGAAGAAGCAGAGAAGCCGGAGAGAGAGAGAGAGAGAGAGAGAGAGAGAGAGAGAGAGAGAGAGAGAGAAAGAAGAAAGAAATATTTTTTAAATAAAGTAGGAGAGAGGAAGTAATAAAATAGTCTTTTTATTTTTAGATGTGATGAACAGTGCACTTCTATTTATAGATGTGCACTGTTCATGTGGAGCTAAAATTTAAGATTTTAGCTCCACTGCTGCAGTCATTTTTTTGTGCTAAATATCTATAATTTTAGCAATATGACTATTTAGCACCACTGCTGTGAGTGTTCTTACACCCTCTAAGTTTAGCATCGCTTCTAAATCGGGTTCCTCGACTTTCAAATCTTGCAATTTACACACTACTATTACAAATATGTCAATTTCCTATCCAAAATAACGTCGTTTTTTGGGGTCAGTTAATGGCAAGGGTATGAATTGCAAGTTTTCAAAGTCGAAGTCCTATTTTTAGAATTGACTATTACATTTCTACCACTACCAAAATTGAGAAAGTAACTACAAATTCAGAATTGTGCACTTTTATTCCACAGATAAAAGGCCATCAACTTGAGTGATTCTTTGTTTTTTTAGTTTTTTTTTTCTTCAGTTTCTGATTATTAATTTATTATATCTACAAGGATATATAATATCATGCACATGCTCACACATTTAAGTCTTGCAAACTTAAAACACACCTAAAAGATTGTATGTAAATTATTAATTAATTTGAAAAAAAAAAATTAAACTTTTGATTTAGGGAAAATCAAGCATCTTAATAAATATGCGTGTGAGTGTATTCCCTTATCTCATCCCCCTTCCCTTATATATGCGTGTGTGTGTGTGTTTCTCAAAAAAAAAAAAAAAAAAATATATATATATATATATATATATATAATTTGATTTTTTTTAGCAGGGTATGTTAAGACAAGATAATTATTATAACCATGATCAAGAAAACAAAAGCACATAAGTAGAATCCTCAAAGAACAATGTTTAAGGAAAGTGAGATAATTACCGTTTATGCCATTGGCATGAACGAAACGACAGCGTGTGGTATGGGAATTTGTTTTTTTAAAGATGGAGAGGATGAAAAGGTATCTCCTTCACAGAAATATAGGCTTGTTTTTTATTGCGGGAAATCGTGAGAATAATTCCCACCAAAGATGGTGAAATGATTTGGTGAGCCTGGGCCCATTACTATGGGCTGATTATTTAGATGTGTGAGGCCCATATATTAGAAAAATCATTTTTTTAAAGAGTTTTATATTCTTAATGAAAGTTCTTTATTATCAGACCAAAACATTAATCAATTTTTGGTGTAGGTGAGAACTAAATGGTGAATGATAAAGAAAAAATGGTGGATCCATGTGAAAGTGATAGAAAGTTAATCACAGTCTGACACGTAAAATAATTTTAGCAATTTATGTGGTACTAGAACTACTTTATAAATTATTCAACAAGACTATATTTTTTCTTGTCATTGAACATGTGATGTGAGTTCTTCAATGGTTACTTGGTCCATTGAGGGATAAAGACAAGCTTGCGAGAAGCATTGTGAACCCCTTTGTGGACTAACTCTTGTAATCAACAAGTGCGAATATGTTGTAGCTTTGAGAGTGCCAGAACATGAATTGTACATATAGTCAAAAAGTTATAAAAGAAAATAAATAAATAAATAAAAAAGCTTTTCTACTTTTGTAAGACATTTGTCATTGTAAAATTTGTAGATGACTGTTTTGTAAGAAAGGATATGTATAGTCGTTTTAGATTTCTATTCTTTTGTATTCATGCATCTTTGTTTTGTATATAAGGAGATGCATTTCATTTGTATATCTCAACAAATAATAGAACGTCATATTTTCATAGTTTTCAATTTGTGTCTGTAAGACTGTAACTTGTCTTGTTTTGATTCCACGAAAATCATAATTATTATATAGTGGTTATGGTGGTGAAAGCTGCGATGATGGCATGTCAAAAATGGTGCAGCGACAAAGGTGATAATGATGGTGGCATGGCAACGAAGTAGCGGTGGCTCTAAGAATTTTTTTTAGGGTAATTACTAAGAAACTTAAATTATACAAAATCTCATACAAAAACAACTTGAACTTGAATATATCAATGTCACCAAAAAAAAAAAAAAAAAACACACACACACACACACACACACAAATACATGAAATATTACAATTTTTTTGTACTAACAAAGAGAAGAAAAAAAAAAAAAACTAATAAGAGATAAAGTGGAAATTGAAAATTGAAAATGCTGATATGAAAATAATAAAGTGACCCTATCATAACAAATTTTATGCAGCAAGCTGTTATTGGTGGATAAAACATGTCAATATTAAGCCCAAATTAAAACTAGTAACAGCTTACCACATAAGATTTATTGTGAAAATACTGTGAATGTAGCATTACTTTTATTTTTGTTAAACTCAAATTCTTGTGATTTTCAAGTTAGAATATTTAACATTTTTATTAGGGTGGTCAAAATAGGTTAATTTCGTATATAATTTTTTTTTTTTGTAAGTATAGATATACATTTGGTTTTTCAAGTCAAGATGGTCACAAAACAGATTAGTTTAAACTAATTATTTATTTAATTTTTTTTGCTAAGTATAAAAAAAAAAATTTGGCAAGTGAGGGTGGGACCCTCACACACAAGTGGAGCCACCATTGCAACAAAGGAGAGTGCAGTGGCGGCTCTAGGATTACTTTTTAGGGGGTTCAATATATGAAACATATATTTTACAAAATTTTAAACAAAAGATAAATTAAATATATCGATATCACAAAAAAAAAATCTTTAATACATAAAGTTTTACAATTGCCTTCTATGATATTTCATATTTGAAATTGTTACATGATATCTTCATTATCAATCCTACTAGTTACATCTATTTCAATATACATAGTCAAGCAATCATTCATCCACTTATTTCCCATTTGATTGATTTATTCAATATTTCTTAAGATCTAAATGAGCTTTTTCTAAGGTTTAAGATTTAGCAAATCTACTTTTGTTGTTGGGCTAATTAAAATTATTTTTCCCAGATTTTAGATCAAATTGATTTGTTATTGAGATTTTTCTTTGTGTTTAAAAATGTCAAGATATTATTAAATGATTATATTTAAGTTTATTTCAGTTGGGCTTAAGGTAAGGGTGTTCAAATTTTTATTTTAAGTGTCAAAATAGGAAAAATAAAATAAAAAATATTACAATAATAATTTTTTGGTTCAATTCAGGGGGTTCATTTGAACCCCCTGCGCTCCAAGTGGAGCCGCCCCTGGGAGAGTGACCATGGTCGTAGTGACAATAGTGATGATGGTGGCGATTGTTGGACTATGTGGAGCCTAATTATGTTTGATCTGATCTATGACCCAACTTAATATAAAAAGTGTTACTATTTTTAATGGAAAGTTTTTTGAGGTATAATTCATGGTATTGGCCCAAGGTGGAGTGCTCATGGAAAAATTTTGGCCTATTTTCAGCCAATGGTGAATCCTGTGTGCATAATATAAATATAGTGGTTTTAGATTAGGGTTTGGTGTGTTGTTTGGAGAGAGAAAAATTGTGTTGCCGCATGTTGTATTTTTTCCTGAAAGTAGTGAATCACAACAACTCTATGAATGTAGGCAAATTGCTAAACCATATAATATTGCTTTGTGTAATTGTTTTATTTGACACATTTTTTCTTTATTTTTGCATCTTACAAATTTAGAAATTTCATGTATATTCCCTACCGTGATAATATTGGCATCACAAAGGAATAGAAGGAGTTGGGACACACGAATTACAAAATACGTTTTCTACTATTTTTAAAAAATGGAAAATGATTTTCACCACTGTGGGCTTGTTTTTTGTTTGACCACAAAAACGTTTTCAATTTATTTTTGTTTTTGGTTGTACTCAATAACAATAAGTGTTAGTTGACCTAAAGGTCATTGGCATTTGGCAGATCTTATTTGCATTTCTACCACTACCAAAATTGATAAAGTAACAGAAATTTGGAGCTGTGCACTTCAGTTGAATGGGTAAGATTGCATCTACAAATAATAACAACCAAACCCGAGTCCCAAAACTTTTATGTTGATTATGGATTTTCCACAAACTAATTAGGAATAAACTTTTATGTTGACTATGAAATAATAAACATAAATTTTATGGGTATATCAACTATGATATACGACCTTATACATTAAAAATGTAATTACAGCAACATTTAGTACGGATTCAATCACAAATAATTTTCAAGAACTAAAAGAATGTTGAACCTTCATTTTCATAGATAATTGTATTGCAACAAAATAAGAAATGTGTTATGTCCGCAAGGCAGCAGTTGAAGCAGTAGGAGTGGCTGTGTTACACGCTGGAGTGGATGTACCTCTGTTTCAAATTTTTATTTATCTTTTTATTCGAATTTGTTTTAGGAAAGATAATAATAGCAATCTGAATTGTTATCAGATTGGAGCATTAGGGAGTTTGGTTAGGAATTGTGCTTATCCTTATCTAGATGTTGAGTTGTTTAGGGATGTTGGGGTAGTTTATTGTTATCTTGGTTTGTAAAGCTATTTATATAGCTTCATGCTATATCAATAAAATCAATCAGAATATTATTCAGCAATTTGTTCGTGGGAGGTCTGGTTTTTCCTCGAATTAAAACCATATTTATTCTCTTGATCAGGTTTGTTACAACAAAGAATCACCATAGCTCCTCGCGGCAGACATGGTGGAAGTCGTGGTAGAGGTGATCATAACAAAATGATTATCTTGATATTTTGTTAAAACTAAACGAATGCTAATTTTGATTTTCACCCCCTAAAAAAATGTTTTATACTTCAGCCACCCTCCTCAATTCGAACTCTGGCTCTGTCCCTGAGGATTGGCCACATTTTTTCTTAGAGAACACTACAACTTGTATCTATATTGAATTTGTTCATAATAAAATGACTAAATTTTAGGTCAATCATTAACATACCACAAACTAGAAAGTACGGATATGGACACAGGTACAAGTACACATTTAAGCGTTGCAGACTTAAAAGTTAAAACACACCTAACATGATATGTATAAATTAATCTGACAAAATTATACTTATCAACAAAAATTAATCAAAAGAAAATCATATAAAAGAGTAAAATGGCTGGATAATTACCGTTTATGCCACTGGAGGGAATTAAAAGACGGCGTTTATGGTGGGTGGCATGGCTTGGTGGTTTCAGATGAAGGAGGAGATTAGGGAAAATAGGAATCTCTTTATATTTTTGTTGATTACTTGAAAATTATTTCATGCCCGACTCAACTAGGACTTCACTGGCGAGAGTTATAGTTTCATCCAAACTCTGCTGCTCATACAAGATAGGAACACTAACCAGGCTAGACTGTCTCCAATAATTTTGGGTTCTTGATTTATCCCATTTTCACAATTTAAAACCATAGTAACACACTAACACGGTTATCCAAACTGCTTCCCGAAGGATTAGGGGATAATCTAGCAATCTCACGTGCATCTGTTAAAGGCAGTAACACGTTACATGGTCATCGAATTTGCCTCCTGAATTACTTGGTTCTGAGTTAGTCTGGTCCTTCTTGGTGGGCTAGGTGGTTTGTTTCTTAATTTGTCACTCTGTTTACAGTAACTTGCTCTCTCAACCAGTCCCCATACGGACTATCTCTGCTATCCCATAGCTTTTCCTTTGTACAAGCCTTTGCCTCATGTCCTAGGAATCCACAGTTGAAACATTGTCCCAAGAGTCGTTCTTATTGAAAGGCGACGGGGCGGAGCTATAGCAAAATTTTAAAAAATTATTTTATATTATGTATGAGTATTAAAAAAATTTAAATATTTAGCTACAAAAATAGAAGTTGGCCCCCAAATGTTTGAGTTAGTCCCAATGATGCTCTTAAAAATTAATAGAATTTGTCAATTGATTTAGTAGTTATAGAGACAAGGTAATTTTTGTTTTCTCTAATTCTTTTTTGTATACGTGTTTAATATCAAACTAGACAGCTTTTGTATAGTATTGGAGTTTAAAAGATGATAAATTCTCCTAAAAAATTATTTTGCGAATATACAAATGTGAAAGTTATTAATTTTATATACAATATATTTATAAATTATGACCTACTATAGTATCAAAATATTAATGTTTATATTTGTGTATGTGCATTTATACATGAGTGTGATGATTTATCTTAACTCGAGACTAATATATTGGTAACAAAATTTGTCCCCTCCAAACAAAAAATCCTAGTTCCGCCCCTGGCGACCCATACTCTATCCCCTTCTAGACTAATGACTAGCGCATGCTCCTCTTCGGATTGGTTTATCCAATGGCATCTCGACTTGAATTCGAAGGAAACGAGCGTGGTCAGATGATATGGCTTTGCAATCAACAGTGACAACCCGACCAATTCCACTTCCAATATCTCTACCCGCTTCTTTGTTGATAAGGTCAAAAGGAAGTCTCCATACCTACACCCATATAGGGATGTGTGAGAAGTTAATAGAGAACGCCGTCATCCCTTTTTTCCCATTGCTGGAGTAATAAGAGGTGGTTGTCAAAACTCCATGAACCATTATTCATAACCCATACTAGCTAATTGGCTTTCCAAAGAAAATTTAAACTGGATAAGCCCCTCTCCAACATCATTAATCTTCAAATCTTGACTAGATTTCCATACACCCCTTAAGAGATTTTTTGCCGCCTGAGGGTCCGTTCTGTTGGAGGAGTGGAAAAGTGAAAGGATGGAAAATTGTGGGAAGATGGAAAAGTGGGAGGATGGAAAATATTTAGTTTTCCCTCTTGTGTGTTCGGTTGGGGGAGTGGAAAAATGGGAGGATGAAAAACTCTTGTGTTCGGTTGGAGAGAAAAAGGGAAGGATGGAAAATATAATTTATATAAATTGACTATTATACCATTGTTACATAATATGTAAGAAATAGATTTATTTGTAATCATTAAATAATATAAAATTTATTACATCATATATATAAATTTATATTATTATAATGTAAAAATTAGATCAGGTCACGTTGAAAAAAAAAAAAAAACAACGTTCAGTAACGTTGAAAAGAAAAGAAAAAAAAAAAAAAACAACAACAACACTATTCAGTAAAGTTGAAAAGAAAAGAAAAAAAAAAAAAAACAAAAACAACGTTGTTCAGTAACGTTAAAGAAAAAAAAAAAAAAAAAACAACAACAACGTTGTTAACGTTGAAAAGAAAAAAAATAAAATAAAAGAACTTTCAGGTCGACATTAAAAGAAAAAAGAAAGAAAAAAAAAACGTTAAAAAAATAGGTGGGAAGAGGGTATTTTTGTAAAAGTGTTACTATAAAACTTTTCTCTCCAGATTTTCCTTCCGATTTGGAAGGAAAAAAAAAATGTGGGCCCATAGAGAAAACTTTCTCTCGAATTTTCCATCCTCCCTATTTTCCTTCCCCAAACAAACAGTGGAAAACAGCATTATTCACCCTATTTTCCATCCTCCTTATCTTCCTTCCAAACGAACGCACCCTGAAGGTTGATGGGTTTTGTCGTGTTGAAACAACCAATGAGACTGAGAGTGCATTCGTCAAGAATTTTCTCACAATGTTCTCATCAGACATTAATGGCTTCACCCTCTTCCTCTGTCAGATTAAATCGTTGTAGACATTCAATGAAATCCGAGTCCATGCTGGACTAGGAAAAAGAAACCCCTGACTGTGAAGGAAGATCTACATGGTACCATCAGTAGAAAACAAGGATTATATGGAAGTAACAGTGAAAAAGAAAAAGAAAAAAGATACTAGATGGAATTATCATGATTCTCAAAAAAAGATGGAATTATCACTGGAAAGGGAAAAACAAAGGGAAGTAACACTGGATCACAATAAAAGTAGTCTAAAAAAGGAAAACCCCACACCTAAACGTAGGAAAGTCCTATTATGGTGGGGATAGAGAAAAAACTACTATGCAGTAGAGGAATTCTCACCTTTAGTGAGAGGAAACGCTCCTAGCAAGAGGAGAGCCTCTACAATGTTAGCCCCTCAAGTTTATTTTGTCTACGCAATTGGTTCTTCAAATTTGAAATGAGCACAATCGATCCCTCAAGTTTTAAAATTGAGTTGTATCAAGAGGAGAGCCTCTACAATGTTAGCCCTTCAAGTTTATTCTGTCTACGCAATTGGTTCTTCAAATTTGAAATGAGCACAATCGATCCCTCAAGTTTTAAAATTGAGTTGTATTAGTCTTTTTACTGACTACTGTTAGTGGTGTTATTTACGTGACTAATGAAATAATAACTTGGCAATTTTTTTTAATGATGTGAAATTTATTTAATTAAAAATTAGAAAATAAATTTCTCTAAACGCATGTGCAAGTATAAGATTTACTCTGCGAAAAAAAGAAAAGAAAAGAAAGTAGAATATACAAAAACCCCACTCAACATTCTCTGTTTGTTTTTTCGTAGCAAAAACCCAAAAGAATCCCCTCTCTATGCCTGATCTGCCTGCTTCTCTTCTTTCAGATTTGTCCTCTTTCACATTTCTCTCTTTCTCTCTCTAAAAATATAAAGTTTTTTTTTTTTTTTTTTTTTTGAGTGACTTAAAAATATAAAGGTTGAATTGGTCATATAACAAGTCAACAAAAGTCATCTCATCATAAACAAATTCATTCCATTCCATTGGTATGGAATGACGACGTCTTTATCATCATCAAAATCAACATTAACAATAACAGCAACAACACCGTCCTTCTTGTTGCTCCCTTGGAATCTCCCTCTCTTGTAGGCCATCCTTGCCGGCGCTCTCGCCCAGTTCCTCAAGCTCTTCACCTCCTAGTCCGTTTGAACATACTCTCTCTCTCTAGAGTTTGATGGCTTCCCTTATTAATTGCAATTGTGCTGGGTTGTGATTCTTGTGAATCAGATTGCATAAATTTATTTTGTAATTTTTTGATAAAAAATACTACATCATTAAAAAAAAATGTCAAATTATTATTTCGTTAGTCACGTAAGTAACATCAGCAATTAGTAAAAAGGCTAATACATCTCAATTTTAAAACTTGAAAACCAATTATGCACATAAAATAAACTTGCGAGACTAATATTATAGGGCAAAATTTGCTTAATAGAAATATTTTAGAAAAAAATTGGGTGAATAGCATATGTTTGAAATTTTTTAGTTAGTTAAACTGTTTTTGGAAGTCGAGTTTAGCAAACTCGACTTCCAAGCAATATTAGTGCATTCTGGTTGGTCTTGCTTGAAAGTCGAGTTTGTCAAACTCAACTTTCAAGCAATATTGATTCACCTTGCTGGGTCTTGCCTAGAAGTCGAGTTTGTCAAACTCGACTTCCAACCCAAAATTCAAAAATTAGTCTAACTAACTAAATAAGTTTGGTTGTGTACTACTTTCTTAAAAATTTTCTAAAAATATACTATTTGGCAAATTTTGCCCAATATTATAGTTTTGCAACAGCTAGGTTTGTTTGTTTGTTTTTTTTTTTTTGGCGGGAATCAAGTAGTAAAAAGTTAAAAATCCCTCCAAAAATTGATGGGGTGAAAAGTGAAAATGATGGAATGAGTATATCGTCAGAGAATTGGTGAAACAAGTACGTGGGCCTGGGCCTATCAAGGTGGGCTGAATTACAAGTGGCGATATGTCTGATTTTTAAGTTTAGTCAACATTGGAAAGGAAGTATCAAAGAGTCTTGTTCCTCTTTTTCGTGTTTTAAACTGAAATGTTCTAATTTATAATAAAATACCCCTTCTTTAGGTTTTTTTTTTTGTGTGCCCATTATGCTTTTTTTGCAAACATATTAGTTATGTAGCCGAAAATAAAACATATTAGTTATGCGACCTTATTAAGAACTCAGAGACTTGAATTTTATGGAAAAAAATCTAACATGACATATTTTTTTTAAGCCTCCAGAGTTTCAGAAACTCGAGTTATTCACATTCCAAATAAGGTCTTGTAACTAATATGTTTAGTTTTCAGTCACAAAACAAATATGTTAGCAATAATAGCATAACAGAAAAACAAAAAACAAAAAAAAACCTTCTGCAACTATCAAATTTATCCAAAAAAATAGAACATAGGTAAGAAGGGTTTTGGGGTCAGAGAGGATCATTTCCGAAATTGAGCTTCGCTGACCCCCTTTTTCTTCCAATTTACTATTATTAATGTCACATTCACGTAGTTTGCAATTTAATTACACTTCATTTGTTTTGTCGGAAAACGTTTTAGTGGGAAAAAAAAATTTGGAAAACATTTTACGGAAAATGTATTTTATTATATTTATTGTTTTGTGTTTGACTTACTCAAAAAAATGATCTTATGAACCGCAAGAAAATCAACATGACAGAAGTGATGGTAGCAATGGAAATGGAAAAGGTGGTGTGGCAGATATGGGAGAGACAACAATACTGTGGTGGTAATGAAAGCAGTGTTGGGCAAAGGTAGAGTGGTGATGGTGGCAGTGGAAATATTGGAGTGAGTGAGTGAGTGATGATGGTGGTGACAACATTGGAGATAACGTGGTGATGATGGTTGTGGTGGTCGTAGAGAAACAAACGCGATAGTGTCGGCAATGGTGACAATAATGAAGAACTGTGGTATTGGCAACATAAAGGAATGGTGGAGGTGGGGGTAGCAGGGAATTGCAGGTAACATTTTCCACTATTTTAAAGCGGAGAACAGTTTTCACCTTTTTTGACTTGTTTTAAATTTTATGAACAATAATCATGTTTCAAGATTAAATATAATCATGATCTATAAAAATATCTAGCACAGTTTTGAATGAGAGGAAAAAAAAAGAGGAATACTCTTTTTGAATCTGACTCTATTTCAATTTTTGCTTTTCTTAACTTCAACCAACATTCTAGTGTTAGCATCACTTTATTTATATTCTGTTATGTGCCACATAATGCAGAAATTTTATTTTGATGTAGTATTGATATATGGACAGCAAAAGGGATAGAGTTATTGCAGTACTTCTAGGTTTCAGTCTCACAAAAAGCCCTTTCAGGCTTCCACAAAACAAGCCTGTTGGAAGAGACTAGTAAGTAGACTACTATACATCCACCAAAGATATCCCCTAGACCAAAACATAGCACCAACAAAACTATCATAACCAAGTCGTTTCTCTTTATAACGCAAGTTAAGCTGCATGCACCACCTTTGTGATGGCTCCATGACAGCAGTTTGATCTCCAGTGGCTTCACTAGCCAGAAGAAAAGGCTGAATGAAATTATTTAAACAGATATTCAATTAAAAAAGTTACATGAATTTCATATGCTGATTTTGATTCGTATTTTAGAAATGGGATGGACTTCTGAAAAAGCCAGACAGATGACAACCATACCAAAAACATAACATCAAGCAGACATGCACTAATGGTTGGAGGATCTTGAAATTAATTTTCAATCCAGCAAAGAAGAGAATTCCATAACAGTAATTTAGAGACCTAGCATGCGAAAAGGTAGATGCCTAACATGTCATTCAATTTTGTTATACCATGAAATAGTCAGCCATGTTCTTATTTGAAAAGTTGGAACCATCAGAAGGGTTAACAGAACTCAATGGTTTTCTTCTTCTTCGGTGGACAAGATATAGCTATAAGACAACTCGAGGACCCTCTAGGAAAAGATAGTATTTGTTCCTGAACCTCCTGTTGCTTCTTTAAGCCATCTTCGTCTTCAAATTCCCAGGGATTGAAGGAAATAACCATCTTCTCTAAGACTGTTGCACTTTTAAGCAAAATCTTAACTGCAAGTAGCTCAATTTCTGATCCATTAAACATAGAGATTTCAATGGTCTTGAGGTGTGTCAAGAAACATCCAGGCACAGGATCCAAAGTCCAATCAGTCCAGAATAGCAGAACATGAATGACAACTACATGGATAACAAAAAATACAAATTTGAGTTGTAAACTTGTAATAGCAATTGTTTATGCTAGTCAGTAACACACACAAAAAGAAAAAGAAATAAGAGAGAGATTAAGTTCTAGCAGAGTTACCCCTTCAAACTTAAGGGAAGAAAGACAAGGTGACTTCCGGAGGATGGTCAGTAGTGCTTCACGTTCTTGTTTGTAGATCAAGACCACCCAATCAATATGTATATGAGTCAAATTATAAAACGTAGGCAGATGGTCTAATAATTCGTCTGCATCAGCAAGAGACTAACACAAATATCATAATTCACAAGAAATTCAGATGAACCTCTTAGGAAAATAATTGGATAAAGTGAACAAAATCAAAGGAAAAATATTTCATCCAATTCAGGAAATAAACATACCTCAACTGCATTGTGATCTAGTTCTAGGCTCTTGGCATTAGAGAGCCCCCAAAGGAGCTTCAATGCACGATAACCAATTTTTCTGTCTTGATTATATGCCTGAAGATGTGCTTCAAGTATTGAGGATGTGTCTTGAATGTGACAACCATGAACAAAATCACCCATGTAAGAAAAGTACTTCAGACTAGTCCCAAAAACCGCAAACTGACAACCATCTGAATCACATTGATCATCTGCATCATCACTTTGTTCATCTGAACTATGTACGTCATCTACGTCATCATTAAGGTAAACCGGACTATTCTGATCATCTATGTTATCACTCTCATTATCTGAATCATTATTCTGATCAACTGAATTATTCTCATCATCCGTATCGATACAATATGAAGGATCTTTTTCTTGTATGTGCAATTTCTGAATCTTACTACTGGAAATACAAACAGCCTTGACATTCTCCCAACTACAAAAAATTAAATACAACTCCTCCAGGATGGAGCAAACTTTAAAGAGCTTTTGTGCTGAATGATCATCCGGAAATACAATGCGGATAAGAGTCAAGATCTTGAGATTTGAGAATGATACAAAAGAAGGAAGCTCAAGAAAATTGAACATGTTGAGATGTAACTCTTGTAATGATTCACAATTAAAAAGGCAACTAGGCAACATGAATGGTTCTCCAATTTTATAAAGGCGAATATTTATTGCTTGAACCTTATGCTTCACTGCAGCAGATATCCATGTAGTAATGCGAGACGAATCAGATAGAACATTGCATGTGAGTGAGAATTTTGTTATTATTGAGGGTTCACGAAGCAAAAGAACTCTTTCCACAAAATCCATAAAGAGCTTCCTTTTATGTGGTGGCTCTTCAGCATCAGTAAAATGATATGCCCCATCATGAAAATTAAGAACTGGGACGGACAACCATAGGTATTTCCACCTATTTGATAGTATACTAGTTTTAGCAGCATCTTTTGTTGGAAGGAAGGACAGGATGTGTTGAACAATTGCATCTGCCAGATTGCCTATTCTATTTTCACCTTCACCCACATCATGCTCTCTGCTAAACTTCTGGTTCTTGGTGTTACATATTGAAGAACTTACACCCATTCTCTCCATAGCTTTTAGTTTGCCTAAGACACATTATACATTATCAAAGTGCTAAAACAAAAAAACTAATGGGAAGGAACGCATGCATCCATTTGTACATGACATGCCAAAGGAAAAAAAAAATACAAAGTAACAAGAATTCAATGAGGAGATCTTATTCAAATTTCAACAAATTATTACAAATATGAGATACTCCTTGCTCTGTATCTCATCTCATCACATTGACTCATGTCATGTTCTTCACTTGATAATTTTCCAATTATCATAAAAGCTTAGGCTGTTAGAAATTTGTAAATTTAATCATTTAATCAAAAGTTTAACACTCCCCTTCATGTGTGAGCCTATACTTGTTGTTATGTGGCTTTGTTATTTGGTCAAAGGAGGCAACCATGTCCTAGTGAAATTAGGACTTTGAATAGCCGGCCCTTAATATGCTCTCTCTATAAGAAACCCTAGCCGACTTTATATATACATATATATATTTGTATTGTTATGCGGCAATTGATTAAGTGTGAAGAAAAAGGCAGCCACATATTTATATATATTAGAGTTCTAAGCCGTGCTTTGTTTTGAGAGAGAAATTTAGGTTTTCTCTAGTCACGTGCTTCTGGTAATTGAGAGCTCTTTTGGGTGTATTTGGGGTTTGGGTTTTGTGAGAGTATTTTGGTACCACCTTTGTAATCTTCTCCTTTTGTTAGTGAAACTTTCTCCTTGACGCCGCCCGTGGACGTAGGCCAAAAGCCGAACCACGTAAATCTTTGTGTTCCCGTGTGATTGTTTCTTTTGTCGTTCTATTTCTATTTTGCATAAACCCACTGTTTTTTGGATACACACACAACAAATAGATATTTATGCTTCTGCTATTCTCAACAAATTGGTATTAAAGCTTCCGCTTTTACAACAAACTGGTATCAGAGCCTAGGGTTCTTTGTTTGAAGTTGAGATTGTTCATCAGATCTATTTGGTTGTGTTGTTATTGGTTCACTGGGTTTTTTTTTTTGGTATGGCGACAAAGGCTTTGTCGGCAGCAAGATTTGAGATTGAAAAATTCAACGGGAAGAATGATTTCAGTTTATGGCGTGTCAAGATGCGTGCTTTGTTAGTGCAACAAGGATTGTGGAAAGCATTAAAGGGCAAGAATGCTTTGCCAGCTACACTATCAGATGAGGGAAAAGAGGATCTCTTGGAACGGGCACATAGTGCAATTCTATTGTCTCTTGGAGATGAGGTTCTGAGGGAGATTGTAGACGAAGAAACAGCTGCAGGATTGTGGCTTAAGTTGGAGAGTCGGTACATGACTAAGTCTCTTACAAATCGCTTGTACATGAAGCAGCGGCTATACACCATTCGAATGAAAGAAGGTACACCTATTTCTGATCATCTTGATGAATTTAATAGGATTGTTATTGATTTGAAAAATATTGAATGCAAAGTAGAAGATGAGGATCAGGCTCTAATTTTGTTATGTTCATTGCCTCCTTCTTTTGAGCACTTTGTCGACACCATGTTGTATGGTTCTGGAAGAGATTCTATCTCAATTGATGATGTCAAAGATGCATTGAATTCTAAGGAGTTGAAAAAGAAGGTTTCTGAAAATTGGGGCGATAATCAGGCTGATGGTCTTGTTGCTAGAAGTAGATCCAATGAAAATGGGTCTAGTAGTAATAGAGAAAAATCTAGATCAAAGTCTAGATCTGGTAAGTGTCACTACTGTAAAAAGGAAGGACATTGGAAAAAAGAATGCACACTACTCAAAGAAAAAAAGGAGAATGACAGTACTTCAAATACTAGTAATGTAGCTAGTGTTGCGGAGGTTAATTCTGTGGGTGATGACATAGTTCTATCAGTAGCTACTGGTTGCTCCGGTGACGCTTGGGTTCTTGATTCAGCTTGCTCCTATCATATGACTCCTAGAAGAGATTGGTTTACTACCTATCGGTCAATTAGTGGTGAAGTTCTGATGGGAAATAATATGACCTGTAAGGTCTTGGGGATAGGAACCGTGAGAATTAAGATGTATGATGGTGTTGTTAGGACTTTGTCTAATGTTCGTCACGTGCCAGATTTGAGGAAAAATCTTCTATCTTTGGGTATATTCGATTCTCAAGGGTATAAATACACCGGTGAAGGTGGAGTTTTGAGAATTAGTAAGGGTGGTTTAGTTTTCATCAACGGAAAATTGGTGAATGGTCTCTATATGCTACAGGGAAGCACAATTGTTGGTGTTGCAACAATATCATCATCAGTAGATCCAGATTCAGATAATACTCATTTAGGGCATATGAGTGAGGTTGGCATGTCAATATTATGCAAACAAGGTTTGTTGCATGGTCAGAAAATTGGGAAGTTGGACTTTTGTGAACATTGTGCCTTTGGTAAACAGTGTAGGGTCAAGTTCAATATAGACTTTTTGGTGTATTTTTTGAAATACAAGAGTGATGTTTTTGTCACCTTGAAGCAATATAAGACACTTATTGAAATGCAGACTTGTAAAAGGATTAAGTGTCTCTGGATAGCTAATGGTTTGAATTATTGCTTAGGTGAATTTGATGAGTTCTGCAAGAATGGAGGTATAGTGAGACACCTCACTGTTAGAAGAAAACCACAACAGATTGGGGTTGTAGAACATATAAACAAAACTCTTTTGGAGAGAGCTCACTGTATGCTCTCAAAATTTGGTTTGTCTAAGGACTTTTGGGCTGAAGCAATAAATATGGCCTGCTATTTGGTAAATAGGTCTCCATCAACTGTCATTGAATTTAAGACTCCTTTTGAGGTATGGTTTGATACTCTTGCTGATTACTCTATTTTGAGAGTATTTGGTTGTCCTATTTTTGTTCATGTGAATGATGGTAAACTTGAGCGGAGGGCAAATAGATGCATATTCCTAGGCTATGCATTAGGGATAAAAGGTTATAGGTTGTGGTGTATGGATTCAGGATCCCCATGGTTAATTTTCAGCGGAGATATGAATTTTGATAAGTCTGCTATTGTTGACCAGTCAAAAGAGAGTATTGAGATAGTCAAAGACCACGGTGTTGGTGAGCAGGTGGAGCTTAAGATTGAAGCTTTGTGGATTATTGCTTTGGGTGAAGAGATTGTGTCTCTTCAATATTTGAAAGGTACTGCAAATGTTGACTTGGTATATTATAGGGATTCTACAGAGAGTAGTAGCATTGTTGGATTTGTAGATTCTGATTTTATTGATGATTTAGACAAGAAGAGATTTCTGACAGGTTATGTCTTCACTTTTGGTTGTGCTATTAGTTGGGAGGTGACACTACAGTCGACGATTGTTTTGTCTACTACAGAGACAGAGTATATGGCAGTAACAGAGGCAGTGAAAGTAGCTATTTGGTTGGAGGGTTTGGTTGGTGATCTGGGTTTACAGCAAGATGATATTGTTGTATTTTGTGATAGTCAGAGCGCCATACATTTGACTAAAAATCATATGTATCATGAGATAATCAAACACATTGATGTCAGATATCACTTCATTAGTGAGATTGTATCTCAAGGCACCGTTGCAGTCAGAAAGGTTGCTACATTGGATAATCCAGCAGATATGATGACCAAGCTAGTTCTTTTGGATAAGTTCAAGCATTGCTTGGACTTGATTGGCGTTTGCAGTTTGTGATAGCCCTTAGGGGCTTTTGGTTTGGCGGTGGAGAAGTTTCGTTTGTGGGGCTTGACCAAATTCAAGCCAAGGTGGAGATTTGTTGTTATGTGGCTTTGTTATTTGGTCAAAGGAGGCAACCATGTCCTAGTGAAATTAGGACTTTGAATAGCCGGCCCTTAATATGCTCTCTCTATAAGAAACCCTAGCCGACTTTATATATACATATATATTTGTATTGTTATGCGGCAATTGATTAAGTGTAAAGAAAAAGGCAGCCACATATTTATATATATTAGAGTTCTAAGCCGTGCTTTGTTTTGAGAGAGAAATTTAGGTTTTCTCTAGTCACGTGCTTCTGGTAATTGAGAGCTCTTTTGGGTGTATTTGGGGTTTGGGTTTTGTGAGAGTATTTTGGTACCACCTTTGTAATCTTCTCCTTTTGTTAGTGAAACTTTCTCCTTGACGCCGCCCGTGGACGTAGGCCAAAAGCCGAACCACGTAAATCTTTGTGTTCCCGTGTGATTGTTTCTTTTGTCGTTCTATTTCTATTTTGCATAAACCCACTGTTTTTTGGATACACACACAACAAATAGATATTTATGCTTCTGCTATTCTCAACAAATTGGTATTAAAGCTTCCGCTTTTACAACAATACTTCCTCTTAATAAGAAAGGTCCAACATGTGGGACTTTCAACTTCTTATATGGGAGGTTAAGCAGAGAAAGTTTGAAACACAAGCAGTTTCTCTAATACCATGAAGAATGCAAATTGTCCCAAAAGTTTCAGCCGTTAGAAAATGGCGAATTTAATCATTATTGTAAAATCGTTGACCTTTTGTTTTTGTTTCTAAAATTTGGTCTTGGACACTTCATACATTTTTCTGATTCACTATGACATATCAAAATGCCAGAATAAGAAAAACAATAGGCAAAGACACATGCATCCATTTATAAATGACATACCAAAGGAAAATAATTAAAAACAAAAGAATTACAAAGCAGGTCAGCAAGAAGAGGATATAAAGAGCACAAAATTGCATTTTTCACAAATATGAGGTCCTCTTGCCCTTTATCCCATCTTACCTGCCCCTTTTTTGACTAAAATTACATACCCACTTGACAGTTTTTGTTGTTCTCCAAAACAACAAATACAATTGACTATTTAGAAGCAGCCTTGGCTACACTGAACTATACCACGACAAAAAATTAAGAACCCAGAAACCAAATAGAGTAATTAAGCTAAAAGAATGTAACTTTGTATATTTCAGAGAGAGAGAGAGGGAGAGAGAACCTCCGTGCATGAAGGTAGTGCTGTTGAAGTGGCTGAGACCGAGAGAGAGTTAAAAGAGACTTTTATTAATTTTTTCTAATTCAGTTTTGATGGTGTGTATTTACATTTATACATATATAGGATTGGTTTCTCGCAAAGATGACTCTTTTAATGTTGCTTTAGTTTTGCCTCCATTTAAGGATGGCAGTTAGGCACAAATGCTACACACTTGGAGCCAATAATTTCATGTTGCCGCGAAAGACTTTAATGTGGCGAAATCCGATGCAAGGAGAATCTGAATTCCCCCATTCCTCTCGGTAGGAACGTGGATTCCCTTTAAAACAGGTAGGTATCCAGATTCAAGCTTAAAGAAAATTGTATTTTTTATAAATTGACAATTTTAACCATTTTTTCTTATCATTTAAGCAATTAAGATAAAATATAAAACAAGTTATCAATATCTATTCTCTTGTCTTTATTTTTTCCAGCCAAAACAATATAAATAGGATAGACAACTCTGTTAATATATTTTTTAAAAAAGTTCTATTTTGATTTTACGTGTGGAAAAAAAAAAGTTTGAAGGAATTGCTAGGTATTCACTTTTACTATTGTGTATGTGTTGTTCAACAAATTATTAATTTATTTAGAGGAAGATATTTTTTTAAAGGACTAATTAATAGTTTATATTTTTTTTCATTATTTATTTAGAGGATTTTTTTTTTTTTCAAAGGACTTGGTAGTTCATATTCAAATCTAAGAATAAAATGGGAAAAAAAAAAAACAAACAATTCATTTAAGATTCCTGGAAATTCACCAAACATTATCATCTCATATTCTTGAGAATCTCCCAATGAAACCAAACATAGGAATATCACATTCTTAGGAATCTGGATGTCAAGAGTAATGTGGATTCTTCGGTACCAAATGTCACATAAAATACAATTTTTTTAAGTTGCACTTTAAAATTTAAATACTATCTTTTTCCCCCTTTCTGTAGGTATCCGTAATATGCAATATGGTGAATGGACTCAATGGAGCATTAATTAAAATAAATAAATAGAAATATTAGAAATTATAATAAAAATAGTGATATATATATATATATATATATCAGCAGCAGCAATAGAGAGGTGCTGAGTAGCAATTCCGTAGGGTTTAAGACCAAATACAGTAATTCGGTCTGTATTTCCTTCGAAATGGTAGTCTTTCCAAAGGTTTTGGATAACCTCAAGGATTTGATTATTGAAATAATTTCTCCAACATTCAGCAAGAGCATATGGATTTTTGTAGGACAGGTAGGAATCTCCTTTGTACCAAGGTCCCTAGTGAGTGTACCCGTTAACAAGAATGAGATGCTTAGAGGGTTGCACATTCATCCAATCATCAGTTTCCCATTTTGGAAGAGTGCTCCAACATCTGATAGTGATAGAGGGGCTCCTAGTACGAGCAGCAGCTTGTTGAACAATTTGCGGGAGTTGGTTGAGCTGTTCACGATTTGAGACTCGAATCATTCTAATAAAACCAAACTCAAACATTTGAGATAACCAATCTGGATCCATGTCTTCTTCATCCAACTCATCATCCTCATAATTAATCAGGAGACCGGGAAAAGGGTGGATCTTTCTTTCGTAAACACGGGAACTTTTCCCAAAATATTCTTCCCAATCGAGTTGAATAAAAACATTATCGTCAACATCTAGTTCATCAGAATCAGGAATACATGCAGTTACTAGTTTTTTGAAGTAGTCATACCATAGATCAAAGGATCTAAACATAGCCTTGCTTTCTAGAATACTTTTCTGTATATCAGAAGGCAAGTTGGCAACAGTACATCTTAGACCAAATTGAGTCTTAAGGCTTAATTTGGCATAATCAGTACCCAGTAGAGTCATTTTATCCATTGAGTGGATTTCCTCTTCGCCAGGGAGTTGACTAGTGTAGAGATCATGGTGAATAGAATGGCTTGCAAAAGCCTCATTTTGTGGAAATAGATGGTCAACAGGTTTAATTTTGGGAGAGGAAAGATCAATAATTAGGCCTTCATAGACCTCATTTTGGGCAGTAAGGTTAACAAGGTGGATTTCAAGAGCCTGGAGGGTTTTCTTAAAAAGTTTGCGATGGTTAATAATATAAGCAGCTTGGAGGTTATCAAGAAGGATTGTAACAGGAGTTGGTAGATCACTGAAATTTCCATTGTGGAATTGCAGTACTTTAGATATAACTTCCTGTAAAGTGATATTAATATTTCCACTGGAAAATGTCACCTCTGCCAGGACAGTTTCCTGAAGGGATGGTGATCGACTAGGATTTTTCCTAGAAGATGCGCCTTCATGCATTACAAAAGATTGTCCCGCTGGGATTCTTTCGTCTTGAGGATAGTCCTGTGCAGGTGCTTTCCCCTTGTTTTTCCTCGATGCTGAGGAAGACATAATATTCCACTTGCTAGTGGTATGAATAGCTTTAATCCACTTATTAGTGGTATTAGTAGTATAATCAGCAGTAGCAAGGATCCTTAGGGATGAATCTGCATCGTGATAAAAGTTAACACAGTAAAAAAAGTCACTGTTCATTTTACTATTCACTGTTAAACTTTTACTTTATTTACCTATATAAGGGGGGATGTCCCTTATTATGGATATAGGCAGTTTTAGAGGCAGTTTTACAAGCAGTTTTTAGTACTTCAGAATTTCTTTGAGTGAGTTTAGAGATATTAGAGAGCTTCTCTCCTGCTCTTAAACCTTCCCTCAAGATCTATTTGTATTAACAACCAGGTAGCCACTGCCACTACCACTGTTTATCCTTGTTGATTTGTAACTACTTTCAATATTATTCAAGTATTTTCATGTTTATCAATTGTGTTAATGATATATTGCTTGGCTGGTTCTACCGCCTTATTACTTGCTTAGCGCCGGAAGCACAGAGATAATATAATAGTTTAAAAACAATAAAACCAGCCAAGGAGGCGGTAGCACAATCAGAGATAATATAATAGTTTAAAAACAATAAAACCAGCCAAGGAGGCGGTAGCACAATTAATAGTCAAAATAATTTAAGCAAGTAATAAGGTGGGAGAACCAGCCAAGCAATATATCATTAACACAATTGATAAACATGAAAATACTTGAATAATATTGAAAGTAGTTACAATTCAACAAGGATAAACAGTGGTAGTGGCAGTGGCTACCTGGTTGTTAATACAGATAGATCTTGAGGGAAGGTTTAAGAGCAGGAGAGAAGCTCTCTAATATCTCTAAACTCACTCAAAGAAATTCTGAAGTACTAAAAACTGCTTGTAAAACTGCCTCTAAAACTGCCTATATCCATAATAAGGGACATCCCCCCTTATATAGGTAAATAAAGTAAAAGTTTAACAGTGAATAGTAAAATGAACAGTGACTTTTTTACTATTCATATCAGGACTCGTGAGGGGCAGCAGGAGCTTTTCCAAAAGCCAGCATATAAGATTTTGGCGCTTTGTGCTGAAAGTAGCCAAAAGTAGTCAACAAAGTAATCAACAGATTCCCATGGGGGACAAGAAGAGCAATAGGTGGAGCTTTAACCAGAGTGAATAATTTGGCTAGGAGAGCCAGTCAATAGATCATCAAATATCTCCTTGTTCTGGAGAATCTTCATCATGCCCAAACAGTCTTTGGTCATAAGGAAAATAGGGGTTGTTTGCCACAAATTCTTCAGAAGAAGCACTTGACTTTTCTTCTTCAGTGGTTTTGTTGGCAACTAAGTCTTCCGCGCACTTGAGAAGAGCAAATAAAGCATCAGGATCTCTTCGCAAATCATCAAGAGGAGAGCCTTTCTTTTTGGGTTTAATATTTTTGATGGATGAGGAGGAGGGTAAATCTGCTTGGGTAGGGATTTGGTTTGGCGAATATCTTTCATTAATAGCAAATTTTGAAAATTCTTTGCTGGTGGTGGTAACAATTCTTTGGACATGAGGGAATTTATCCCACCACTTGACATACCAATACCTAGCAAGCGCATTTTCATCAATATTAATCTCATATTGCCATTTGAGGATCCAGGGAACCTTGTGATAGTTAACAAAATGGAGTAATACAGGAAACTTGGCCTTAGCAATTTGAGGATCAGGCTTGTAACCTTTTGAAAACAGCTTGAAAGCCTCCATTAGAGGTGCAGGCAATAGGTCAATAATGAGGCCAAATTGGGACCACCATCGAGCAAACCAGAAGGGCAGAGTGCCAGTGTAATTTTTATCAAAGTTAACAAACCAAGAATGAGTCATAGTGTCATTCTGGTGGAGCATAAACCTGAACCATGCAGTGATGTAATCATGATAAGAATAAGGAATGGAGTGCTTAGGCATCATTCTTGTAATATTTGGAGAAGAACCCCATTCTTTTTCTGTGATAATATTAACAATGTAGACACTATGGTAAATAATTTTGGAAGTGTCTGTTTTATCAGAAATGGTGTTAATAGTGATGGACCTTTCATGACGCAAAAGGTCAGAGTAGTAGTGAAGTTTCTTTTCTCCATGTTCAGGGATCCAATGGAAGTTTGGAGGAAAGTAACTTTTGGCAAGTTGTAGGGGGTTAACAATGGAGGACCTACTGGGTTCAATAGAGAATAGGTTTTGGAAATACTGTTTCCTAACATACTGTGAAGCATTTTTAGGAAAAGAGGTTCTGATTGGTTGGTGAACAGGGGTTATGGAATAAGGATCATAAGAGGAAGCCAAAATAGACGAATAGTTGGGCTTAGGTATGGTACCTAAAGTAGTAAATCGGTTAACAGTTTGCAAGGAAGAGGTGGGTTCTCGTTTAACAATTTGGTTTTCATTGGCAGGGCCTTTGTCTTTCGACCGCCTACTTGCCATAGGTGAATTCTGCAGAAATCCACGAGTAAGGAAATCAGGGATGGCATTTTGGGAGCCTTTAATATAGTCAATGTCAAAATCAAAAATACTTAAAATAGCTTGCCACTTGGCAAAAATATGTTTAGAAGCAATATTTTCAACATCTTTTTCAATAACATATTTAGCACTTTTGCAATCAATACGAAGTAAAAACTTTTGGTTTAACAAGTCACTTTGAAACTTTGAAATACATAGTACTATAGATAAAATTTCTTTTTTAATAGTGCTATAATTTAGCTGTGCAGTATTCCAGATTCCAGAATAGAATCGAACAATTTGTTCAGATGAATCTGGTGAAACTCTTTGTTTCAGGATACCTCCATAACCTATGTCAGAGGCGTCAGTTTCAACTATCTTGAAAGCGTTAACAGTAGGAATACCAAGACATGGCAGGGTTTTGACATAAGTTTTGATTTGTTTAACAAGAGTAGTGTGAATATCAGACCATGGAGGAGGGTTGCTTTGTAAGCGATCAAAAAGAGGCTTACATTGCCTTCTCAGATCTTTGTAAAAATCAGCAACATAGTTCAGGGAACCAAGAAATCTTTGAAGCTGAGTTTTATCAATAATGACATCAGGAAATTTATCAGCAAATTGAATGGCTCTGTCAATAGGATGAATTTGGCCTTCAGAGATATCAAAACCAAGAAAACGGACTTTGGTTTGGAACAGTTTGATTTTTTTAGTAGAGACAACAAGACCATTTCTTTTTATGGTATCTAGAAACGAGTTCAAATGTTTCCAGTGTTCATCAATAGAATTAGAGTAAACAAGGACATCATCAATATAAACAATAGTGAAATGACTATATGAGATGAATATGTCATTCATAATATTCTGGAATTCACTAGGGGCATTTTTGAGACCAAAAGGCATGACATTCCACTCATAGTGACCAAAAGGAGTAGTGAAAGCAGTTTTGTATCTATCATCTTCACTGATCTGGATTTGTCAAAAACCAGATTTCATATCAAACTTAGAGAATACCACCGCATCACTCAATCTATGGACTAAGTCATTTTTGTTTGGAATATGATACCTGATCCATTCTAAGACTTTGTTCAAAGGTTTGTAGTTGATCACTAAGCGGGGAGTTCCTCTCTCTATCTCGGCATTCTTTTGAACATAGAAAGCAGCACAAGACCAAGGGGACTTGCTCTTTCTAATCAGTTTTTTATCAAGTAAATCTTGGATTTCTTTTTTACAAAATTCTACCAGTTCAACATTCATTTGTATAGGCCGAGCTTTAGTAGGAATATTCTTTTCACAAAAATCTTTAACATAAGGCAAGTTAACAATGTGATTCTTTCTATGCCAAAAAGCATTAGAAAAATCAGAACAAACATTATCAGTCAATATTTTCTGAAAATTATTAATTTTTGATTGTAATAATTTATCAGAAAGTTGGTCAGCAATTTTCTTATATCTGAGTTCTTGTTTGAGAAAGTTAATATGAAGATGTTTTGCCTGAATCAATTTCAAAGCATGGTCACTATCAATATCAGATTTAGAAGCAAATTTGAATTTTACTTTATGTCCAAACTTATCAGTAGTAATGCTATCATGTTCAACAAGAAAGGGATATAAATCATTAATAAATGGAAGTCCAAGGATCACTTTATCATGCATGTTTTTAACAAGAACAGAGGGAATCTTGAAACAAACATTATCATGACAAACATGAGCATTGTTTAATTCATATCTGATTCTCATTTGAGAACCATTAGCAGAGGCAAGTTTTTCAGTGGACTTTTCAAAATATTTAGAAGGAACTAATCCTTCTTGAATACAATTCAGATCAGCACCAGAGTCAATCATGGCAATAACATCAAAATGATAATCATGGGAAACAATAATTTTGACTTTAGTAAACCATTTTGGAGGAAGTATTTTGTCAATAAGAGTGATATGAAAGTCAACAATACCAGCAACACTTTGGGATTGGTTGTCATTATCATTTTTGCATTTATTCTTCCTCCAAAATGGTATCAGAGCCATTCCTTGTTGGTATCAAAGCCATTCACGACCAAGACGGAAGTGAAAGGAGAAGCTTTCACTTCCGTCTTTTGACAGGTTATCATAACTGTCTCAAGAGGAGGGTGGCTAGACCTTACAACAGTTTTGTCTTGTTTAACAAAACTTGATTCTTGATTACGTTCAAATGATTTTGTTGAATAGGATCTTTTGAAACGTAATGATTTTGAAGAAAATCAAAAAACAGAATATTTCTTTTTAACAAATTCATTTTTTCCTTCCATTTTCGTTTAATACGATCTTTTTCAGATTGAGGGAAAGTATCTTGGTAATACTTTCTTATCTCTTTGTGTTTAACAAAAAGGCTTTCATTGTACAAACTAATCAAATCAATTTCAAAACTTTTAGGAAGAGAAGTTAAAACTCTCAATTGGTTTTGAAAAATAGGAGGTTCAACAGTTGCAAAATCAGAAGCAGCAGGAGATACAGACTTTGTATCTTCTTCTTCTTCAGCAGGTTTCTCATCTTGTTTAGTTGAATAAAAAGCAGTGCTAATTTGGGAGTTATCACTTGAAACTCCTTTTAGCTTCAAATCAGGTTTAACAAAGATTTTTTGTAAAAATTCATCAAGATCTTGATCTCTTTTGGAAACACTTTCAGATCCAGCAAAGGAATGTCTTCCTTCGTTGATCTTCAAAGGTTTTTTTTATCAAGAAAACTTATTTTAACAGTTCCATCAAGATATTGTTGAATATTCATAAGATCAGTTTCATGGTAAATAGGTTTAGCAGGAGGCGAAATGTTTTCCAATAAACATTCATTAGGAAGGTTTACATCTTCCCAACGAATCATTTTTGGAACTTCAATTTTTGCATCAGGAGTTGAACATTGAATTAACATGGTTTTACCAGAAGGATCTTTAATATGAGCAGCTCGAGGATTCAACTGGGAACCCACAAGTCTATAGTAAATTCGGTAAATAAGAGCAAAAGGTTTACTACCTTCATCCATGTCATAACCAGAAGTTAATACATTTAAAGTCAAAGCTTTAACAATATTAGGATCATCAAGAGCAAGACAAATATCAGGATAAACATCAAAGTAAATAGGACCATTATACAAAGATGTAGTAATCATGCCAAGAATGCTATCTTTAAACTTTCTAAATCTAGCATCTCTTAAGCACATCAAAGCAGAAGCATTAATACCTTTTCTTGTGAGAGGTTTAACAGCAACTTGAACAAGACCAATGTGTAAATACTTTAATTTAGTGGCAAGAAAATCGTTAATATTCTTTTTTGAAAATAAACAACATTTTTCATGGTGTCTGGAAATAGAAAATGTTTGTTCAACAATTCTTACTCGGTACTGAGAAAATCCAGTATTCTCATGCCAAGAAGTATTGTAAATATTTTTAATGTTAACTTTGGGGATATTCCATTTTCGGAAATCTGGAATTTCTTTCTCTTCAACAACTTGATCTTCTTCATTGACAATATCAGGAGGACAGTCAGTCCTGGAGCTAATAGAGGAGTTGGATCTCCACATCTTATCCATAAAATCCAAGTTTTAACACTCAATTATCATGTTTTTCCTCATAGCCGTTGCATTTCGTAACACATACCCTAAATAAACCTTTGAACAAAGTCTTAGAATGGATCAGGTATTCTATTCCAAACAAAAATGACTTAGTCCATAGATTGAGTGATGCGGTGGTATTCTCTAAGTTTGATATGAAATCTGGTTTTTGGCAAATCCAGATCAGTGAAGATGATAGATACAAAACTGCTTTCACTACTCCTTTTGGTCACTATGAGTGGAATGTCATGCCTTTTGGTCTCAAAAATGCCCCTAGTGAATTCCAGAATATTATGAATGACATATTCATCTCATATAGTCATTTCACTATTGTTTATATTGATGATGTCCTTGTTTACTCTAATTCTATTGATGAACACTGGAAACATTTGAACTCGTTTCTAGATACCATAAAAAGAAATGGTCTTGTTGTCTCTGCTAAAAAAATCAAACTGTTCCAAACCAAAGTCCGTTTTCTTGGTTTTGATATCTCTGAAGGCCAAATTCATCCTATTGACAGAGCCATTCAATTTGCTGATAAATTTCCTGATGTCATTATTGATAAAACTCAGCTTCAAAGATTTCTTGGTTCCCTGAACTATGTTGCTGATTTTTACAAAGATCTGAGAAGGCAATGTAAGCCTCTTTTTGATCGCTTACAAAGCAACCCTCCTCCATGGTCTGATATTCACACTACTCTTGTTAAACAAATCAAAACTTATGTCAAAACCCTGCCATGTCTTGGTATTCCTACTGTTAACGCTTTCAAGATAGTTGAAACTGACGCCTCTGACATAGGTTATGGAGGTATCCTGAAACAAAGAGTTTCACCAGATTCATCTGAACAAATTGTTCGATTCTATTCTGGAATCTGGAATACTGCACAGCTAAATTATAGCACTATTAAAAAAGAAATTTTATCTATAGTACTATGTATTTCAAAGTTTCAAAGTGACTTGTTAAACCAAAAGTTTTTACTTCGTATTGATTGCAAAAGTGCTAAATATGTTATTGAAAAAGATGTTGAAAATATTGCTTCTAAACATATTTTTGCCAGGTGGCAAGCTATTTTAAGTATTTTTGATTTTGACATTGACTATATTAAAGGCTCCCAAAATGCCATCCCTGATTTCCTTACTCGTGGATTTCTGCAGAATTCACCTATGGCAAGTAGGCGGTCGAAAGACAAAGGCCCTGCCAATGAAAACCAAATTGTTAAACGAGAACCCACCTCTTCCTTGCAAACTGTTAACCGATTTACTACTTTAGGTACCATACCTAAGCCCAACTATTCGTCTTTTTTGGCTTCCTCTTATGATCCTTATTCCATAACCCCTGTTCACCAACCAATCAGAACCTCTTTTCCTAAAAATGCTTCACAGTATGTTAGGAAACAGTATTTCCAAAACCTATTCTCTATTGAACCCAGTAGGTCCTCCATTGTTAACCCCCTGCAACTTGCCAAAAGTTACTTTCCTCCAAACTTCCATTGGATCCTTGAACATGGAGAAAAGAAACTTCACTACTACTCTGACCTTTTGCGTCATGAAAGGTCCATCACTATTAACACCATTTCTGATAAAACAGACACTTCCAAAATTATTTACCATAGTGTCTACATTGTTAATATTATCACAGAAAAAGAATGGGGTTCTTCTCCAAATATTACAAGAGTGATGCCTAAGCACTCCATACCTTATTCTTATCATGATTACATCACTGCATGGTTCAGGTTTATGCTCCACCAGAATGACACCATGACTCATTCTTGGTTTGTTAACTTTGATAAAAATTACACTGGCACTCTGCCCTTCTGGTTTGCTCGATGGTGGTCCCAATTTGGCCTCATTATTGACCTATTGCCTACACCTCTAATGGAGGCTTTCAAGCTGTTTTCAAAAGGTTACAAGCCTGATCCTCAAATTGCTAAGGCCAAGTTTCCTGTATTACTCCTTTTTGTTAACTATCACAAGGTTCCCTGGATCCTCAAATGGCAATATGAGATTAATATTGATGAAAATGCGCTTGCTAGGTATTGGCAATTAGAACCTCTTTTCCTAAAAATGCTTCACAGTATGTTAGGAAACAGTATTTCCAAAACCTATTCTTTATTGAACCCAGTAGGTCCTCCATTGTTAACCCCCTGCAACTTGCCAAAAGTTACTTTCCTCCAAACTTCCATTGGATCCCTGAACATGGAGAAAAGAAACTTCACTACTACTCTGACCTTTTGCATCATGAAAGGTCCATCACTATTAACACCATTTCTGATAAAACAGACACTTCCAAAATTATTTACCATAGTGTCTACATTGTTAATATTATCACAGAAAAAGAATGGGGTTCTTCTCCAAATATTACAAGAATGATGCCTAAGCACTCCATTCCTTATTCTTATCATGATTACATCACTGCATGGTTCAGGTTTATGCTCCACCAGAATGACACTATGACTCATTCTTGGTTTGTTAACTTTGATAAAAATTACACTGGCACTCTGCCCTTCTGGTTTGCTCAATGGTGGTCCCAATTTGGCCTCATTATTGACCTATTGCCTGCACCTCTAATGGAGGCTTTCAAGCTGTTTTCAAAAGGTTACAAGCCTGATCCTCAAATTGCTAAGGCCAAGTTTCCTGTATTACTCCATTTTGTTAACTATCACAAGGTTCCCTGGATCCTCAAATGGCAATATGAGATTAATATTGATGAAAATGCGCTTGCTAGGTATTGGTATGTCAAGTGGTGGGATAAATTCCCTCATGTCCAAAGAATTGTTACCACCACCAGCAAAGAATTTTCAAAATTTGCTATTAATGAAAGATATTCACCAAACCAAATCCCTACCCAAGCAGATTTACCCTCCTCCTCATCCATCAAAAATATTAAACCCAAAAAGAAAGGCTCTCCTCTTGATGATTTGCGAAGAAATCCTGATGCTTTATTTGCTCTTCTCAAGTGCGCGGAAGACTTAGTTGCCAACAAAACCACTGAAGAAGAAAAGTCAAGTGCTTCTTCTGAAGAATCTATGGCAAACAACCCCTATTTTCCTTATGACCAAAGACTGTTTGGGCATGATGAAGATTCTCCAGAACAAGGAGATATTTGATGATCTATTGACTGGCTCTCCTAGCCAAATTATTCACTCTGATTAAAGCTCCACCTATTGCTCTTTCTGTCCCCCATGGGAATCTGTTGATTACTTTGTTGACTACTTTTGGCTACTTTCGGCACAAAGCGCCAAAATCTTATATGCTGGCTTTTGGAAAAGCTCCTGCTGCCCCTCACGGGTCCTGATATGAATAGTAAAAAAGTCACTGTTCATTTTACTATTCACTATTAAACTTTTACTTTATTTACCTATATAAAGGGGGATGTCCCTTATTATGGATATAGGCAGTTTTACAGGCAATTTTAGAGGCAGTTTTACAAGCAGTTTTTAGTACTTCAGAATTTCTTTGAGTGAGTTTAGAGATATTAGAGAGCTGCTCTCCTGCTCTTAAACCTTCCCTCAAGATCTATCTGTATTAACAACCAGGTAGCCACTGCCACTACCACTGTTTATCCTTGTTGATTTGTAACTACTTTCAATATTATTCAAGTATTTTCATGTTTATCAATTGTGTTAATGATATATTGCTTGGCTGGTTCTACCGCCTTATTACTTGCTTAAATTATTTTGACTATTAATTGTGCTACCGCCTCCTTGGCTGGTTTTATTGTTTTTAAACTATTATATTATCTCTGTGCTTCCGATGCTTCTGCCCCTTTGCGCTTGTCCCCCTCCCTTTCAAGAAAAATCTTACCAAAAATGAAGATTCTAAAAAACTTAAATCAACAATAAGTTTTGAAGAAACTTTGGAAAGATTTAACAAAAAAAAAACCTAAAGAATTAACCATTGAAGATTTAAAACAGAAATTACATATTGTTGAACGTAATGTTGATTATTTAAGACATGAACTTGAAACCATTAAAACTGATAATATTAACATAAAACAAGAACTACTAATCTTAAAACTTGATAAATCCATTGATAAACAACAATCTGATAATGAACAAGGTGAGCTTAAAGAAGGAGATGATTCTATATATATATATATATATATATATATATATATATATATTAAAAATGATTCATTGATAAACAACAATCTGATAATGAACAAGATGAGCTTAAAGAAGGAGATGATTCTATATATATATATATATATATATATATATTAAGAACAAAGTAAGGGAAGCAATAGTTTTGGGGGGTCAAAATGGCCAAATACCATTATTGGCTGAAATATTTAGTAATCTACCACTGTTTGTAAAATATTTAGCAATATATCACTGTTTTGAAGTTCGAGTTTATGAAACTTGAGTTTGACATAATGACATGTAAATCGAGTTTCACAAACAGTGGTATATTGCAAACAATGGCAAATTGCTAAATATTTTAGCCAAAGATGGTATTTGGCTATTTTGGCCATGGTTTTGGTAGGGAAAAAATGGGAAAAAAAAAA
Organism: Lithocarpus polystachyus; assembly: GCA_033629205.1. Lineage (NCBI taxonomy): Eukaryota > Viridiplantae > Streptophyta > Magnoliopsida > Fagales > Fagaceae > Lithocarpus > Lithocarpus polystachyus. Next base: position 90,603,294 of record CM066166.1, read on the forward strand.
AATATATATATATATATATTTTATAGAAATTTTTAAAATTTTATGAACATTGAATCATATAGTTTAGAGCCAAGAGTTTTGTCGTTTAACTGCCACATTCAGTATTTCCAATGAAAATATTCTCAACTATCAAATTATCACATAAAGAAAACCATAGCTTGAAAAATTAAATATAATCATGATCTATGACAGTGAACTTTTTTTTGGCTGACTCTCCCTCTCCGACTCCAACTCTTGCTTTTCTATCTGGTGATTCGAAAGTAGTTTCCTAATAATCTTCTGCCAACATTCTAGTGTTACCAACCATCACTTTATTTATATCAAGATTCCTGTTATGTGCCACAGAATGCAAAAATCTTGGTTTGATCTAGCATTGATATATGGACAGCAAAAGGGGATCGAGTTGATGCAGTACTTCTAGGTCAGAGTCTCACAAAAAGCCCTTACAGGCTTCCACAAAACTATCATAACCAAGTCATTTCTCTTTCTCACGCAAGTTATGCGGCATGCAATAATTGTAAATGTCTTTTTCGCCTATAGGCTCCTCTACCCTTGTGATGACACCAGAACCAGGATTTGATCTTATGCGGCTTCACTAGCCAAAGGAAAATTTTGAATGGAATTATTTAAACAGGTATTCAATTAAAAAAGTTACGTGAATTTCATATGCAGATTAGTATTTGTATTTTACAAATGGCATGGAGTTCCAAAAGGCGGGCTGATGCAAACATACCAAAAACATAACATCAAGCACAAATCAAGCTTGGAAATCTAAAACTAATTATTAATCCAGCAGAGAAGAAGAGAATTCCATAACTGTAATTTCTAGACCGTGTATGTGAAAGAGTAGATGCTAATTGCTAAACATGTCATTCAATTTAGTTATTCCATGAAATAGTCAGCCATATTCTTATTTTAAAAGTTGAAACCAGCAGAAGGCTCATAAGAAGAACTCAAGGCATTTCTTCTCTTTTGGTGGACAAGATATGGCTATAAGACAACTCAATGATGCTCTAGGAAAAGATAGTATTTGTTCTTGAGCCTCCTGTTGCTTCTTTACGCCATCAGCATCTTTTAATTCCCAGGGATTAAAGGAAATAACAATCTTCTCTAAGACTGTTGCACTTTTAAGCAAAATCCTAACAGCATGTAGCTCAATTTCTGATCCACAAAACATAGAGATTTCAATGGTCTTGAGGTGTGTCAAAAAACATCCAGGCACGGGATCCAAAGTCCAATCATATGTTCCAAAATAGCGGAACATGAATGACAACTACATGGATAACAAAGAACACAAATTTAAGTTGTAATTATAATAGTAAATAATGGTTAAAAAAGAAGTTTAGGTTCTAGCAGAGTTACCCCTTCAAACTTAAGGGAAGAAAGACAAGGAAACTTCTGAAGCATGGACAGCAGCACTTGACGACTGTAAAACAAGACCACCCAATCAAAATGTACATGGGTCAAACTATTAAACACAGGCAGATGGGCTACTAACTCGTCATCGAGGGCCTAGCACAAATATCACAATGCACACATCAGGAATTCAGATGAACCTCTTACGAACAATAATAAAATCAGGGAAAAATATTTCATCTAATAAAAAATAGCAACATACCTTAACTGCAAACTGATCTAGTTTTAGGCTCTTGGCGTTAGAGAGCCCCCTGAGAAGCTTAAATGCACGAAAATCAATTTTCCTGTCACTATAGCATGCCATAAGGTCTGCTTCCAGTATTGAGCATGAGTCTTGAATATAACAATCAAGAAAAAATCCACCGAAGTAAGAAAAGTACTTCAGACTAGTCCCAAACACCGCAAACTGACAACCACCTGAATCACTCTGACCAACTGTATCATCACTTTGGTCATCTGAACTATGTTGATCACCTATGTCATCATTCTGATAAACTGGATTATTCTGATCATCTATGTTATCACTCTCATCATCTGAATCATCATTCTGGCCAACTAAATTATTCTCACCATCAATATCATCATCCTCATCATCCGTAACATAATTGGGTGGAGGTTCTTTGTCTTCTATGTGCAATTTATGAATCCTGGGGCTAGAAATACAAACAGCCTTGACATTCTCCCAACTGCAAGAAATTAAATGCAACTCCTCCAAGATGGAGCAACCTTTAAAGAGCATTTGTGCAGAATGATCATCCGGAAATACAATGCGGATAAGTGTCAAGATCTTGAGACTTGAAAATGATACAAAAGAAGGAAGCTTGAGAGGATAATAAATATTGAGTTTTAACTGTTGTAATGATTCACAGGTAAATAGGCAACAAGGCAATATGAATGGTTCTCGAATTTTATAAAGGCGAATATTTAAAACTTGAACCTTATGCTTCACTACAGCAGATATCCACGTATTAATGCGAGACGAATCATATAGCACATTGCATGTGAGTGAAAAGTTTGTTATGGTTGAGTAATCACGGAGCAAAAGAACTCTTTCCACAATATCCATGAAGTGTTTCCTCTTATATGGTGGCTCATCAGAATCAGAATAATGATTTGCCCCATCATGAAAATCAAGAACTGGAATTGACAACCATAGGTACGTCCACCTTTTTGATAGTATACTAGTTTTAGCAGCATCTTTTGTTGAAAGGAAGGACAGGATGTGTTGAGCAATTGTATCTGTCAGATTGCCTATTCTATTTTCACCTTCACCCACATCATGTTCTTTGCTAAGCTTTTGGTTCTTGGCGTTATGCATCAAAGAACTTGCATCCACATCCTCCATACTCTTTTAGTTTTCCTAAGACACATTATACATTATCAAAATGCGAAAACTAAAAAACCAATAGGAAGGAACACATGCATCCATTTGTATATGACATGCCTAAAATACAAAATACAAAGCAACAAGAGTACAATGAGGAAAACTCATCACATTGACTCATGTCATGTTCTTGGCTTGATAAATTACCAGTTGTCCGAAAAGTTTAAGCTATTAGAAAATTGTTAACTTAAACATTTAATCACAATTTTAACACTCCCCTACGGTGTGAGCCTAGACTTTCTCTTAATCCGTAAGATCCTTTTAAATGTGAGTTAAAGTGGAGACAAGGTTCTCCCTAATACCATGAAAAATTACAGATTCTCCCAAGAAATAGTTAATTTAATCATTATCCTAGCATCTCTGACCTTTTGTTTTTGTTTCCAACTTTTTGTCTAGGACTCTTACACATTTTCTGATTCACTGTGACATATCAAAATGCGAGAATAAGAAAAACAATAAGCAGAGACACATGCTTCCATTTATACATGACAACCAAAAATGAAAACAAAAGAATTACAAAGCAAGTCAGCAAGAAGAGGATATAAAGAGCACAAACACATTGCATAGTTTCACAAATATGACTAAAATCACATACCCATTTGCTAGTTTTTGTTGTTCGCTAAAAACAACAAAGATAAGCGACAAAAAATAGAGAACCCAGAAACCAAAAAGAGTAGTTAAGGTAAAAGAATGTAACTTTCAATATTTTAGAGAGAGAGAGAGAGAGGATTACCTCAGTATATGATGGTGGCGCTGGTGAAGCGGCTGAGAGAGTAAAGGGAAATGAATTACAGACACTTTTAGGGTTCGATTGAGTGTATATTTATATACATTAGAATGGTTTTTTCTGGACGATGGCATTGCCGTCGCCAATGTCGATCGCTCTCAATCAACGACGAACTTTGTGTTCGACTTTTTTAGTGTTTTTTTTTTTTTTTTGGTGGTTAAGGAAGGCACGAATGCAATACACTCGGAGCCACAATTTCATGGTGCCCGCGAAAGACTCAAAAAACTGTAGATACTGCACCTGTTCGAGGCTTTTTTTTTTTTTTAATTAGTATTATAATTTTGGCAAAAATTCAAAATTGACCTTCTAACTTTCAACGTTTTTTATTTCAGTCCTCTAATTTTTAGTTTTGTCATTTCAATTTTCTAACTTTCAATTTTTTTCAATGTAATATTTCGTTAAAGCTCAGTTAGTTGCTGCCGTTAAGGGTGCTGAATCGACGCTATTTTGGCTTTTTTTTTTAATATAAATTTCAAAATTAAAAGAAAATAAGAAAAATCTGTAAAGATAACGTCATTCCCCTTCCCTTGAAATCAACAAAGGACACAATGGTATGACACCCAAATCCCTAGCTGTGTAAATTTGGAGATAATAGGTTGGTTTAAGAGAGAGAGAGAGAGTGAGTTGGTTTGAGAAAGAGAGAGACTGAGTTGAGAAACAAACCGAGTTTGAGAGAGAGATAGAGAGATGGAGAGATGAAGACCAATTTGCAGAGATAGAGAGATTGAGACTGAGGAGGTGATGGATTTCTTGACCGAGAAGGTCGTCATTTTTCCAAAGCCACCTCCTGCGTTGCTTCCTTGGGAACATCTTGGACTTTTTCTTATCTTCAAAAATAGCAACATCTGAAGTCTTCTTGTTCAGAACAATTCATCTTTGTTTTGATTTCAGGGGAAGGGGAACGACGACGTCGTTCACAAAAAACAAAAAAACAAAACGGTGTCATTTCAACACCCTTAATGACAACAGCTAATCGAGCTCTAACAGAATACTATATTGATAAAAAGTGAAAGTTAGAGAACTGAAATGATAAAACTGAAAGTTAGAAGACTGAAATGAAAAAGACTGAAAGTTAGAGAGTCAGTTTTGAGTTTTTGCCTATAATTTTTCACTTATTTCAAAAGTATCATAAAGCTAGCTCTAAAAAATAACACTAAAATTATTGGAAAATCTGATTTTGCATCTCATACAAAACACACAATGGAAGCAACAAACAGAGATCTACTCCATTCATGAGAGATAACAGATAGCCTTGAATTCTAAAACAAAGAATAGAAAGCGTATCTTGATGCAGTAAAATTCAAAAACAATACTTGAAAATACCTCTAATCAACATCTTAATTCCACATGGTGCCTAAAAAGTGTGGTCTCTCAATTAGTTTACACGTATGTGTTCAAGGGAGAATAAGAGAGTGGCTTACACTTACATACACACCATTTCCATACTTCTGAAAATTTTGTATGTTTTTCTCCTTATACATATAACTGATTATCTAATTAGGTTAGTCTTTTGGGTGCCCAATTGGGCTTTAGTTTGTGACTTGAGATGGGACCAAAGGGAACAAATAAGACTCTAGTTCCAATTGACCTTGGACTTATCTGTCAACTCTTGACAAGTCCAAAATTACTATTAATTATATTTAATACCACTATATAAAATATAATTATACTCTAGGCCTTATTAATAAGTTATATCCCAAGACTCTGATAATATCATTTGACCCCTCCAAGAAATATCCATAGAACTGTCACTTTGTAAACAACTATTTTATCCTTAAGTATCTAGTTTAATCTTTTAGTTATTCACATTTATTGAAATCTGATTTAAATAAATATAAACTTTAGTAACTCTTTACTAAAATGAGCGCTTTGAATAACTAGTTCCCATTAAACTTGTTTCAAGGGGATATTTTGTGTCTCTATAAATAGAAATTATGGATTCCATCTTGAAAATATGTGTTCTCTCAACACTATGCGTGGTTACCCAACATACTGAGGTTTTAACCGTGGATATTAGATCTCACTCCTGATATATCAAAATAACCTACATTTCATGATCGGGTTCACTATCCTCTCAAGATTATGAGTCTATGAAATTAGAACTCGTGAGATTAATTATTCATGTGACAGTTGTTGATTGAATAATTAATCTCACAGCAGTCCAGTTCAATATGTCTTAACACTTAAGACACATGAATATATCAACTAGAAATCTCCACTTTCATGATCAAGATAAACCATTTTAGTTAATATGTTATAGTCTTCGCAAATGAAACACCCAATTTCATCATTACGAACTATATTTTGAGTTTACAAAGAACTTGTGATTTATATATTCTGTGACTAAATCACATAAATCATATACAATGCATCTCAAGGACTATGATAATGTCTCATTAGTTCACTTATAAATAGTCTCATATAATTAAAAAAATTAAGTAGGTGGGGATTGTGGAGAGTTTTTATTTTTATTTTTTTCACTTTTTTGTTATTAATTTTTGTTGATTTCTTATTTTTTTTAAGAATAAGGATAAGTTAATTAAATTAAATATATTTTTTTAAGTCAAAAGGGCAATAACTAACTTTCTGAATCTTCTTAATATATAGAGAAGAGATAATGGTTGTTTTTTTGGTAAGAGGATTTAAATTTAAATACAATTTTTTTATAGGACAACTTTTTTTTTTTTTTTTTGGAAACAATAAAACAATGAGTCTAGCACTTGAATCTATTGTTTGGCTAATATTTTTTAAATGAGATTAAATTTTATAAGGATGTGGTGTAAAACTCAAATTTTACCCCTCTAATCCTAACATGTCACATCATTCTATTGCATATTAAAAAATAGACATAATCACACTTAATCAAATCTAATATCCATTTAAAAATCCAACTTAATTATAAGTTTATTGAGATGCTACTATGTGTGGTAGTATATATTGAATTTTAAGTAAAAAATTGATGTGACAATCTCTTATTGAATCGTGTAAAACATGAGTTTTACACTCTATCATTACTGAATTTGGGCTCTTTTTAAATTAAAGATTTTGAAAACAATGAATAGGATGTTTTCAAAATACCGGAAAAAAAAAATTAATGGCATAGCTTTAAATAAATTGAAAATAGTGGATTCCATAGATTTGCTCAAACTTTTTTGTCTTTTAAATTAAGGAGCTTATCTTTATCACAAAAAAAATTCTCATATTTCAAATTTGAAACTTAGCATTATAAAAAGAAAAATAAAAAGTACACTAGTTCTATTAGTGATTATCACACTTTAATTTTGAAACTTATCATTATCCAAAAAAAAAAAAAAAAAAAAGTAAAGAAGTAAATAGTAATCTATCTACACGTTACTTTCTATAGAACAATTTTTTTATTAATAAAAAATTTCAAAGTAAAAGTGATCTCCTAAACATTGTATTTTTGTTTTCAGTATTTTGAAAATTGTTTTTAAAAGAAGAAGTCAAACATGTATAATGTAAAAATTATTCTGTGAAAACTAGTTTCACATTCAATTTTTTGAAAATTATTTTCATATTATTTTGAAAACAAAAGCAAAAATCCTACTACCAAACAAGCCCTAAGTTTTTTTTTTTTTTTTTTTTTTTGAGAAACTAACAAGTTATATTTTATAATAACATTCTTATGATATATGTACAAGTCTATATTTTTTTATAATTTAAAATAATTATATGAACATAATTTTTTATTATCACAAAAACAAATACAAAAGAGAAAAACTTTTTTGGGGGGAGGAGGAAATGGAATCTAAGCACATTTTTTTCTAATACGTGTCACATACAACATAATATTTTTAAATACATATACAATATAATATACATATTTTAGAATGTACGTAACAAATATTTTGCGTGTATAATATACATATTTTAGAATGTATGTCATAAATATTTTGCGTGTATATATATATATATATATATATATATAAAAGATTTTCATTTTATTTTACTTTTTTATTTTTATGATGTAGAACCTCGTCAGGGCAAGACCTTTAACCCATCCTATGGAAGTAAACCGCGGATATATGACATGAACCCACCCACCAAAACCGTGTATTAGGTCATCTAACAAAACTCAGTAAGAACATTTTTTCATCTTCTTTTCACTTGTGGACTTCCTTCTCAATTGAAAAAGTAGCATGTCACTATCCTATATTAGCCTCCGACAAGTCAATTTTGCTAAGAGATCTCCCCAGGTGAAAACCAACCAATATTAACAAAAAAGATTTAGGTTACAGCAGCCAACAACCCCAATGCTCAAGTGCAAAACTTTGAAACAATTGCCATTCATTAGTTTTTCAATTATTCAACCGCATGGTTAAATCTTGTGAAGTGGTTGAATTTAGTTGGGGAATACCTACCAGTGTGAAATTATCTCCTAGATGTAACAGGTCAGGAATCTGCATACTACATACCAAAAGGGAGGTTGAGGTTAAGGCAGCTTTCAAAGCATAAACTTTACAGCTTAGATAATTTGTACCAAACCTAATTCATCAACTACAGTCAAATAGCCAAAGGATATGCAGAAAAATAGTTGAAAACAAACAACTCTTCGCTGTGATTGAAATTAGATGACGGAAGTCAAAACACGAAGCAAAAGATGTCCTGCCATAATTCTTACTTGTTCTGGATAATGTTGGAAACAAACACTCAGAAATGACCAAACTGTGGTTAGAATTTCAAGAAAGGCTCATGAAAATTCAATTGCACAAGTCCTTGATCGTCTAGATAGTATTAGTTGATCATGAACCTCCTTTTGCCGCCCTACACCTCCAGAGAACTTATCAAGTGAACAAGATATGACCAACCTCTCCAAAATTAGAGCACTTTCAAGCAAAAAGGTCACCACATGTAACTCTCCTTTAGTTCCACCAAACTCCCTAATTGTGATGGACTTGAGGTGTGTTGAGAAACAAGGAGCAACAGGATCCAACCTCCATTCACCTTCTTCACAATATGGAGACAGGAAGATCCCCTGCACGGTCATCAATGAATACAGGGTTTAGACAATGAGTTGTAGTAAAAATTTACTGATGCTTCCTAAAGGAATAGTTAGTTTTAACAACATTACCTCGTTAAATATGAGAGAATTCACACAAGGAAGCTTCTGAATTATGTTCCCCAGTGTTCCAGAAGCGAAATTCATTGGCTCCCCAATAAATTTAAGACAGGTCAAATTACAAAACACAGGCAGATGAGCTAACAATTCCTCTGCATAGCTGAGACCCTATGAACAGAATCATACACCTTTGGTAAGAAAAATAATGAAAGGCAACAACTGCAAAAATAAAGAAACTCGCTCATTCAAATGGCAAGTGAAAACATACCTCAATAATGTAAGGAGTGATAGCGAGTTTTTTTTACTAAAGAGAGCCCCCTGAGAAGTTTATGCACCCGGTAAGAAACTTCTCTCTGTCTTTTGCCCTTTTTTATAGAGTCTTTTCCACCCAAATAAATAACTGCTTTCATTAGAGATGAAGTTTTATAGAATAAATATTCATTTTTCAATTTACCTCCATAGTAAAAGTATTTGAGACTCATTCCAAAAATCAAGAATTGACAATCATCCTGACCCAGACCGTCTACAGTTTCATAAATGGCTAAGGTTTTAAGCATGGGAGCAGAAATACAAACAGATCTGACATTCCACCAACAGCATGCATCTAAAGTTAAATCCTCCAGGACTGGGACACCAGAGAAAAGCCGTTGCATTGAGTGGTCATCCGGAAATACAGCAAACCTTATTTTCAAAGTCTTAAGACTTGAAAACTGGATGGAAGAAGGAACCTTGAGAAGGACACACGAATCCAGATTGAAATATGTCAGTGATTCAGAAGTAAATAGGCAATGAGGCAGCACGATTGGTTCTTCAGAATTACACCTTGAATCTTCTTCACTACCAAGGCCAATAGATAACACTTGAACTTTGTGCATTACTGCAGCCGAAATCCATGCATTAATGCGAGAGGCATCATTTAGCACATCACATGAAATCACGAATAGAGTCAAATCTGAGGAGTCACGAAGCACAAGTACCCTTTCCACAAAATTCATGAATTGCACCCTCTTCTTCCTCTTATCTGGCCCATCCTCCATAAACACAAGATCAGTAATGGACATCCATAGGTACTGCCATCTTTTTGATAATGTACTTGTTTTAACAGCATCTTTTGTTTCAAGTAAGGTTAGAATGCGCTGAAGAATTGCATCAGGTAGATTGCTTATTCTATCCGTGTTCTGTTTACCATTTAGCTTCTGGTTTTTGGCTTTGCGTGCTAAAGGACTTACATTCATGGTTTCCCTAAATTACAAAATACATTGTCAAATATGGTAGTGGCATAGAAAAGAACTTGACTAAGATAATTATGAGAAATATAGAACTTAGAGCAAACAATATATAAACAGACATTTTGGTTAATTGGTTATACTCCTTTCTTTATGGATTGGTTGCACAGTAAACAAAGAACTGCTTTAGTAAATAGAACTTATGCAGTTATGATTGTCATACAATTTTAAATCAAATAGCCAAACCCAAATGTAGCTATATATTTAAGATTTCTTGAAACCCTTAACCAAAGGTTTAAATACCGTACTGTATCGACCATACCGGCCAATAATATGGATATATTCTTAAACTTAATGATGAGTTAGATGAAGTTATTTTGTGGTTTCGAATGTGTGTATAACAGTAACCCCAAAATGTTATACCAAATAACAACCGGTATCAAAAAACTTTGTTCCCGTAATCAAACTGAAACCGCCGTGCGTACAGTATCTATAACTTTGCCCGCAACTCTCATCTAAGCAATTTTTTCATATTAACAGCAACAATCTGACCTACTTGACCAAAGACAAAGAACAAACTAACCAACATTTCACACTTAAAACATTTTGCACCGGTTTTTCACAAAAATTTCAACACTTCAAAGCTCCTATAAATTTAAAATTCAGAACCCATGTGGCACATTGAATTCAAACGTACATTTCCCTTCTTCTTTTCTTTAATTATTATTATTTTTCCCCCCCAAACCCAAATCAACCTTTCACACTATGCAAACATTACAATCACCATCATTTCAATGAACAAAGGGCTGTAGAAATCACTAATCAGGAGCACATAACAGAAATGAGAAACATATGGAGCATGGAAATATATAAAAATTTAACAAAAGGTTAGAACTTTCAAGGGCTGGCTATATAGAAATGCAGAAACTGATGATGTCAATAATCAAACCAGTGGGTTGCAGGGCTTGAGCGCGTTCCGGACGGTCCTGCAGAAGGAAGAAGAACCTCAAAGGGAAGTACCGGTGTGGTACCGGCCGACGACCCTCCGATGGTTAAGTTAGTATTTTACACAACTCCAGAGTGCCAGAGTCGGGTCTTAGTATACGTACCTCGATTTTTGGAGGATGTGGCGGTATTTATAGTAGTGGTAATGGCCTTTGGGCAAGGCGTGCTGGAGAAGATATCGTTGTACCGAAATTGCCCTCGAGTAGCGTGGGACGCAAGACTCTTCTGGGGCAGCCAAGCGTGTTGGGCACGATTCCCTTCTTGGGGGTGGGAGTCGTGCTTCGCAAGATATCTGGCTAAGCAGCGTACGCGACAAGATTCACTCTTTCCAGCGAAGCGCACGTGGCAAGATTGGTCTCAGTGCCTGATACCAACACCCGTCTGCCTTCTCCCGTCGCCCCCCTAGGATTGGGGTCGTCGAGCTTTGACGTCCGTCGGGTATTTCAGCCGTCACGGATCTAACCGTCGGCGAGTGTGGCCTACTGTCGTCGGGTGGGAGATTTTATCCCTATCAGGTGCCCCCTCAGCCCATCAGTCCGTGAACCCATTGAGGACGGGCTAATGGGATGACGGTTCAATCCGCAGCAAGGGTCGAATAGACAGGCTGGCATCAGTAATAAATGCCTGGTAATAAATGCAGGACACGCGTCGTCAACTCGCGGGTCGTGTGCTCAGACCGAGGCGTCCCTTCGTCTCCCGCTATTTCTCTCATATAAAAGCCTTCCATCTTTTCTTTCATTTTTCACTCTTAACTGAAAACAAGACATCAGAGAGCATCCGTTCACCTAGCAGAAAAGCATTCTATCCGTCAACCATCGTGCATCCGTCACATCCCAGCGACCGTCGACTTCATCTTTCACTGCGCAAGTAACCGGTAAGTAATTACTGCTTGTTCGTTCTTTTTCCACCGTCCGTGTCTTTAGGTCGATTGAATTTAGGGTTTTCCGTCACATGTAGGTGACATGTCTAGCGCGTCGAGTAATCAGTCGTTTGTCCGTGACGGAGCGGGCTACGATGAAGTCAAACCGTCGGGTCCAAAGGATCCTGCAGCCACAACCTCCTCGAGTGAAGAGAGCTCATCTACCACCTCTTCTCCGTCGAGTAGTGATAGGGCAGAGAGCAACCTTAGTGACGGTATAGAGGGGGACGAGCCCCAAGTCCAATCCGTCGTAGGTAGTGACGGGATGAGGAAGTACGTTATGCTCTCTCTGTGGACGGTGAATGATTTCTTCTCCACAATCAAAGAGTCACACTTCAAAACACTTAGAAGTAAATACCAGATTCCTGACAATATACCCCTCCGTCTACCCCACCCAGGAGAGAAGTGCTACTACCGTGGGGTCAGGGGTGTCGGAGTGTACGAGCAGATGCTCAAGGCAGGGCTGAGGTTTCCACTGACCCCACTGCACCGTCACCTCCTTCACTACCTAGGACTATCCGTCAGCCAAGTTTCCCCGAACGCCTGGAGGGTCTTTATAGGGGTAGAGGTGTTGTACGGGTCCATGTCCGAGGGGAAGAAAAGATTGACGATGAAGGAATTCTTCCACTGCTACCGTCCGGTGGAGATACAAAAATCCAGGGGGATGTATAGTTTTCTGGCGAGGGGCCCATTATTAAGGTTAGTGTGCGATACTCCAGACTCCAATAGGGACTGGAAGTCTAGGTACATCTTCATGGACGGGGATGAGTGGATGGGGAACCCTGGTGAGACCGAGTTCATGCCCGTCGACACCACTTGGGGTGTCTTGACCCCGTCTGGTACTCACCCGTTCACTTTCTCTCCTTGTTCCTCTCTTCCTATTTCCCTTTTTCCTGTCTTTTTATGCACCGTCATAATATAACCGTCTTCTTCTCTCAGCTCAAGACCGTCCTTAAGTGTCAATTGAAGACTGGAGCTTCTTGGAGAGGATTTTTCAGAAGTTTGAGTTGAAGGAGAGGTCTTGGGCTAATTTGGTGTGCCTGAAGACCATCTGTTGGCACTGCGACGGGCCTGAACCGTCCGAGGAAGCCTTGAAGTACGAAACACAAGTCAGGAAACGTATGTCCGTTCACCTGAATTTTATACTTAGTCATTTTTCTCTTGCCTTCTAAACAACTCATGTGCCGTCTTGTTCTGCAGAGATGGACGAAGCGAAGAGGAGGGCCTTAATTAAGCAGCAAGCAGCTGCAAGGAAAAGAGAGAACCAAGCTGCAGGGACGGGCGTGTCCAAGGTGCCCGTCATTAAGAGAAAGCAAGACCAGGAGGGGGACCGTCCCCCCAAGAAGCCCAAGACCACCCCCGAGACCGTCATCGGGCTAGAGGCAGATGGAGGGAAGGCCCCTGTCAAACACGGCAAGGGGAAGGGTCTCATGACGAGTGGCCCCCCGCCCGCCGTCGAGAAGCCCTCCGTCCTCCTCCGCGAGGATTCGAAGTACGCAATCGAGAAGTTGTCCTCCATACTGACGGCGGAGGATTATGAGGACATCGGGAACCATTCCACCGAGGCCATGGGGGAGACGGGCCTTTTCAACTTGGCCCAGGTAAGTAATTTTCAATCGCCGTCAGTTTTAAGAATGTATAGATTCGTCCTCACCGTCATATTGACTTGGTGTTTCTGATTTTCAGGCCGTCGTCATGATGAAGGGCCTGATGGACCGCTGTGTCCATGAGGAGACGGCCATGAACCGTCTTCAAGCGAAGACCACGGAGGTGGAGGACGAGCTGATGCAGTATAAGGCCTGGAAGGTGAAGATGGAGAAGAAGTTCTCCATTCTCAAGGAGGATCGGCTAGAGTATAAAAAGCAGACGGAGAATCTGCAGACGGTCCTCGCTGATAAGGAGCTGGAGATCCAGTCAATGAAGGATCAGCTCCGTCAGGCCAAGGACAACGCGATCATAGAGTACCGGGACTCCGAAGCGTACCTGACGGAGCTTGGCGGCTTTATGGCGGACGGTTTTGATGAGGCCGTCCGTCAGGTGAAGGCCCTCTATCCGGAGACGGATCTCTCTCAGGTGTCCCTTGACGGCGGCCAGGCTCAGACTTCCGTCATCCAGGCCGTTTCCGAGACCGCAGCTCGCCAGAATGAAAAAGGTGACGGGACCCTTGATGACGATGCTGAAACAACCGTCAATGTCCAAACTGAAGAAGAAGTGAATGTAGTTGATTCCCCCGTTCATTAGAGTTGTAATTTCTGTGGAGAATTTTTGTAATGATTTTCTTTGAAGGACGGTCAATTTATGGGCCGTCGAGAACAACGTTGATTTGCAAAGCATTTGTTTCAGTTTATATCTTATTTCAATTCATATGCTGTTTTAAATCTTGCTTGTGTGTGTTGCTTGATATAATAAGCCGTCAGTATGCTGAGCCATCAATATAACAGGCCGTCATAAGTAATAATGTAGGTAGCTTTGAACCGTCACCCTTGACAAGATTTTATCTTCCAACTTGTTATAATAACGTAGTTAGCTTTGGGCCTTCAATATTTATGCCGTCGTCCTTATACTTGGGCTCTGGCATTTAATCTTTTTAGGGTGATGGGGTTGGCTTCGAGCCGTTGCCATTTATGCCGTCATCCTTGGACTTAGGCTTTGGCTTTTAGCCTTATAAGAGGATGTAGTTGGCTTTGAGCCGTCAATATTTATGCCGTCATCCTTAGACTTAGGCTTTGGCTTTTAGCCTTATAAGAGGATGTAGTTGGCTTTGAGCCGTCAATATTTATGCCGTCATCCTTAGACTTAGGCTTTGGCTTTTAGCCTTATAAGAGGATGTAGTTGGCTTTGAGCCGTCAATATTTATGCCGTCATCTTTAGACTTAGGCTTTGGGTGTTTTCATTCAGGAAAACCTTGTGGCTTTTAAGTCGTCAGTATGGGCGCATGACGCTTTTATCCCGTCGTCGAATTTGGGCCGTCGCCTTTTAGACTTGGGCTTTTTATGTTTTCCACTTGGGAAATCGTAGTGGCTTTTAAGCCGTCAGCTGGGTGCCTGACGCTTTTACGCCGTCGTTGAATTTGGGCCGTTGTCTTTTAGACTTAGGCTTTTTATGTTTTCCACTTGGGAAATCGTAGTGGCTTTTAAGCCGTCAGCTGGGTGCCTGACGCTTTTATGCCGTTGTCGAATTTGGGCCGTCGCCTTTTAGACTTGGGCTTTTTATGTTTTGCACTTGGGAAATCGTAGTGGCTTTTAAGCCGTCAGCTGGGTGCCTGACGCTTTTACGCCGTCATTGAATTTGGGCCGTCATCTTTTAGACTTAGGCTTTTTATGTTTTCCACTTGGGAAATCGTAGTGGCTTTTAAGCCGTCAGCTGGGTGCCTGACGCTTTTATGCCGTCGTCGAATTTGGGCCGTCGTCCTTAAGAGTTAGGCGTTGGGTGTTTCCACTTGGGAAATCGTAGTGGCTTTCAAGCCGTCAGCTGGGTGCCTGACGCTTTTATGCCGTAGTCGAATTTGGGCCGTCGTCTTTTAGACTTAGGCTTTTTATGTTTTCCACTTGGGAAATCGTAGTGGCTTTTAAGCCGTCAGCTGGGTGCCTGACGCTTTTATGCCGTCGTCGAATTTGGGCCGTCGTCCTTAAGACTTAGGCGTTGGGTGTTTCCACTTGGGAAATCGTAGTGGCTTTCAAGCCGTCAGCTGGGTGCTTGACGCTTTTATGCCGTCGTCGAATTTGGGCCGTCGTCTTTTGACACCGTCAGCTTTCGACACCGTCAGCTTTTTATGCTTGAACGGATTTAACTCTAAGGCTTTGTACTTTGTAAGTTTCTGATGTTCAACTCTTAATAGTAAGTGGAAGAGACTTTGAATAAACTTCTGTATGACTTGCATAATTTTTGTGTGGAAGAAAACATGTCTCAGGATCATACATTAAAGTAGACTGACTACCGACTAGGTACAAAATAGGGGGCTGCCGTTCTTTTTTACTGGTAGTATTTGCGTAGGTGTTCGGCGTTCCACGGGTGAAGTAGCTTCTGCCCGTCCAGGGTTCCCAAGTGGTAGGTGCCCTTCCTTTGCCACGCTGTGATTCGGTAGGGCCCTTCCCAATTGGGGCCGAGCTTTCCTTGGGATGGATCCCTGGCAGTGCCCATGATCTTTCTTAGGACGAGGTCACCGACCTGGAATTCCCTGTGCCTGACTCGGGCGTTGTAGTGTTTAGCCATGCGATCCTGATACCGGGCTAGCCTTTGCTCTGCTGCTGTCCTTGCTTCGTCGATCAAGTCAAGCTGTAGGCGTAAGGCCTCATTGTTTCGGCCTTCATCATAGGTGTTTACCCTGTAGGTTGTGAGTCCTACTTCGGCTGGAATGACTGCCTCGCTTCCGTAGGCTAGCCTGAACGGTGTTTCTCCTGTGGGGGTCCTTGCTGTCGTCCTGTATGCCCACAATACACTTGGCAGCTCCTCTGGCCATATCCCCTTTGCCCCCTCGAGCCGAGTCTTGATAAGTTTGAGCAAGGATCGGTTTGTTACCTCGACTTGTCCGTTGGCTTGGGGGTGGGCCGGGGAAGAGTAGTGATTCTTGATTCCCAGCTGCGCACAGAATTCCCGGAAGGGACCATTGTCAAACTGTTTGCCGTTGTCGGAGACTAATACCCTGGGTATCCCGAACCTGCATATGATGGACTTCCAGACGAAGCTTCGAATGTTCTTCTCCGTGATGGTTGCCAATGCCTCAGCTTCCACCCATTTTGTGAAGTAGTCTATGCCTACCACAATGAATTTGAGCTGTCGTACCGCTGTTGGGAATGGGCCCATGATGTCCAATCCCCATTGAGCGAAAGGCCACGGGGCCGTCATGGGAGTCAGCTCTTCGGGGGGTTGCCTGACGATGTTGCTGAACCTCTGGCACTTGTCGCAAGCTTTGACATAAGCCTGCGTGTCTTTTCTTATGGTCGGCCAGTAGTATCCTGCGCGGATCAGCTTATGCGCCAGTGACCGTGACCCTGAATGGTTTCCACATACCCCTTCGTGCACTTCCCTCATGACATAATCAGCTTCTTCGGAACCCAGGCACCTTAGGTATGGGCGAGAGAAGCCCCTTTTGTATAGGATTCCTTCTATCAGGACAAACCTTGACGCTTGGACCTTCAATCTTCTGGCGGCTTCTCTTCCGTCGGGCAAGACGCCATCTTTCAGGTATGAGACCAACGGCGTGGTCCAGTCGCTTTCCGAGCCAACTTCCTGCACTTCAATAGAGTCTACCAGTGGAGAAACCTGCACAAAGTGTAGCACACCGTCAGTGCTGCTCTCCTGCTCCGACGAAGCAGCTTTGGCGAGGCGGTCGGCCTGTTCATTTTCCTCCCTGGGGACTTGGACTATCCTTGCTCCGAGTTCGTCTACCCTTCTTTTTGCCTGATGGAGGTACTTCTTCATTCTGTCGCCCCTGCACTCGTAGTTCCCGTTGACTTGGTTTATGACTACCTGGGAGTCGCAGGAGACGACTACTCGGACCGCGCCCACTGCTTTGGCAAGGTCCAGTCCGGCTATCAAGGCTTCATACTCTGCCTCATTGTTGGTGATGGGGAATTCTAGCCGGATCATACAATCAATTTGGTCTCCTTCAGGAGAACGGAGCACGACCCCAATGCCACCGGCTCGTCTAGTTGACGACCCATCTGTATGTACGCTCCATGCTGGGCTTGCATCTGCCCCCTCGTCTTCTGTGTTGGTGAACTCGGCTATGAAATCAGCTACTGCCTGTCCCTTGAGGGCGGTGCGCAGGCTGTAGCGGATGTCAAACTCAGTCAGTTCTATCGCCCATAAGGCCAGACGGCCTGTGGCTTCTGGATTGTGCATTGCTCGCCGCAAAGGCTTGTCGGTTAGGACGACGATTGTGTGAGCTTGGAAGTAGGGCTTGAGCTTTCTGGCTGCGGTGACTAGGGCGAAGGCGAGTTTCTCCATGGGCGGGTACCTTCCTTCCGCCCCTTGGAACGCCCGGCTGGCGTAGTATACGGGTTTCTGCACCCCGTCCTCCTCTCTGATCAAGGCCGCGCTGACGGCGGCTGGGGATACGGCCAGGTAGAGGGAGAGTTCTTCCCCAGGCTGTGAGGGACTCTGCAATGGTGGGGAAGAGAGGTAAGCTTTTAACTCTTCGAATGCCTTTTGACACTCGTCCGTCCACTCGAACGCCTTCTTCAATGTACGAAAGAAGGGAAGGCATTTGTCCGTGGCCCTTGACACAAATCTGTTCAGTGCGGCAACCTTCCCGTTCAGACTCTGAACTTCCTTTACATTCTTCGGAGGGGCCATCTCCACTATTGCCCTGATCTTATCCGGGTTGGCCTCGATGCCTCTCTGAGAGACCATGAAGCCGAGGAATTTCCCGGCGGTTACCCCGAAGGCGCATTTGGAGGGGTTGAGCTTCATATTGTATGAACGGAGGGTTCCGAACGTTTCTTCGAGGTCGCTAAGATGATCCTCCTCTTTCTGGCTTTTTACCAGCATGTCGTCGACGTAGACTTGAACATTCCTCCCTATCTGGTTGGTGAACATTTTGTTCATCAGCCTCTGATAGGTGGCACCTGCGTTCTTCAGTCCGAATGGCATCACCTTGTAGCAGAAGAGTCCTTGGCTAGTGACGAATGAGGTTTTCTCCTGATCTGCCTCATCCATCCGGATCTGGTTATATCCTGAGAAGGCATCCACGAAACTCAGCAGCTGGTGTCGGGCCGTAGAGTCTACTAGAGTGTCGACTCTAGGGAGGGGGTAGCTGTCCTTTGGGCACGCCTTATTCAGGTCCGTGAAGTCCACACACATCCGCCACTTCCCGCTGGCCTTCTTGACCATTACAACATTTGCTAACCAGTCGGGGTAGTAGACTTCCCGGATGAACCCTGCCTCTCGTAACTTACCGACCTCCTCTGCCACTGCACGATCTCTCTCTGGAGCAAAGACTCGCTTCTTTTGCCTGACAGGCTGGAAGGAGGTTGCTACATTCAGCCTATGTACCATGACCGACGGATCGATCCCCGGCATGTCCTCATGGCTCCAGGCGAATACGTCCTGATTTTCCTTGAGGAAGGTCGTGAGTGCCTGGCGGGTCGCCAGACTGCTGAGGGCACCGATCCTGGTGGTTCTCTCAGGCTTGGACTCGTCGAGAATTATCTCTTCGAGTTCTTCCACAGGCTCTGCCCCCGTCCTCTGCTCTATGTTCATTGTCTGTAGCTGGCCGTTCATCTCAACCATTGCGACATAGCATTCTCGTGCGGCCACTTGGTCTCCCCATAGTTCTCCTACCCCGTACTCTGTCGGGAACTTGACCTTTAAGGCATAGGTCGAGGTGGTGGCCTTCCAGGCGTTGAGGGTTGGTCGCCCTATAATTGCGTTGTATGCCGAGGAGCAGTCGACGACTAGGAAGGTGACGTCCCTAGTGAGCTGCCGAGGGTATTCCCCGATAGTGACGGGCAATGTGATCGAGCCGAGGGGATATACTCTGGTCCCCCCGAAACCTGTGAGTGGTGCCTTGGTAGGGACCAAGCGTTCTTTGTCAATCCGCATCTGCTAGAACGCGGGATAGTAGAGAATATCTGCGGAGCTCCCGTTGTCAATCAGGACCCGGTAGGTGTTGTAGTCCCCTATCCGGATACTGACGACAAGGGCGTCGTCGTGCGGGTGGTGGAGGTGTTGGGCATCCTCTTCTGTGAACTCCATAGTGGGGCTGCTTGTTCTCGGCTTCTTCTGGACGGAGCTCGCTGCCTGAACATTTTGGACCGCCCTGAGGTGGGACTTCAGAGCCTTCTTTGTAAAACCGGCGACTGGTGTGCCACCCACAATCACCCTTATATCCCCTATGGGTGGTCTGGGACGCTCATTGTCTCGGTGAGGGGGCTGTCCCTGCCGAGGCATTTCGGCCTTTTCCTTGTTGACGAACCTCTGCAGCTTCCCCTGCCTAATCAAGGTTTCGATCTGTTGCTTTAAATCATAGCAGTCAGCGGTATCATGTCCGTGATCTCGGTGGAAGCGGCAATACTTGTCTTTTGGTCGTTTGTCCGGATTCGATTTCATCTTTCCCGGAAACGTCAAGGACCCGTCGTCTTTGATCTGCATCAAAACCTGATCAACCGGAGCCGTCAATGGGGTATAGCTCGTGAATTTCCCGGCATTGTGCTTCGGGCGCCTGCTGTCTCGGATCTCCCCTGTCCGAGGTGCCTTCCGCCCCTTGTCCTGTCGGGTGTCTTCTTGCCTTTCCCTCTTCTTGGGGGGCTTCTCTTCTCTTGCCAGTAACGCATCTTCCGCGTTCATGTACTTCGTTGCCTTGTAAAACACATCTGACATTGTTTTCGGGTCATTCTTGTACAAAGAGAACAGGAATTTACCCTTCCGCAGCCCGTTCGTAAACGCGGCCACTTGTATCCGGTCGTCCGCTTCGTCAATTGTCAACGCTTCTCTATTGAAGCGGGCTATGTAGGATCTCAGCGTTTCATCCTCCCGTTGCTTAATGTTCATCAGGCACGCGGTAGATCTCTTGTGACGGTGTCCTCCGATAAATTGGGAGGCAAACAAAGCGCTTAGCTCCCTGAAGGTGCCGACGGAACCGGGCGTCAGCCTGCCAAACCAGGTCCTCGAAGAGCCTTTCAGCGTTGCGGGGAAGGCCTTGCACATGATTTCGTCTGGCGCGCCGTGCAGGTGCATCAACGTCTTGAAAGTTTCCAAGTGGTCCAACGGATCCTTGGACCCGTCGTAGCTTTCCACCTGGGGCATGCGGAACTTTGGTGGTGTAGGGAACATGATGACGGGTGTTGTAAATGGAGAGTCCGTGCGGTGGACGAGGTCATCGAGGTCGCTGGATACTCGCCCTTTGAGGGCGTTCATCATGAAGTCCATGCGTTCCTTCATCATTCGCATTTCTACGGCCATGCCAGACTGGGCGTGGCCATCTCCCGACGGATGGTTTGGCTGTTGTCCTTCGGGCCGGCTCAATGCATGGCTTCCCTCAGGACCCTCACGGTCCCTCTCCTCGGCACTGCTCTCCTCCTGATTCTCTCCCTGATTGTCACCCGTCGCATTCCTTCGCAACAGCTGCTCTTCCAAGTCATTGTTGCGCTTCGTGAGGCGTTCCACCGCAGCCGCCAGAGTCTGGACTTGCCTTTCAAGGGCCGTGGTGCGTTGTTCGTTGCCTTGGTCGTTCATGGTGGTTGTCCTTGAACGCGTGAGTACCATGCAACCCTTAGTCCGGGAAACACGTAACAGGAACTTGTGCGGATTCCCACAGACGGCGCCAACTGATGATGTCAATAATCAAACCAGTGGGTTGCAGGGCTTGAGCGCGTTCCGGACGGTCCTGCAGAAGGAAGAAGAACCTCAAAGGGAAGTACCGGTGTGGTACCGGCCGACGACCCTCCGATGGTTAAGTTAGTATTTTACACAACTCCAGAGTGCCAGAGTCGGGTCTTAGTATACGTACCTCGATTTTTGGAGGATGTGGCGGTATTTATAGTAGTGGTAATGGCCTTTGGGCAAGGCGTGCTGGAGAAGATATCGTTGTACCGAAATTGCCCTCGAGTAGCGTGGGACGCAAGACTCTTCTGGGGCAGCCAAGCGTGTTGGGCACGATTCCCTTCTTGGGGGTGGGAGTCGTGCTTCGCAAGATATCTGGCTAAGCAGCGTACGCGACAAGATTCACTCTTTCCAGCGAAGCGCACGTGGCAAGACTGGTCTCAGTGCCTGATACCAACACCCGTCTGCCTTCTCCCGTCGCCCCCCTAGGATTGGGGTCGTCGAGCTTTGACGTCCGTCGAGTATTTCAGCCATCACGGATCTAACCGTCGGCGAGTGTGGCCTACTGTCGTCGGGTGGGAGATTTTATCCCTATCAGAAACAAAGCTTTAAAACACACACACACACACACATACATATAGCACACCCAATAATTTCATAACTAAGGCAAAGCAACTGGGTACCATTTGAGAAACTTTAAAGAAGAGAGAAAGCAAAAACCAACCCGATTGCACGGCGTCGCCGGACGATCTCCATAGTGGAGGCTCTGACTACCAGACTCTTTTATTCAGGTCCAGTCCAGGTGGGTAGAGGTTTCTTTTTTATTAGGCACAGTTTGATAGCCGTTATACCCAGTGTACGAATCTCAAACACAACCTAAGACACCCATGTTTTTCACAACCGAAGTGAAGTGTGGGGATTTTTTTTTGAGCTAGTGCCACATAAAGTGGCACAATTTGTGTTACAACTTATTTACGTGACAAGTTGTGAATAGTAGAGGAGTATCTTCACATGAACCCACTATCACTCTTTTATCATTCACAACTTTCCACGTGGACGAATTGTGGCACAAGTTGTGGCACTTTATGTGGCACAAACATAACTCTTTTTATTTTTTAAAGCTAATTTTGCAAATATACTTTTTTTTTTTTTATAAAAATTTTGCAAATATATTGATTATGCGACCAAAATTGAAATATATTAGTTCTTAACCTATGTAATGTAGAGAAAAATTATTAAATTTGAGATTTTAAAGTATATATATATTTACTTTATTTACTACATGTAGCAATTATTCAAAATACTATTATTCAATCATAAAAAATAGCAATAAAATGAATAATAACATACTATACTATTCAATAAACATTGCAAACAATATGTAATAAATTGAAAAATATTTTTTTTTTAAATTCTCCGTAATTGCAGATAGTGGTGCAAGTTCCGGATTACGGTTTCTACATAGTTAGAGGAAATTAATGCACTTTGACGAAGCCAACATAAATTCTATCCTTGTGTGTGGGGGGGGGGGGGGAACTTAGGTGTTCCGAGAGCAATGCTCCCTCCTCTCACATGAGGGGTGGGCCCCACGCGTGGGTCCTACCATAGGGCCCACCTCTCATGTGAGAGGAGGGAGCATTGCTCCCGGAGCATGTAAGAATTATCCGTGTGTGTGTGTGTGTGTGTGTGTGTGTGTGTGTGTGTGAGGGGGGGGGGGGTGGGGGGGCAAATTGCAATTCCTTACTTGTAGTGGGTCTAAAAGATAAGCAAAAATTCCACATCAACATGCCTCTTTTTTCAGTCCATCCACGTGATTAAAGATCATCTCACTTCTTTAGTTCCTTATCTCTTAATCTGACCCTTCCTTTTCTTTTAAACCTAGGGCGGTAAGTAAACCAAGCCGTTCATGAATAACTCAAGCTCAGCTTGATAAAAAGCTCGTTCATGTTCATTTGTTTATAACTAAGCCAAGTGTGAACTTTAGTTTTAGGCTTATTTGATAAACAAGCCGAGCCCAAGCAAAAAAAATTGTTCGTGACCAAACTTGTGAACAATAAGGCTCTAAACAAAACAAGCCGAGCTTAGGCTTATTTATAGCTTGATAAAAAGTTTGATATATGTTTACTAAATAAACTCATTATTATGACATTACACATATCTTAATAATAACATAGTCCACATGAGATCACTTACCACTAACCATTAATTTTTCTTCTTGTTGGAGTGGGTGTGTTTCAAACACTAAGCCTTTGCTTTGTGTCCCACATTGGTTAGGAGTCAACCAAGTTATAGGTTTATAAGCCATCATCCTCCTTAAGTGATGGTTTGAAATAATCGGTTAGGTGTTGGTCTTGGGTTTGGGCTTGGACTTTTGTCTTTTTCCCTTTCTTTCCTATTGGGCATGCACATTGACCGTTGAAGCCCATCAATCAGCCCATGTGTCCTTTTCTTCTTTGACTTATAAAACCCTTATTCCACTATTCTCTTTTTTTTTTTTTTTTTTTCTTTTAGTTTTTTCCCAGCTCTCCCTATCGCCTCTCTCCCTCTGTTATGCTATATTTTTTTCTGCTTATTTCCACAGAAATTTCAGCTTAATTTTTTTGGTTTTAAGGAAAGACGAATAAGGTTGTTCTTAGTTTTTCTTGTTTGAGTGTGCGTTCAACTTGAAGAAATCACTATAGTCTAATCCTGGGTGTTGTTTGGCCAAGAGAACCATTCGCACCGAGTTCTACTCTAGGTGGCACAAATTAACCTTTAAGAACAACGCATTTTGCGTAATTCTATAGTTTGTGAAATCTTTCTAACTTTATTTGTTTATTTTTTTCATTGCTAATTTTTTTGGGTTTATATTGTTAAATAAAAAATTGTTTAGTTTGCCATATTTTCCAACACTTCTTTCCTCTAATTTTTTTTAACACTCCCTCTAAACTGACCATGGAACACTTTTAGACATAAGCTACATATTTTTTTTAATCCAAGTAGGCCCACGTATGGCTATTCTCCCACCCACAATCTTTGTAAATTTATAAAATATGTTACTATGTAAGTCTTTCCCATTCAGTTACAAATGTAAGTCTTTCTAGACTTCTAGTCTTTGCCTAACTTCACAATCCAGTTCTATCAAAACTAAGATTCTTAATTGTCACCTTCAATGTCGTCGTCCAATGTCTATCTTCTGCAGCCTAAAACTATATGCTACTTTGAGAAAATCGAAACTTCTTTGAGAAGCCTTAACCTCTCTCTTTTACCGTCAATTCTTTCCCCAATTTTTCACAAAGAAGAATACAACTCTCTCTCTCTCTCTCGGTCAAAAAATTCCACCAAATCTTCCCTAGATCTCTTTACAACCTCATCAACTAGTGAACAAGTCCTAGATTTGGATGAGTTTGATGCTAGCGAAGAGGATTTAGAGTCTATGTTCACTGAATCACCATGTAATCTAAGGGTTCTAGTGAGTGTGCGAAGAGCTCTAGCAACGGCTCTAGATCCAATCTTATATTTGGCATCACTACCATCTTCACTGTTTACCTCCAAGACATTCACAATCTTCACTCATTGTAGGTTTCCATTTTTGGAAAATTTCTATATATTTTTACTGTTGTTTTACACTGTAGTTTGTTTGATATCTCAAAATCATCTTCATTTCCAAGTTATGGTTGTTTATGAAATTTCTATATAACTTAGAGAAATCCTGTTGGTTGTATTTATTTGATAATAACTTAGCATTGTAATTAGTTGATTGTGGTTGTGGGAGTTCGGTATATAGTTTGGAATGAGGCTGTGCTTTTCTTTTCTTTTCTTAAGGTGCAAAGTCCTTTGTGGCTAGCTACTGAAAATGTTATAGTTTCGTTGTAATTAGCTTTGTTTTGTGCTATGTGCTATGTGTTTTTGGATATTAAATTTTATTTTTTGTTTATTCATATATGTTTTGGAATGTTAATTTATTTAGATTTGTGAAGATTGTAGTTGCACAGATAACAAATGTGAATGTAAAAATTGTATTTTGAACAATTACTCAAGCTATAGACAATGAATGATGAATGGATGGATTTAATTATGTAAAGTTGTAATTTGAATAATTTCTAACCACAAGTGGAATTAGAAGCATGATAAAATGAGTATACATATATATATATATATATATATTTTGGTTTAGTTGATTTTTGGAGATATAAGAATTTGATAATACAATTTTTTTGGATCCTAAGCTAAAAACCTTGACTTGAGCTTGAGTTTGAACTTGATATTAAACTTTGTCAGTTCGTTTAGACCCCTTAACCCAACAGATTAACCTAGAGAATTAGCCAAGTTATTAACTTAGGTAATTTAATTAAACTAGGTTAACACAAATAAATATAAAAACAATAAAGCAGCGGAAAATAAACAACACAAAGATATGATGACCCAGGAAACCACACCGGTAAAAACCTGGGGAGGATTTGACCTAGCTATCCTCAAGGTAAACTGAATCCACTATGAAAGAATTGAAGTTTACACAATAGACTTAGACCACTAACGTCATATTGCTACCTGCCTGTAGGAAACTTACTACCATGACCCCATGATAGCTCCGAGATCCACGGACTCCTTCTTTCCGGAATTCTTCAGCAAATCCACAAGCGCACCTGCTTGTATATCTTTGTGCTCTTTGATTCTGCAACTGTAACGATCTACACAACTCTCGACATAAATCTCAAGTTTGTAAACCCTAAGTGTATGTGAAGGTAAACACCTCTAGATCTCACAATGAGATTCACAAACACAGCAAAACAGAACTCTAAAAACGTGGCTAGGGTTTTCCCTTTTATACTTAGGGCAAACATAAAACCCTATACATTAAAACGGGCTTGGGCTGAGTTGGAAAATTCTGCAGAAAAACGTTCTGTGCGATTTTCGATCGATCGAGTCTAATTTTCGATCGATCGAGTCTCACAGAAAGTTACAAGTAATTCTGCATAAAAACTCGATTCCAACTTTACAATAAATCCCATACTTTGAGCAAGTCTAACACACGACTCAACATTGTTTTGATCATGGTTTGCCAACATACAAAATGAAGTTCTAAATACATTAGATCCTAGTCTTTAGAACCTAACAAACTCCCCCTTTGGCAATCCGTGACAAAACACAGACTAAACAAAAATGCTCAAAGTTACAAATTGAAAAAACCCATAACAAAAAATAGCCACTTAACAATTCAACCTAAACTACTATCCAACAGTTGCAAGGTAGACAGCAGCTCGACTGAAAACAACCTGTATATTCCTGTAACACTTAACAAACACATAAACGCATGTGTGGCACAAAAACAGGAAATACATAAATAAAAATTTCTTAATTTCACATGACACAAAAAAAAACATATATCATGAATAACATCATCAATATAAGTCAATAAGCACAGTAACATAGTGAAATAAGAAAACATATACATAACAATGTATCTCAACAAAAATATCTCCTAATCAAGAGCTAAAAATGTAAATACACAGGTGAAGCACCTAGATACAATCTAATAACTCCACAAGCTCCGCAGTATCACTACTAAGAAAACAAACACTCCCCCTAAAATGTAAATCCCCTCAACAAAAAAAAACAAGCTACAATGCACTCCCCCTTTTTGTGACGAATTGACAAATACAACTCAAACAAAGAGTAAAGTGACAGTAAACATGAGAGAAAAAAGAGAATCAAGGGAACATAAAACAGTTTAGCTCTATAGAAAATAGAGATAACTCCCCCTATAAAGAGCAACAACTCCCCCATGAACATCAAAGGTTAAAAAAACAAGCTTCTCCCCCTATAAAAATAGGAAAAAACAAAACAAGTTTTGGGAAAAACAGTTTTGGGAAAAAGTTAGGAGGCGGGGATAAAAAAAACACACAAACCCAAAAAAAATGAGTTGAGGATACACATGAAGAAAAATATTCCCTCTTTCAATAAATGCAAACTTGACACTATGTGACCCATAAACAGTTGCATGAGAAGAAAAAATATTTGTACATTGATTATCCATCATATCTCTTAAGAAAAATATTTTCTGCAATTCACACATCACGAAAAATAGCATATACTAAAATGTACAAAGGACTCAAAAATTAATCAATCAATTTCTAATTCAAGTTGAGTACCCAATTTAGCAAAGTGTATGCATGGTATGTGTGAAAACAATGAGAGATATGACTGCAAAACTGCAAGATGGATACAAAAACAATGCAATTCATGTGAATCCTAACCATAAATGATGCATGAAAAAAAATTTGGTCAAAACTCTAAAAACTGAAAGTTTTTCAGTTTCGATCGATCGAGTATCGATCGAATACCAATCAAGTCAGACAGAATCAAACCAAAAATTTTAATCGCAATTTCGATCGGTCGAGAAACAGCTTCGATCGGTCGAAATTCTGGAAAACTCAAATTTTTGAAAAACAGAGCAATTTAATGCAGTAACTCCTCAAAGCACAGTGATTCATGAATGAAATGCATGAGTATGAGACTGAAAGTTTTTCAAAAACACATGAATTTAACGTAGATCTCCCAAAAACAAGTTTATCAACCAATTTGTCCTCAAAACTCAAATTTTGCATCAAAATCAAGGAACATATAATCTTGGATGGCCACAACAAACTCACAAACAATAACATGTACAAAGTTTAGCAAAGAGTAACTTTGTGTAGTGTGTGCAACTAGCAAAAACTTGAGATACATGTGAGGTGATATGTGAATAGTAAGCAATCACAAAGTCTACAAAATTCATCACATAAATTTGAAAGAGACTATCACCTAAAAAGTTACATCATATAACTCTCACATCTCCTAGAATAAAAGCTTGCAATCATGTAAGTTTCTTAAATTTGCCTCATAATATACACACCAATTTAATTAATTTGAATTCATTATAGCCCAATAATGTACACACCAATTTTAACAATTTAACCCAAGGCTACACCTTATTTTCTTTTTGTGCATGTGCTACACTTTCTCGAGCACAAAATCTTATGATATGCACTAAGGTGTTCATGATTGGCTAGTAAACAGTGGTGAGATGATTATTTATGCCTTTCTCAATAAGTTCAAGTCCAACAGTCAAAGGCATGTGACTTCAAGATCAAGACAAAGTGATCAAAAACTATAAACATCTTCCCACACAACATGCACTACAAAGACTTCAGCTAGTAAAGTGCAATAAAGAAGCTCATCCAAGCTAAACAAGGTACATAAACATGTTATGTAAAGATAATATGGCCAACCTCAACTATAAATCCAAGATATATAATACAAAACACAAAAATCTTTTTGGTTTTTAAAAAATTTATGACAAAAAACAAAAAGCACACATTAAGCTAAAAGGTTAAAAATGCAAATGCAATGCATGACAGTGCTTAACTAAGCTATAGAGGGTACACAAACAAGAAATATCAATTTCTTAATTAACCCATGAGTACATGTACAAACTAGTACATACTCAAAAATAAAAAAAATAGCTTAGCACTTATAAAACACATACTATTCAAGTTTCTCCACAATGTCAAGCATGTTCTAAATCAAGAGAGATATCATAATTCATGTAATCCTCAAGAAAAAATAAAACAAGACACAAAACAAATATTTTTGTCTTTTTGAAATTTTTCAATGTTTTTGGATTTTTTTTTATAATAAAAAACAACCTAAAAAACAAAACAACCAAAAACAAAAACAAAACATGTCCACAAATACTTGAAAGAATTAAATCAGGGACAAGTCAGCAACACTCACCTTAGAGAATCTTTTCTCACCCATATAGCACGAGTCTTCGGCTTTGTAGGTGAAAATCCATGTGAAGCAGAGTGTATTTGAGGGATTACACCAATCTTCTGAGAAAGACTAAAATCCTGCAAATTCCTTTCACAAGCCAACAAGCTCAAATTTTTCAAAAGAATATGAAACAATTTATATGGACTTATGGCAGTAGAAATATCATCACATATCCTAGATTGAAATTCAGAATGTTTAAATTTCAATTTATGACAATTGGGACGAATGTGACCGGAAACACCACAAAAGTGACAAACAGGAACAAATTTAGGAACATCAGTATTCCTAACAGCAAATCTAGTCTCAGATTTTTGTTTTTGCCTCAACAAAGAACAATTTGGTCTAATATGACCAACAACACCACAAAGGTGACAAGTAGGCACAAAAACAGATTTCTTATGCTCTTTAACAGTAGGTTTAGACTTAGGTTTAGAAACTTCAGCGTCTACATCAGAACTTTTACCTTTGTCTAACCTAGCAAAATAAGCCTTTTCTTTATTATTCCTCTTGAAAGGAGGAATATAAACTTTTTCAGCTTTAGGCTTAAGAGAAACAGAAACACTTCTGTTAACAATAGCAGTCTTGGTACTAGTCAAATTTTCAATTTTAGCCTTAGATTCAACTAACTCTTGTTCCAAGTTTTTCATCTTCTCATCTTGAGAGGAAATTTGATTTCTCAAAAATTCATTCTTCTTATTAGATTCATCTAATCTAACAATCAATTCCTCTTTTTCAAGATTAGCCAATTTTAACTCTTCCTTGAATTTCTTAGCAATTTTCATAGATTTAGATAATTCCTTTCGAAGAGTTTCACAGACCTCAATAAAATCAACAGAAACAACAGTGTCCTTTTTATTCAAATCATCACAATCAAAAACAGTAAGACACTTAAAATTATCCATGATAACAGGGATCAAGGATCAACTCAAAGATCAAAAGATCTAAAACAAAAGAGCTACCCGCTCTGATACCACTTGTCAGTTCGTTTAGACCCCTTAACCCAACAGATTAACCTAGAGAATTAGCCAAGTTATTAACTTAGGTAATTTAATTAAACTAGGTTAACACAAATAAATATAAAAACAATAAAGCAGCGGAAAATAAACAACACAAAGATATGATGACCCAGGAAACCACACCGGTAAAAACCTGGGGAGGATTTGACCTAGCTATCCTCAAGGTAAACTGAATCCACTATGAAAGAATTGAAGTTTACACAATAGACTTAGACCACTAACGTCATATTGCTACCTGCCTGTAGGAAACTTACTACCATGACCCCATGATAGCTCCGAGATCCACGGACTCCTTCTTTCCGGAATTCTTCAGCAAATCCACAAGCGCACCTGCTTGTATATCTTTGTGCTCTTTGATTCTGCAACTGTAACGATCTACACAACTCTCGACATAAATCTCAAGTTTGTAAACCCTAAGTGTATGTGAAGGTAAACACCTCTAGATCTCACAATGAGATTCACAAACACAGCAAAATAGAACTCTAAAAACGTGGCTAGGGTTTTCCCTTTTATACTTAGGGCAAACATAAAACCCTATACATTAAAACGGGCTTGGGCTGAGTTGGAAAATTCTGCAGAAAAACGTTCTGTGCGATTTTCGATCGATCGAGTCTAATTTTCGATCGATCGAGTCTCACAGAAAGTTACAAGTAATTCTGCATAAAAACTCGATTCCAACTTTACAATAAATCCCATACTTTGAGCAAGTCTAACACACGACTCAACATTGTTTTGATCATGGTTTGCCAACATACAAAATGAAGTTCTAAATACATTAGATCCTAGTCTTTAGAACCTAACAAACTTGAATTTGGCTTGACTAACTAATCAAGCCAAGTCGAGCTGAGCTCAAGTTTTTTGACATTCTCACAAGCTCGAGTTCAAACATTGTTTTTAGGCTTGTTTTGAGCTCAAGCCAAGCTTGAGCATTTGATTTTTACTTACGAGCCTAGCTTAAACACACACTACTTAGCAAAGTTTGGCTTGTTTACAACCCAATTTACACCTTATTAACTCACTTTTGAAACTAACCATGGCATACACTTTACTGATCATACCACCATCACAACAGTTTTTCTAATATTGCTTCAATAGGCTCATAAATTTGAATGGCTATTGAGTTCGAATCATTGAGGTTAAACTTTCTGGGTTTATGGTCTTGAATTATGCTTCATGTGTGAGGAGACTTTATAGCTCGCATGCAATGAGATTTCATGGTGCGAGCTCAAACCAATTTTTGCCGACTTGAGAGGTCAAACTTTCTGGGTTTACAGTCTTGAATTAAGCTTCATATGTGAGGAGACTTCATGGCTCGCTAGAGGAGATTTTGTTGTTTGCAGAGGCTTTGTAGTTCGCACTCAAAGTGGATTACTTTGTGTTCGAGCTCACAAAGATTTTGTAAGGTTTTCCCTATGTATTGTGGGTCTTTATTAGGTTTTCAGTTTAGGGGTAACATACCATTCATCTTCCTCCTCCTTCTCTAAAAGGGTTGTCTAAGACAATTTTCTGAATTGGGTGAGAAGATGGGTAGCAAAGAGAAGAATTGTTTCACAAAAATAGTCGGGTAGCAAATCGTAGGAATTAAAAAGGCTGAAATTATATATATATATATATATATTTTTAAAAATGGATGATGTGGAAAATTTGGAG
This sequence comes from Lithocarpus polystachyus, assembly GCA_033629205.1. Classification (NCBI taxonomy): domain Eukaryota; kingdom Viridiplantae; phylum Streptophyta; class Magnoliopsida; order Fagales; family Fagaceae; genus Lithocarpus; species Lithocarpus polystachyus. The sequence goes on from CM066166.1 coordinate 90,634,835, forward strand.
TGGTGCAAAGCTTACGTGGCATGCTCTCAGAAGGTCAATCAAAGCAAAAGGCTTTGTTTATATAGTGTTTATAGATTAATTATGTGGCCACATTTATAACTCAAGTTAATTTCAATGAAACTCGAGTTTCAGATATTTGAGTTCTAAATGTGACCACATAACTAATATAGTATGTTTCAATTTTAGTCACATAACTAATATATTTACAAAATTAACTTAATAAGCCAAAAAAACCTGTGAGCATTGTATTGAGTATTGATGATTTTGCTACCAATTTTAAACACAAAATATTTATAAATTGACATGACAATAAGTATGAGTTGTGTGAATTTAAAAACACAATAAATTTAATAAACATATGTTTGTAGGTTCTAGTTAGCTCAATTAGTAAAGTTTCTTGCTGTCGAATAAGAGATTTGTGATTCAAACTCTATCTACACCAATCCTATGTACCTATGTAGTAGTGATGTTTATAGGGAAAATGTTAAAAGTAGTATTACAAATTTAATACATAAAATTTACAAACTGATATAACAATAAATGTCATAATTTATAACAGTAATGCTACAACCTACAGTCAGAAACTATTTTATAACATTTTAAAAAACTGTTGATGTGTCAAACTCTTACTAGTTTTCATCTAGGTCCACTACTAACATCACATTTTACTTTTCAATATCATCCACCATGTCAATAGTTTGTAAAATAGTTTGTGACTTTGCATTACTTAATTTGTATTCCTAGCATCATTTTTTTATTTATTTATACAAACACAACAAATTCTCACAAATTTTTACAATAGTTGGAGATGTCAACCCACCATAAGTCAAACTAAAATAAAATAAAATAAAGATATATTACACCTAACTCTACCACAACCCAAAACAAGGATGTTGTGGGATTTTGCGGTGTCCCTCGACTTTCTGAAGATAAAATGGTATCTTCAGTTGCAAAAATTATTCTAAAAATTATTCACACAAAAATTATTATATACAATAGATTATATGGTTTTATATGTGGAAAGAATTTTGTATTTTATAAATCTAATATGTAAATCCTTCATCTCACTCACAACATATGGATCTTAAGATAATGTATATATGCTTGAGATAATTATTGATGTGGGAGACCTACGAGGATGTCACCTTTATGTGAGTGGAATGTGCAGTAAATTGATGGAGATTAAATTCTATAAGGATGTGGTGTAAAATCCCAGTTTTACCCCTCTAATCCCAACATATCACATCATCATATTACATATTAAAGAATAGGCACAATGACACTCAATTAATTCTAATACCCATTTGAAAATCCAACTTAACCATGAGTTTATTAAGATGTTATTATGTGTGGTAGGATGTGTTGAGTTTTAAGTAAAAAACTAATGTGATAATATCTTATTGGATGTTGTAAAACATAAGTTTTATACCTCATTCTTACCAATTTCGGACTCATATTAATTAACCAGGAGTTGACATGTTTAAAAGGCCTTATTGGTATCATTTGATATATATGAGCGGTTGTAAAAAACAATTCAAAGTGTTGTTGTCATCGTTTGAGATATTCTCATACTAACATACATACACCATCTAAAAAAGCAATTTATTACAAAACGTCCCTCCCCCTCCCCTCTAAAACTATCACATATATAACCAAAACGAGAGAGAGAGAGAGAGAGAGAGAGAGAGAGAGAGAGAGAGAGAGAGAGAGAGAGAGAGAGAGAGAGAGAGTATAAAATTAAATGACATCATTAATAAAATAAAATGACATTGCTATTACTAGGAGTGTGCAGCCAACTCACCAACCCATCAAAATCGACCCGCACCAATCCAACCTGTTGGGTTGGGTCGGTTTTTAGGGGTTAGTGGGTTGGGTTGGGTTATAACAATTTTTTTAATAGTGGGTCGGTTATGTTTGGTGTTTGAATCATAACAATCATAAACCAACCTAACTTGACCTAACCCATCTATATATTTAAAAGGGGAAATTACACTTTACACACCTGTAGTTTGCGTGAAAAACACTTTGCCTACCTATAGTTTAAAAATTGGCACTTTACCCACCTAAGGTAAGCTCTTTTAGTCTCCCGTTACCCACCTCTATTAAAAACATAGGTAAATTTGTATTTTTGCTAACCTTTTATATCTCTCTCCTCTCAAAACATAAAAAACGAAAAAAAAAAAAAATTCAATGGAAAAGAAGATCTAAAAGCTAGGTTTTGTAAAAATTAAAACCTAACTTTTAGATCTCCTTTTCATGTATCAACTTTAAGCCGTTCTTCTTCATGCTAGATGAAATAGCTAATATTTGAGCATCATTGTTAAATTTCAGAAAATCCACTTTGGTGGTTAGATTTTCTACGGTCTTTATAGGCTTTCTCTTGCCCCCTAAGAACTCTCTGATGTAAACATTCACATTCCTAAGTTATGGTAACTTCATAGTAATTACAATTTCACTTTGAAGGACTTGTGGCTTGCTACGTACTGCTCAGTCTCTCTCGTAAAAAGACTTTAATTGAAATTCTTTATTTATTTTTTTTTTTTTGAGGAAAATTGGAACTGAGGAACCAACAGTGTTTGCTATTTTCCACTACCTCAACTATAGACCTTCATCAAACAAACACAAATGTCAAGTCTGTTACCATCACCTCCAATTCCAATGGAACCACCACGAACATTTTCACTCTCAACTGGAAAGCAAGCTCCATATCATTACCATTTTCTCGTTGCCAAAACCAATGGACGTTAGCATAAGCATCTCTAGATTCTCTACAACCTGCAAGATATTTATGAAATCGACAAAAAATGCATTTCCATGGAATTGAACTGAATTTATTAGACCATTTGAAGAATCCTCTGCATTTGCATCTACAAGTCTTGAATATTCAAGAGGTCCAGGCAACAATTTAGTGCTGCTCCTCACAACAAGGTCTTCATCAACTTCAACATTCTTGTGGACAATCTTTTCTGATCTAAATTAAAAGTTAGGTTTTTAATTTTTACAAAACCTAACTTTTTATTTTTCTTTTCTCTTGATTTTTTAGTTTTTTATGTTTTGAGAGGAGAGGTATATAAAAGGGTAACAAAAATACAAATTTATTCATGTTTTTAACAGAGGTGGGTAACGGAAGACAAACAGAGCCTACTTCAGGTAGACAAAGTGCCAATTTTTAAATCAACAATTTAGTGCTGCTCCTCACAACAAGGTCTTCATCAACTTCAACATTCTTGTGGACAATATTTTCTGATCTAAATTAAAAGTTAGGTTTTTAATTTTTACAAAACCTAACTTTTTATTTTTCTTTTCTCTTGATTTTTTAGTTTTTTATGTTTTGAGAGGAGAGGTATATAAAAGGGTAACAAAAATACAAATTTATTCATGTTTTTAACAGAGGTGGGTAACGGAAGACAAACAGAGCCTACTTCAGGTAGACAAAACGCCAATTTTTAAATCACAGGTAGGCAAAGTGTTTTTCGTGCAAACCAGAGGTGAGTAAAGTGTAATTTACCCTATTAAAATTTTAATTATATATATTTAATATATATATATTTTAAAAATATTATATAATTAATAATTTTTTTAATTAATATTTCCCTATTTGGCTCTTCCTATATAAAACTTAATTACCTCACAAACCCTAACAATCTTATTTCTCTATCTATCGCCTCCCACTCCTCTCCTATTTGTTTATAAGTTAAAACTGAGTTAAGATACTAGTTTATGTATATTTTGTTTATCAATTCAGTTGGATATATTTTATTTATAACTAAGTTGGAATACTACTTTATGTATATTTTGTTTATCAACTTAGGTGGTAGGTGTGATATTTTTTTCATGCTCAATTTAATAATAATAGTAATAAAAAAAAATGTCCAACCCATAGGTTCAACTCGATCCATGTGGGGTGGGTTGGACCCTTGTGATGGGTTGGGTCAAAAAATTTCCTCAACGCAACTCATGCACACCCTTAGTTATTACATAGCTATCTTTTTTTTTTTTTTTTTTCTTTTTTTTTCATGCCTTCTTCTTTTCTCATGTGGTGGAGTGGAAACTTCCATCACAACTTTTGACACATTGTTTACTTAACATATTTGGATAGAAGAACCAGTTTAATTCATTTTGCCAAAATGATGGACTACGTGAACCAAAATTAAACTTTATGAATTAATTTGGCAATGGAAGTAGAAGTTAAAGGACAAGAATGAATTTTACCTTTGTTTACACCACTAAATGGTTTTGATCACAACAATCAACAACCCAAAAGTGAAATTAACTTGTATATGTAATGGTTTTGGAGTAGGTATTCTACTTCCCAAAAGGCAGGATGAGGGATTGAAGAAGCATCCAAATCATGAGCTTTATACTTTAGAGAATGGGAAAAATTTAAGTAAGTTTGCACTTAGTTAAACAATTAATATGATTTCCATTTAAATTCAAGTATATGATTGTATTGACCAATGAAAAATTATTGAATTAAGTGTGTAATTCATGTACATGTATATGTATATGTATATGTATATGTATATGTATATGTATATGTATATGTTTATACTTAAGTTTATATAGCAAAATTTACCTTTAGAGTCAAATCCTCATTCTATCACTAAGGAAAAAAAAAATAATGCCTCATATATATTTGCCATATAAATGATTAAAACAGCTAGAGATGTGACTTATTAGTAATTGGGTACATATTGTAAAAACAAACAATGAGATACAAAAATTCTCAAAAGACTATCAATTTGTTACATGAATATTTGATTTTGAATTTCATATCAATATAATTGATTGCCCCAATCCCTTAATTTACTTCAACTAATCAATTATTTTATTTTTGCCTTCAATTTGGGGAAAGTAAATACTTTCTAGCATGTATGTTCATTTAATAGTTTTGAGGCACATACAAGACATGATATAAATCACCATTTAGTTATTCACTTTATTTATTTTTATTTTTTTTGTAAGATGTTACACCTAGTTGCTTTCCTTGTGAGCAATGGCATAAATTACATATTATACATTGACCTACTATATAGTTAGGTTTTTAGATTAAACTCTAATCATATAATGTGTTGCACAACATGAGTTTTATTATAGTTCCCATTATTGTTAATATTAAGATTTACCCGGCTAGATACCTTGACATTGACATCTTAACCGTATTAAATTACTATTCTTTTCAAGGCTTCATAGTCAAGATACTTGGGACGTATATCTTATTCAGTCTTCATGTGCAACATCCTACTTTATAGCAAGGCCAATAATTAACTCAAACCCAAGCGATTTTTTATTTTCTATTAAAAAAATGTGAATGAGAATGTAAGATATAGATAATAATATTATTTTTAATATTGAAGTTCTACAACCAAAAATTATTTATGTATAAACACATAATATTTTAGATGTATAAATGTGTATTATTTATTATGTCTTCTTGGAATTCTTCAATATATAAAGGTGTTTCCTTAGATTTTTATATATATTTTTAAATTTAATATGTGCAAACATGTGTTAGTTGTCATGTAACTTTAATTATTTGAAAATAAGTGTAGACATTGTTGAAAATTAATATGCAAAATTTACATTTGTCAATTTAAACTATTAAATCAATTGTAAAACTATATAATAAAAAATTTATTTTTATTGATAAAAAAAATGTTACAGAATAAACTAGTTAACAAAATAACATAAAAAAAAAAATCTTTATTGTTATCTTTCAAGACTCATTTAAATTGCTCTTCTATATTAATTTTTGTATATAAAAAAACTAAATTTTAAGTCACTAGGGTATATACATATTGTTGAATGTAATGCTTTTTTTCATGCGTATGCATATATGTATGTGTATGTTGATGTTTATGTACTTTTACATTATGAAATTTACCCTGTAGAGCCAATCCTCACTCAATCACTTATTAGAATTTGAAAATTTTCTTCATAAAAGCAATGAGATACATAATGTTGATTTCGATTGTTGATTTCAATGTATTTCAAAAAAATCACAATGCCTCATAAATCTTAGCCCGATAAATGATTAAATAAATTTAGAAATGTGACTCATTAGTATTGACTAATTGGATGTAGGTTTTGGAAAACAAAGTAAAGAGGTACAGAAATTCATCTTAAGCTTAGGATGAATATAAAAAAGTGTTCTAAAAGTTGTGGGCGCTCACATACAAATAATAATAACAATGCAAAAGGGGGAAAAATTATAAAATTAATTCATTGAACATTATTTAATAGAAATTCAACATAACAATTGGTCCGCGGAGCTGTTTTGTATGATTAAATTTTTTATCTTTTATATTTGCATACATATATATATATATATATATATATATAAAGATTCAACATAAAGTTTATGGAAGGAAAAATCTTAGAAAATGCACCTATGGTTAGGCCTATTTTCACTGCGCCCACCTGTAATTTAGCCTCTGTTAGTCTCCCGTAATCCACATTCGTTAAAAATATGAGTAAATATGTATTTTTACTCCCCTTTTAATTCTCTCTCCTCAAAAAAGAAAAAAGAAAAAAGAAAAAAGAAAAAAGAAAAAAGAAAAAAGAAAAAGGAAAAAGAGGAATAAGATTTAAAAGAAGATTTGTAAAAATTGTTAAGCTCTAATTTAAGAACACACTTCCTCTTGGTATGAAGGATCTTGAGCCAATAAATCCAAATAAAATTTCATATTCACTCAAATCCAAAAAACATTCACAAACTACAATTATATACACTTTTACACACACACACACACACACACACACACAGAGCGAGAGAGAAGCAAATCTAAGGAGCCCATGGCAAATCCTAGAGTGAAGTCGATCCACCCGTGTGCTCACCACCACTGCCACCAACGACAGTGCTTCCCCTCCCCCACAATCTCTTTCCTCTTAAACCTCTCTCTCTCTCTCTCTCTCTCTCTCTCTCTCTCTCTCTCGTGCTGATCTATACCCATGGCGTAGCCTCTTTGCATGCCTCTCTTCTTTTGGCACCAAACCACCTCTACTTCTACAATTTCTCTCTTAAACCCTCTTTGTTTTCTTTGATCTACATTGAACTCATGACCTACCTCTCTCTCTCTCTCTCTCTCTCTCCCTAATCTTGTTTTGTATTAGTTGTGATCTGTGGGATTTAATTTGTACTTGTTTTAATTTCAAACAATTTGATTTGTAATTGTTTAGAATTTCGTTTGTAGTGTTCATCCTTTTTTGAAACCCTGCTTGTTTTTATTCGTTTTATGTTTGTTCTTGTCTAGAAATGTGTTTAACTAGTGAAATAGAGAGGTGGTTTATGAGAGACTAATAAAGCTAATCTCAAGTGGGTAAAGTGTCAAGTTTTGAATTACTAGTAGGTAAGGTGAAAAGAGACTTAATCATAGGTGGGTTTACTGTAAGTTTCCCTTTTTGGAATGATTGTGCCGGAGTCCTAAAATATGCTAATCACTTTAAGCCTTTGAACTCCTATGTAGGATGCTACTTAAATGAATTGTCAATTTCATTAATCGAAATTCCACTAATCGAAATTCCACTCATTTTAGACACCAACAAAATGATGAGAATGAAGAAAATGAGGGACAAAAAGGCAATAAAGGAAAATTTATTTATTAAGTATTTTTGGAATTTATCGGCATTTAAAGATTTTTTCTTAGATTTATAATTTTCTCATATGGTAGAGTGGAAACATCAATCACAACTTAAAATATTTGGTAAGAAGAACCGGTTTGATTCAATTTGCCAAAATGATAGACTAAGTGGACCAAAATTAAACTTTATGAACTAATTTGACAATTGAAGTAGAAGTTAATGGCCACGAATGAATTTTAATTACCCTTGTCTACACCACAAAATGGTTTTGATTACAACAAGCAACAACACAAAAGTGAAATTAGCTCGTAGATATAATGGTTTGGGAATATGTATCCTTCCTCCCAAAAGGCAGGAGGATTGAGGAAGCATCCAAAGTATGAGCTTTACACTTTCGAGAATGGACAAAACTTAAGTAAGTCTGCACTTAGTTAAATAATTAATATGATATCTAATTAAATTCAATTATATGATTGTATTGATCAACGAACAATAATTGAATTTAATCATCCTCGAGAGAAGGTAACATCTTTTATATTGATCAATACAATCACATAGTAATTTTTTTTTTTTTGATAAGATCACATAGTAGAATTTAATTGAGAAAGCTAAGGTACAACTTCTATAACTTTGGTCTATAATTGAAATTAGGAGAGCAACATCGAAACATAAGACTAAAGATGTCCTGCCATAATCTGTTCTGAGAAATGTTGGAAATGAACACTCAGAAAATGCCAACTGTGGTTGGCAACCCAAGGGCTCAAGGAAAATCAATTGCACAATTTCATCCAAACATTGTGTTTAATAAATCAAATTTTGTTTCTGTATGGTATGTGGAACGAAGGCAAATGGAGAAGTGGAGAGTATAAGGAAACGAGAATGTAATATTCCATCCAAACATAGGGTTATGCTTCCCTTGCATTTTAGTTTCAAGGGATAAGAATAATTAACAGTCTTCTCCAAAACTGTTGCATTCTTTAGCAGAACTACAGAAGATTTTCCCACAAACGAAAACCAAAACTCAGAATTCAAGAGACTAAGAGAACATTAGAATTTTCATAGATGATTGGTAGATCATCAAACAAGGAAAGAAAGGGGTAGAGCCAAATTCTAGCTGTTTAGAGCTTAAAGCACCAAACCAAATCAAGAAATTTAGCAGCGGATTTCGAGAAGGAAACTGCATCATACCTCTCAGGAGGCAAGAACTAAAAATTGACGTGCTCAGCTTCAAGTTTCTGAAGCTATTCAGTCAATAGCCAGAAGATCCTCTAAACAACCAAAAAAAAAATAAAATGAAGAATTTATAGAATAGAGAGCGACAAAAACCACCGGCCTATGATATAATCAAAGGTGTAAAGCCAAAGCTTGAAGTAATGTAAACCTGACAAAAGCATTACATGTACCAAGAGAATTTGAGATAAAAGGCCCAGGAATGGCCAGTCTTGATCGGAACAAACCTAGGAAATACTCATGAAATTTCAATTACACAACTTATTGATCCTCTGGGAAGCATTAGTAACTGTTCACGAACCTCCTTTTGCCTCCCTGAGCCCATGAGAACTTTACAAGAGAACAAGATATTACCATTTTCTCCAATGTTGTAGCATCTTTCAGCAAATTCTTTACTACATGTAGTTCTCCTTCAGTTCAACAAAAATTACATATTTTGATGGTCTTGAGTCTTGTAGTGAAACAAGGGGGAACTGGAGCCAGTCTCCAATCAGTTTATTCACAATAAGTGGAAAGGCAGATTCCCTACATTGTCATCATAGAACACATGCTTTACCCATAAGTCCATAGTAGCAATGCAATAGTAAATACAGACAGCAATGGTAAAGCAAAAGTTAGGTTCTAAAAAAGTTACCTTCGTAAATGTAAGAGAACTAAGACAGGGCGAGTTTTAGAGTACTCTCTCAATAGTGCTCCACAAGCAAAATCCATTGGCTCCGCATGAAATTCAAGATGGGTCAAATTTGGAAACACAGGCAGACATGCAGTGAATTCTTCGGCATAAGTGAGAACCTAGGAACGGTATCATACTCACCATAAGTCCATAATCATAACTAGAATGCCCCTTTTGGACGATATGTTGACGAAAACAAATTATGAAAATTAGACACACTTTTATCCATTTGACAAGCTATGGAGTTCTACCTTAAGAGAGTCCTCTAAGAAGCTTATTTGCCCTATAAGCATCTCCCCTGTGTCTTGTGGCCCTTTCAGTAATGAAGCTTCCGCATCCCACATCAAAATATGCCTTAATTAGTGAGGTTGAGCTTGAGTCATAAAAACAATAATCACTTAAAGAGTCCACCAATGTAAACGAAGCTTTGAAGACTCATTCCAAAAATCAATTTTTTACAATTGTCTCGATTTTCTGTTTCATATATGGTCCAGTTTCGAAGCATGGGAGCAGATATACAATCTGCTTCCACATTCTCCCTCTTGCAAAGAGCTAAAGTCAGATTCTCCAGGACTGGGCAACCTGAAAAGAGTTGTTTTGTTGAGATTGTAGCCTTACAAACAATTTTGTAGCTAAACTATGTCATTTATAAATATATATATATATATATATATCTAAAAGCTAAAGGGTAACATTTATTATTATTATTATACTCCTGTTGAGTCACACCAACAACCACATTATCCACTCATTTTCAACATTCTCTTATTTTTAATTTTTTTTTCTTATTAATTTTCCAACTTATTGTTATACTTTCTTTAACTTTTTTCCTCCCTTTTACATTTTTATATTACCACTTATATTTATCTTAATATCGCATTTCCTCTATCCCTTTATACTTTCTTTAACTTTTTTCCTCCCTTTTACTTTTTTTTTTCTTCCCACTAATATCTATCTTAATATCGCATTACATCTATCCCTTTATTTTTCTTTATTTTTTGTTTTTCTTATTTACCTCCTATTACTATAAATTTACAATTTTTATTTCCATTTTATTCATAGTTTTTCACACACAAAAGATTATCTCTCTCTCTCTCTCTCTCTCTCTCTCTCTCTCTCCACACACAAAGGTTATTTCTCTCTCTTTCTTTCTCTCATTTTTTCCCCACTTTTGGTGGATTTTTTTAAAATAATTTTTTTGTATCTCTACTTTAGGTTGATGAATTTTTGTATTATTTGGAACTCTACTTCGGATTGATGTGATTAAGTTTTGTGTTTTTAAGTTGTTTTTTTTTTTTTTTTTTCCCTCTTTGATTTCATAGATGTTATTATATTGCATTATAAAGGTAGTATATAAGATGATAATGTTATTTTATAACATAACATGACTTGGATAATTTGGTATTTATTACTACATTTTTTATTTTTACTCTTTTTTTCTTCTCATATTATTTTCTATAACTTTGTTATTATTCTCTTCGATATTCTCCCTTGAGAAAATGATTATTCTCTCTCTTGATTTTTTTTCCTTTCTTGCAACTCTAGTTTATATTAATGATTCATTGTGATTTTTAAAACTCTATTTTGGGTTCAAACGTTTTGGTGTTGCATTTTTTAGTTCCCCATCACAAGTACTCTCTCTCTCTCTCTCTCTCTCTCCAATAAAATTTAGAGAATAAATTATACATTTCAGTATATGTTTGATATGAATTTTGATTATCATGATAGTCTCTTTTAAGAGAATGAATAATTTGAATAATTTATTTAAATAAAATTATATATACATATATGTATATATTTATTTATTTTGCTTAAACATATAATCAATTTCATGCGATTCATTTAAAAGTAACGATGTTAAAAAAAATGAATAATTGCCCTAAAGATTACATTTGTATATTCATAGCATTTATTTTTAGAAAGAGTTTCATTTAAATTTAGCCGTATCGGAAGTAGATTGAAATACTACATTAATGTGGCTTGACAAAAACGTAACAACAATAAATGCATATGGCTTAATAAAAACGTAGTAACAATAAATGCTATGCTTAAAGTTTTAGATATTACGAATTTGAGATTTATATATATTTTTAATAAATTTAGATTTAGATTAGGTGCTTTCAACCCAAACATGTCTTTTTTCATTATGTAAGTGTATAGAAATAGATCGAAGTTGACCAAAATAAATCAAAGCGATTTGAATTGGACCAAATGGATCAAATGGACAGAATATGACTGAATAGAAACAAGTTGGACAGAATGTGACTGAATAAGAACAAATGGACTAAATAAGACCAAAGTGGATAGAATGGATCAAATGGGACCACATCAGACCGAATAGGACCGAATTGGATAGAATAGACCGAAGTGGATCGAATAGGACCAATGTGGACTGAATAGGACCAAAGTGGACAAAATGAACCGAATAAAACCAAAGTGGACAAAATGGGCCGAATAGGACCAAAGTGGACTAAATTGGATCAAAGTGAATAGTATGGACCGAATTAGACCAAAGTCAGCAAAATGGACTAGATAGGATCGAAGTGGACAGAATAGGACTAGTGTGGACCGAACAAAGCCGATGTGGATTGAATTGGACTAAATTAAACTGAATAGAACTCCAGTGGACATAATAGACTAAATATGATTGAATGGACGAAATAGGATCAAATTGGACTGAAGAGTACAGAATGGACCGAATAGAACCAATGTGGACTGAATAAGACTTTTGAATATTTACCATTTTTATTGCATTTTCAGGGCTCATATTTATAATTTCTAACGTCTATTTTAATATTTTATTTGTATTTCTTAACTCAAAACTAAAGAGTTTAGTCTAAATATAATAAAATTTCAGACTTTTCAACCCAAAAATTAAGAACATTTTTTTTTTGAGCTAAAATTGAAAAGAAAACCTACAAAAAGAATCAATTTAAGGCCCAATTAGTCTAAAATGGACTGAAGGGGATTGAAATTGACTGATTGGACCGAATTGGACCAAGTAGACCAAATTGGACCGAAGTAGACCTAATTGGATGGAATGGGATTGAAGCAGACTTAATTGGACCGAATAATTGTTTAATTTTTAGGGAGAAAAAATTAACTTTAAAAAATTTTAGAGAAAAAATTATATATTATATTAGAATCAAAGTAATTATTTATTTCCACACACCACATGGGTCTGCAACTTTTTTTATTAAAAAAAATCAATTAGGCACAACTAAGATTACCTGAACAAGAACCTCTAGTTTTATAGTTCTCAATTTTGGTCACATAACTAATATGTTTGCAAAATTCATATAATGGACAAAAAAACCCGTGGGTAATGTATTGAGTATCAATAAGTTTTGCTACAAATTTTAATACAAAATATTTATAAATTGACGTAACAATAAATATAAGTTGTGAGACTTCAAAAACACAATAAATTTAATATCATATGAATAAAATTTTGCAATTGTTGCATATAGATTTTAAAGAATGGAGTAGTAGTAATGTTTGTGGGTTCTAGTTAGCTCTTAAATAAGAGATATGACGTTCAAATTACCAATCATATGTATCTATGTAGTAATAATGTTTATAGGGAAAATGTTAAAAGTAGTACTACAAATTTAATACATAAAATTCACAAATAGATGTAACAATGAATGTTGTAATTTATAAGAGTAATGCTACAACCTACAATTACAAACTATTTTACAACATATTTACAAACTATTGATGTGCCAAATTTTTATTGATCTCATCTAAGCCCACCACTAACATCAGCTTTTGACTCATCAATAATTATCCACTACATCAACAGTTTGTAAAATAGTTTGTGACTCTAGCATTACTCGTAATATCCCCAACATCACTTTTTTATACAAACATAACAAATTCTCACAAATTTTTACAACAATTGAGATGTTAGCCCACCATAAGTCAAGCTAAAACAAAATAAAATAAAGAAGAATTATACCCAAAACAAGGATATTGTGAGATTTTGTGGCGTCCCAAAACTTTCTCAAGACAAAAATGGTATCTTTAGTTAGAGAAATTATTCTAAAAACTATTCACCTCAAAATTATTCTATACAATCCATTATATGGTTTCATATGTGGAAAGAATATGATATTTTATAAATCTAATATGTATATCCTTTCTCTCATTCGCAACACGTGGATCTCATATGACCATAGACCCTATATATTATACAAGTAAGATAATGTATAGGGTAAATTTTACTAACTACCCCTAAGATTTGGGTTAATACCAACTAGATTCAAGACATTTCAAAATTGACCATTACAGTCCTTAAACTTTAACGATTTGTAACAATGTTATTTTTTTTTTAGTTTCTCTCTCTCTCTCTCTCTCTCTCTCTCTCTCTCTCTCTCTCTCTCTCTCTCTCTCTCAAACCTTTCTACTTTCTCATCCCTCTCTCTTCTCTCTTACTCTCTCATCCCTCTCTTCTTTCTCTCATGGTCTTTGCGGTGGTGCTGTGGTGTAGGTAAGTGGTGGTTTGTGAGTTTTGGTGTGGATCGGTGTTGGAGACCTTACCTTCTCTCTCTCTCGTGGTCTTGTAGTGGTGCCGCGGTATGGGTTAGTGATGGTTCATGGTGTGGATTGGTGTTGGATGGTTTGTGTTTTCTCCTTTGTGGTGTTTGTGGTAGTGTCGTGGTGTGCGTTAGGGGTGATTAGGTTTCAATTGGCAATGGTGGGTTTGCTATGAGGGTGGTTGGTGGGGGATGGTCACAAAGCCGAAAAAGTATTTTGTATCAAATGATACCACATCATCTATATCAAAACCTAATAAATGAGAGACATGTGTGTAAAAATAACTACCCACTAACACATGTCTTTCATTTGTTAGTTGGGTAGTTATTTTTTGTTGACATGTCTTACACTTATTGGATTTTGATACTATTGACATAATACCATTTAATACCAAATACCTTATCCACAAAGTCACATAGATCGAAGCAATTTCTTTTTTCTTTCTAAGGTCTATGAATTTGTGGGTTTGGTTAAGTGGATATTTTGATTGATTGAGTTTGGGTTTGGTTTTGGATTAAAATTTTCAATTGAGAGGCTGATTTTTTGTCATAGTTTTTGATTGCATGTTTAGTGATTTGGGTTTAAATCTTCAAATAAACTTGATTTGTTGTGTTTTCCTCTTCATTGAGTTTTGCTTGTTGGTTTCATTGAAGCATTTTTTTTCCTTGTTTGTTTTCTAAGAAAGTTCTTGTTCTACATATATATATATATATATATATATATATAATCCGAGATAGAGAAAGAGAAGAGAGAGTCAAAGAGAGGGATGAGAGGTGAGTTAACAGCATTATAGTTTGTTTGGACTTAGGGACTGAAATGATCGGTTTTGAAATGTTTTGGACCTGGTTAGCATTAGCCTAAACCTAAGGAGTAGTTGGTGAAATTTATCCTAATGTATATATGCTTGAGATAATTATTGCAATGGGAGACCCATAGGGATGTCACCTTTATGTGAGTGGAATGTGTAGTATATTGATTAACCAAGAGTGTCGTTTAAAAGTGATGCTCTTCCAGGCTTCCAATTATCATTTGTCATATATGAGTAGTTGTAAGAAAACATTCAAATTGTTGTTGTCATCGCCTATAGCATTCTCACTAATATATATACACCATCTAAAAAAGCAATTTGTCACATAATACCCCCCGGAAACCATCACATATATAAGAAATATATATATATATATATATATAGAGAGAGAGAGAGAGAGAGAGAGAGAGAGTAAAAATAAACGACATCGTTTTGTTGGCACTTGACAATTAAATCAATTATGGAGATAGATTGAATAACCATTTTGAAAAGGAAATCAAACTTGGTGGATTAAACTTAAATTTTAAAAATTTAAAGGACCAAAATGAAAATTTCTCCGAATTTCAAGGTCAAAATAATGATTTAATTTAAATTATTCCTTAAGCCTATATTAGATTCCAAACATATATCAATCTAATTAAGTTGGTTGAAGTTTAATTTAATTTGTTACATAACTACCATTTTTTCTTTTGTTTTCATGCCTTCTTCTTTTCTCATGTGGTGGAGTGGAAACTTCCATCACAGCTTTAACACACTGTTTACATAGCATGTTTGGACAAAAGAACCAGTTTGATTCATTTTGCCAAAATGATGGACAAAGTGGACCAAAATTAAACTTTATTAACTAATTTGGAAATGGAAGTAAAAGTTAAAGGAAAAGAATGAATTTACCTTTGTTTACAGCACGAAATGGTTTTAATTATTTTGATCAACAACCCAGAAGTGAAATTAGCCCATAGATATAATGGTTTTGGAATACGTATTCTACCTCCCAAAAGGCAGGGTGAGGATTGAGGAAGCATACAAAGCATGAGCTTTATACTTTTGAGAATGGGCAAAACTTAAGTGAGTATGCGCTTAGTTGAACAATTAATATGATTTCCAATTAAATTTAACTATATGGTTGTATTGAAAAATCAACAATTATTAAATTAACTGTGTTCTTTCATGTATATCATTGTTAATATTTATGTTTTTATAGTAAAATTTATGTTTAGAGTTAAATCCTCACTTAATCACTGAAAAAAAAAGTCTCATACATCTTTGTCCACAAATGTTTCAAAATGGTTAGAAATATGACTCATTTGTAATTGGATGCATGTTGTGAAATATAAGCTTAGGATGAATTAAATAAAGACTATCTTTTTGTTGCATGAATATTTGATCTTGAATTTCATATCAATATAATTGATTGCTCCAATCCCTTGATTTACTTTAACCGATCAATTCCTTAATTTTTGTCTTCAATTTGGGGAATGTAAATCATAATTTCCAACATGTATTTGTATGTAATAGTTTTGAGGCATGCATAAGAAACATTATAAATCACCATTTAGTTATTCACTGTTTATTTATTTATTTTTTGTAACTAGTTATATTTGTGCGTTTGTCTTGTGAGCAAGATTGTGAATTGCTTTTAAAATATGGTCTTGGTTTAAAGAAGCAATTTTGAATAGACCAACTAGTGCAATTGATATTGTAGGTTTATGATAGTTAATAACATTCCTGAATATTAAGATTTACTCATCCAAATACCTTGGCATTGAGATCTTAACCATAATTAAATCACTTTTTTTTTTCAAGATATGGCTTTAAAGGAACGCCAATAGTTATCTCAAACCTGAGTAGTTTTAATGTAAGATAAAGATTGCATTATTTATTATGTAGTTTTGGAATTCATCAAAGTATAAAGACTTTTCCTTAGATTTATATATATTTTTTAAATTTAATATATGCAAACATGTATTGGTTGTTATGAAACTTTTTGTTTTTTGAAAAATATATATAGACATTGTATGTATATTAACATGCAAATTTTACATTTGTCAATTTAAAATATTAAAACTATATAATAAAAATTTTATTTTTATTGATAAAAAATAAAATAGTTGACAAAACATCATTAAAAAAAAAAAAAAACTTTGCTACTATCTTTCAAGACTCATTAAAATTGTTCTTCTTAATGAATTTTTGTATATAAATAATTAAATTTAACTCACTCGGGTATCTATTTATTGTTATATATAATGTGTTATTTCATGTATATGCGTATGTTTATGTTTATGTATATGGTTCAAAACTTGATACTTCGCTCACCTAAGTTGAGATTGCCTTTGTTAGTCTCTCATAACTGACCTCTGTTAAAAACGGGAGATGAGTTTTTGCTTTATATATATAAAACAAGAGAAATATCATCTAACAACAAATTTGTAAAAATTGTAAAGTTTTGGTTTAAGAACACATTTTCCTCTTGGTATGGCCATTCTTGAGCCAATCAATCCAAACTAAATTTTCATATTCACACAAATCTAAAAAATATTCACAAACTACACACGTGCGTGTGCGCGCACACACAAAAAGCGAGAAAGAGAAATAGATGCAAGGAACCCATGGCAGATCCAAGAGAGAAGCTGATCCATCTGCGTGCTCATCGCCATTGCCACCAATTGCAGTGGCTTCCACTTCCCCGTGATCTCTCTCCAATTAAACATCAATCTCCCTCTCTCTCTCACTCTCTATCTCACGCCAACCCATACCCATGGCAGAGCCTCCTTGCTTGCCTCTCTTCGTTCAGCACCATACCACCTCTACCTCTACAATTTCTCTCTTAAACCCTCACTGTTTTCTCTGATTCACACCAATCCCATGACCTCAAAACATATATCAATCTAATTAAGTTGGTCGAAGTTTAATTTAATTTGTTACACGTCTACTCTTTTTTTTTTTTTTTTCTTTTTTCTTTCATGCCTTCTTATTTTCTCATGTGGTGGAATGGAAACTTCCCTCACAACTATTAATACATTGTTTACTTAACATATTTTGATAGAAGAAGAGGAGAGTCTTTCATACAAACATAGTGTTTAATAAATCACATTTTGTTTCTTTATGGTATGTGCAACGAAGGCAAATAGAGAAGAGGACAGTATAAGGAAACGAGAATGTACTATTCCATTCAATCATAGGGTTATGCTTCCCTTGCACTTTAGTTTCAAGAGATAAGAAGAATTAACAGTCTTCTCCAAAGCAATTGTATTCTTGAGCAGAACTACAGAAGATTTTCCCACAAGTGAAAACCAAAACTAATTATTCAAGTGACTTAGAGAACATTAGAATTTTCATAGATGATCGGTAGATCATCAAACAAGTAAAGAAAGGGGTAGAGCCAAATTCTAGCTGTTTAGAGCTTAAAGCACCAAACCAAATCAAGAAATTTGGCCGCAGATTTGGTGGAAAAGGAAACTGCATCATATCTCTCAACAGGCAAGAATTAAAAACTGATGTGCTCATCTTAAAGTTTCTGAAGCCATTCAGTCAATAGGCCAGAAGATCATCTAAACAACACCACCCCCCCCCCCCCCCCCCCCAAAAAAAAAAATTATAGAATAAAGCGCGACAAAATCCACCTGACAAAAGCATTACATGTACCAAGAGGATTTGGGATAAAAGGCCCAGGAATGGGCAGTCTTGATCGGAAAAAACCTAGGAAATACTCATGAAATTTCAATTGCACAACTTATTGATCCTCTGGGAAGCATTAGTAACCATTCACGAACCTCCTTTTGCCTCCCTAAGCCCACCGAGAATTTTACAAGAGAACAAATTATTACCATTTTCTCCAATGTTGTAGCATCTTTCAGCAAATTCTTTACTACATGTAGTTCTCCTTCAGTTCCACAAAATTTTCTGACAATTGTCTCGATTTTCTGTTGCATATATGGTCAAATTTCGAAGCATGGGAGCAGATATACAAACAGCATCCACATTCCTTGTCCGAGTAATTACCTCAATGATTTTGATGGTTTCCCTGAATTACAAAATCCATAAACCTTAATAAGATACCTTTCGTCGTGGCATAAATACACTCAACAGGAGTAAAACTTGTACTTCTTTCTCACACACTCTCTCTCTCTGGGATATTTACTACACATTGTGGTTAAGCTTTTGAATGTAAGTTTCATCTGTGAACCGAAAGGTCCAAAACAAAGGGGTAGGCTCAGAAATACATATACCTCATATGTATTCAATTTAATCAATGAAACTGAGTGGATCCACTAGATCAAAATTCTAACTTCAACATTTTCCTTCCAATTCATTTTGCTTACACAAATATATAACATTGCAAAGCTTAAAATTTTCTTTTACTTGTATTTGTTTGCTCACTCTTATTAGCCCAAGCACATTGATTGACAGTAATGAAAAACACCCAGAAATATTTTTGAAAGTAAGCAACTTTCCAAGACAAAATATCAAATCTAAACTCAAAATCAGTGACAAAACCCAGTATAGATTTTCTACAGCAAACGCATAACAATAACAAGAAACACATAAAACATATATTTATATTAAAAAAGCAATCAGGCATGGCTGAGATTACCTGAATAAGAACCTCTAGTTTTGTAGTTCTACGTAAAAATGGTGATGAGGTTGCTCCAGGGTTTATTCCAAGGTTTCTCTGTTGTGAAGTTGGTCAGGCTCGTATAAAGAACAAGAGAAGGCTCTGAAACTTATTGTGGCGACTTGCCTAAAGTGCCATCTTAAAAGGGTCCTACTAATGGTATCACGGTACGGTACATTTTAGGACCGATGTTATGGACTTTCAATAACTATCGACAAAGATGGCGTCTCAATAGTCAATTTTTCAATAAAATAAATTAAAGATTTAATTGCGTATTTGGTCATCATATTTTGAGATTTATTTTAAATTTTTTTTGGTTACAAATTTATTTTAAAAATCATTCTTATACTTTAAAATGTTTTACTTTAATCCCTATGCTTTCAAAACTGTTTTAAAAATGTCTGGTCATTAGATGGATAGAAATTATTTATGTGATAAAACAAAATTCATTCTACTTTTTAGGCTCCACATCATTAAATTGATCTTAGTTTTATGATTACCATATGAGGATAAGGATCTTTATTTTGTTGTTCCATTATTTTATGTTTTTAAAAAGAGAAATGCTATGTTCTTAACATACAAATTTTATGTGGCAGATTGTTACTCGCTGTTACTAATAGATAAAAGAGTAATTTCAGTGGTGAATTCTAATAAAAAACCTGTAATAACTTGTCATCTAAAATTTATTATGAAAATATTGTGGGCGTATTACTTCTCTTTTTAAAAATAACGTTAAGAAGATGGACAAACCACCTATAATGATTAATTAAATCATTATAGAGCATTAGAGCACGATGGAGAAAAAAAGGGGTTATAAATGTACGTTTATGTTTAATAAGTGATCAGAGAGGTCTTGAATTCAAGTTTCTTTGTCCAACACATTAAGCAAGCCTTGCCTAAGGTTTTACCAACCACATTGAATAGAAAACCAGAAATGAGTTTGATTCCTAGTTCTCTGGTCTAATTGAGGTCAAATTGGTGACGTCATAATTAATTTAATCAATTATTTTATAATTATGAAATAAATAATAATAATTTTGTTAGGACATATGTGGATATTGTTAGAGACATATGTTATGTAAATTGGCTAATTCTTTGACAAAACGTACTTTACTTGTAATTGGGTAGATCTAGGATGAGTTTAGTACTTCAAGGAACAAGAGTTCAAGGTTAGTATTGAAGCCATGCAAATCTGTCCAAGAAACAAGTGAAGAAGTGATGTTCATTAAAGCTTGATAGATCCATATCCATCAAGGTTTAATGCTGAAGCTTGACAGCAACTCGATAGAAGTTGTATCTGTCGAGAATTACAAAATTTAAATTTTCAGATCTGATTTCCCGCATATCCATGTATATTTTGTTAGGATATGTACCCTTAAATCCTATTGTATGATGCTATGTATGATATTATGTATGACATTATGTGAGAAATGATGTATGACTTGATATTGTGTTTAATAAAGTTGTTTTATTCTTCTCTACAGTAATGGTAACATGAATATTCGGACATTATCAAATAGTCCATGAGATGCGTAGTATGTGATTTATGTGAAAAGTCACAGAAGATATAAATCACAAGTTCTTTGTAAACTCAGAATTTTGGTTCGTAGTCGTTGATGAAATTGGGCATTTCATCTGCGAAGACTATAACATATTAACTACGATGATTTGTCTTGATCATGGAAGTGGTGACTTCTAGTTAATATGTTGATATGTTTTAAGAGTTAAGACATATTGAACTAGACCGCTGTGAGATTTATTATTCTCCTAACGACTGTCAATTGAATAATAAATCTCACGACTTGTATTCACATGAACTCTTAATCCTGAAAGAATAATGGATCTGATCATGAAATGTAGGTTGCTTTGATATATCAGGAGTGAGATCTAAAGTAACGGTCAAAACCTCAGTATGTTGGGCAGCCACATTTAGTGTTGATGGAACATATATTCTCAAGATGGAATTCATAGTCTCTTAACGGAGATATAAAATATTCCCTTGAGATAAGTTTAATGGGTACAGTTATTCAGAGAGTTAGGCCTAACCACTTTAGTAAGACTAAAGTATATATTTATGAAATTGGATTTCATAAATATATGGTGAATAACTCATAAGGATTAAACCGGGTACTCAAGGATTAAGATGTAGTAATTTACAAAGTGGCAGTCTATATTCATGACTTTGTATTACTACGAATATTTTATGAAGGGGTTGCATGTATAATAAAGTCTTGGGATATAATTTATTAATGAGACCTAGAGTGCAATTATATTTATATAGTGGTATTAAATATAATTAATGGTAACTTTGGACTTGTCAAGAGTTGACAGAAAAGCCTAAGGCCCATTGGAGCTAGTGTCTTATTTGTTCCCTTTTGGTCCCACTCCAAGCCACACACTAAAGCCCAATTGGGAATGCCCAAAAGGCTAGCCCAATTAGATATTCAGTTATGTGGAGAGAAACATACAGAATTTTATATAGAATAAAATGGTTTGTATGTTTAATATGTGTAATATATGATAAAAGGAAGAGAGACACTCTTTCATATATTCTCTTTAGAAAACATAGAACTGATTGAGAGACCACACATCTTGGGTATCAAGTGGAATTGGAGTGAAGATTGAAAGTCTTCCCGAGTACTTCTTCATTCGGTTTTGAATTTCACCGCATCAAGGTACACTCTCTTGTTCTTATTTTCTGAAACCTACATAGTGCATGTTATCAATTGCGAATGAAGTAGATCCGTTTATTTTCCGCTGCGTATGTCCCAACATATTTGTATAAGGTTTCTTTTCTCACAACCATAGACATATATAAGGATTATTTTAAGGGTCGTCTAAGGTGATGCAAAGTGATGCAACTCAATGCAAATTGATTGTGCATGCAAATTGTGACCGGAGATAGAATTTCTCCTAGTTCATCATATTCCTTGTAGAAGCTGCTGCGTCTTTGCGCTAAGGGTTTTGTAACCAATGAGCTTCTTGATCTTCATCATTGGATGAACTGAAAAACTTTGCAGCTAACATCTTTCTCAAGTTGGTGTGTCAGTCACATACTTGGATCCGTGTATCAATTGGTTAGTCACGTACTGAGAGCCGTGCATTAAAAGGAGAGATTGTCACCACATTACAAGTCCAATTGGGTATTGGGGTAAGGGTTCAACTGTAAGTTGGCATAGGTACTAGGATTCTTTTTACTTGTAATCGCTTGTTTTGATAATAATGGATTCTTGGGAGTGGTGACCTTAAATTCACATGGTGGGGTTTTGCCTTGGTGGTTTTTCCCATTCGTAAACAAATCACTTGTGTCAAATTTATTTTCTGCTGCATTTAACTTAGTTGGTGATTTATTTGTGCTACCACACTTATTGCATGTAATTGAATCTAATTAATTAACTTGGTTAATTAATTGATTAATTTATCAAATGGGTCAATACATTCTTGGCCTATCAAGTGGTATTAGAGCTTAAGCTTACATAATTTGGTATTTCTTCTCTCTCTCTCTCTCTCTCTCTCTCTTATATGCCCATGCATAATATACTTAAAAAGAAAAATATGCAAAAAAAATCAAAAGCAAAAAGAATCAAAATGCTTTTAAATATGGTTGCAAGCGTGTTTCTAAGAAATGTGGGAGTTATAGGATATATCTCGAAGGTAATAGTCCCCCTCAAGCAGTTATGATTGTAAATTAATTTTCTCATATCTCAAATCGTCATAACATGAGACACTTATAAAATCTTGCGATGTTTTCACACACAACACGCAAATTCTTTGCTACTCTTGATACATGTGCAGGTACAATGTGATTTGGCCATCACAAGGGATACATGTGTTATTGTATGCTCACTAAACTGTCTTAACTTGTTTTTGAAATATAAAATTGGTTAGACTTGTTTAGTGTGTGTGTGTGTGTGTGTGTGTGTTTTGGATCTATGAATGCTTTGCATTGTTTTTGTTGAGAGATGTTTTTGAGAGCTTAACATGTTGACTAGATCTATGTTTGAGTAGCTTGCTTGTTTGCATTCATCTCTTTGTGTTTTTCCTCTTTTTAAAAAACTACTTTTTATCAAGCTCGACAGCTTCTCGATAGCTTTCTCTCTATCGAGCTCCTTGGACTTCTTATCTCGATAGATCTTATAGCAATTTCGATCCATCGAGTTATTGGAATTTGTCTCGATAGCTTCTCGATCCATCAAGAAAGTTTCTGTTTGGCCGATAAATTCTCGATAGAATCTCGATCCATCGTGGTGATTTTGCCGTCGACAGATCCTCGATCCATCGAGCTACAATTTCTATTTAAGGGTTAGTGTGAAATTAGATTTCATTTCTCTCTTGATAGTTTTTCTTTCTCTCTTCTTCCAAACACCTTTCCGTCACTCCAAACATCTTACCCACTTGGATTTCAGCCTAGATTATGCTTTTCTCCTCTAGTAAGGGTCCTTAATCCTTTTTTTTCATGCATTTCATGCATTAGACCTAGGTTTTTGGGGTTTTGTGAATTTTTTGGGGTTTTTGAAAATCTTTGAGTTTCTGTGTAAGTTTTGGGTTGGGTGTTGCTTATTTGATGCTATATGATCATACATTGCATTCTATTTGTATTTTCAAATTGTTTCATGCATTTAGATGTGTGTTTGTTTGTTGA
The DNA here is from genome assembly GCA_033629205.1 of Lithocarpus polystachyus. Classification (NCBI taxonomy): domain Eukaryota; kingdom Viridiplantae; phylum Streptophyta; class Magnoliopsida; order Fagales; family Fagaceae; genus Lithocarpus; species Lithocarpus polystachyus. The sequence continues at coordinate 90,658,923 of CM066166.1, forward strand.
AAATTGTGTGCTGCTAGGTTTGGATTGGGTTGAACCCATGATGCAATTTTATTTTAGCACGCCACATGTTCATGCATATTTCATGCATACGTACCCTTTCTTTTCTACCTTTTTGTCCTGGTTTGTGATTGTGTTTCCTCCCTCTATCTCTCTCTCTTGGATAGACTGCGCATGGCACCCAAGCGCAAATCTACTCCAACTCAGAACCCTTTTCGTTCTGGGTCATCATCTTCTTCTGATCCTCTAGTTCCCCCTCTTCACGTTCGGTTCCGTGATGAGAAGACCCATCAGGACTTCTCGGAGAACTTTTCTAAACGTGGCGTTCATCCGGAGCGCCATGTGATTCTATCGAATTTTTTCGATACTCCTTTTCCTGATGTCATTTACACTTGGGGATGGGAATCTCTTTGTGAGATACCCTTGAGGTGTCCTACCATGTTCATATAGGAGTTTTACTCCAACATGCACGGTATCTATACCTCTGTGCCTCAGTTTGTTACAACATTCAGAGGTACACATATCGTATTCACTCCGGATCTTATAATCGAGATACTACACGTCCCACAGGTAGCGCATCTAGACTACCCCAGCTGTTAGCGTCTAAGGACTGTGTCCAAAGATGAGATTTTGTCTCACTTCTATGAGACACCCTCCATATGGCGTGAGCGTCAAAACACCCTATGCTCAGGCTTTGCAAAAGGTCTGAGATTCCATCACAGAGCCTCGTGCTCGATTTTTGCTATCCTTCTTAGAGAACTTCTCTATAGACTTCCCTTCTCATTTCGTTATCTCTATCATATATGTTTATAGAGATACGGTGACTTGTGAAAAGCTTATTTTTCATTCGGCTATCACACGGATCCTTCGCCATTCTTCTATCCCTATTCCTGATTCTCCTTTCTACACTATCATGGGTGCCATCAGGGCAGCTTTTGTTCGACAGAGCGAGGCCCAGCTTCGACCGAAGCGGCCGCGGACCGAGACGACGAATCCTCCAGTCCCTACCATTCCTTCCACCTTCGCTCCTTCTTCTTTGGGTGGTGGTGTGACTCTTGAGGCCATTATGGCGCAGCTGCAGCGCATGGATGCTCACCTTGACACTCTCAGTGATGAGTTGTGTCAGGTGAACACCCGTGTCGGTCGTATTGCATGACGACAGGCTCTCCTAGGTGGTTTCGTCACGTCTCCATCTCCTTCTCCAGAGGCTTCTAAGGATGAGGATTCTGCTGATGGTGATGATAAAGAGGATGCTAACTCTTCCAGTGATGAGGAGATGACGACCTCTTAGTGACTTACTGTTTGTCATTCGTGACAAAAAGGAGAAGTAGTTTTGGAATGATAAAAGTAGTCATGTATTTAGGGGGAGAGTTAGCATAGGACCTTTTTTTTTGTTAGGGGGAGTGTCTACTTTTTTTTTGAGGGATGTAGTGAGGATTATATGTACTTTTCTTTTCTTTCTTTATAGTTACTTTATCCTCTTGTACACCGGTCTTGTGACCATTTATTGATAACATACATTGTACTTATTTCTCATATATATATGATGACGTGTATTATTATTTGCCTATCTCTCCATGTGTTGTTTCTTTTCTCTCCTTATAAACATGTTTCTTTATGTATGCAATCCTTTATTTCTTTATCACACTAAGATGCCTTGATGAGTTTTGTTTAAAGTGTTTCAGAAAGACAGGTTGTCAAAATCTATCATGCCATAAACTCTCTTCTTGCAAAGTTTTTCAAGAGTTTGTGTTAGGATTAGATTTTATTGTATTTAACAAGTGATTATAAGTTTAGTGATTTAAGACTTCTCTCATACTTCATTTGTTTGTTGTGGTTTTGTCACGAATTGCCAAAGGGGGAGATTGTTAGGACATATGTGGATATTGTTATAGACATATGTTATGTAAATTGGCTAATCCTTTGACAAAACGCACTTTACTTGTAATTGGGGAGATTTAGGATGGGTTTTGTACTTCAAGGAACAAGAGTTCAAGGTTAGTATTGAAGCCATACAAATCTGTCAAAGAAACAAGTGAAGAGGTGTTATTCATTAAAGCTCGACAGGTAGTTCGACAGATCCATATCCATCGAGGTTTAATGCTGAAGCTCGATAGCAGCTAGATAGAAGCTGTATCTGTCGAGAATTACAAAATTCAGATTTTCAGATCTAATTTCACGTATATCCATGTATATTTGTGTATGGTTTCTTTTCTCATAACCCTAGACATATATAAAAATTATTTTAAGCGGTGTCAAAGTTGATGCAAAGTGATGCAACTTAATGCAAATTGATTGTGCATGAAAATTGTGACCGAAAACAGAATTTGCCCTAGTTCATCATATTCCTAGTAGAAGCTGCTGCATCTTTGCGCCAAGGGTTTTGTAACCAAGGAGCTTCTTGATCTTCATCGTTGGATGAACTAAAGAACTTTGCAGCTAACATCTTTCTTAAGTTGGTGTGTCAGTCACATACTTGGATCTGTGCATCAATTGGTTAGTCACGTATTGGGAGTCGTGCATTGAAAGGAGAGATTGTCACTACATTATAAGTGGATATTGGGGTAAGGGTTCAATTGTAGGTTGGTATTAGGTATTGAGATTCCCTTTACTTGTAACCGTTTGTTTTGATAATAGTGGATTTTCGGGAGTGGTGACCTTAAATTCACTCAGTAGGGTTTTACCTTGGTGGTTTTCCCTATTCGTAAAAAAATCACTAGTGTCAAATTTATTTTCTGCAGCATTTAACTTAGTTGGTGATTTGTTTGTGCTACCATGCTTATTGCATGTAATTGAATCTAATTAATTAACTTGGCTAATTAATTTATTAATTTACCAAAAGGGTCAATACATTCTTAGCCTATCAAATTTTATAACCAATTATATTTACTAAGCAAACATATTTTAATTTCTAACGCAATGTTCATATCCTGTTTGTTGAATATTGCCTCAAATTCCTAATTCTAATTTTTCTTTGAGTGGAAGATAGCGAATCTCTTGAACATAGAAAGAAAATTATGCCTTATTGAAGAAGTAATAAGCATACCTTTTACATCAAGGAATAAGATTAAAGCCTTATATAAATATGTATTGTGGCAAAGGATATGGTGACTTTTGCCCAAGGTTCCTCTCATATGGGGAGAGGAAAGGACTTGTAGAAGAACATGAGTGGATTTCTTTGAAGAGTAGTTTGATAGAATTTTGGGGTTGAAAGATTACCCGTGGTTATGTGTTTGAGAGTTTGTTGTTCTGTAAGTGTGAGAGAGTTATTGGGTGCATTGGAGTTTTGAGATTGCGAGTTTGAGTTTGTGAAAGATCTTGTTTATGTTGGTGAGGTTTTGTGAGTATTATTTGTGTGAGTTATGAGTGTAATGAGGTTTGGTAAGTCTCATTATAATCCATATCATTGGTAGAGAATTTTTGGTTGGCATCACCCTTGGATGTAGGCATGGAGTTGTTTGGTGTGATTGTTTATTTTCTTGTTCATTTGAATGCTTTTGCTAGCCCTAAATAACAAGAATTGATATTAGAGTTTCTACTATTGCACAACAATATATTAGAGTTATTGGTGAAATGTAATCCAATTACTACTTAACATGTGCAAGTTGTGGTGTGTGACAAAGTGTGTCCTTAGATTTTTCCATATTCTAGTGAACTGATTAAGCAACCCAAAATACTGTCCCCAAGCCAATAGCTTAGCAACTCCCAAACTATGTTTGACCTATGTTGTTTGGTTAACAAAAACCTTACTTGGAGGAAAAACCTGAGGCTGTTCTGGTCGTGATGCCGAGTTAGGCAGCAAGTAATTGAGCCTACTTGGGCCAAGTTGTATAGTTTGAAAAAGTATCTAATTTTTCTACTGCATGTAACGAAAACTCTAGATACCTCATCCAATAGAATAGGAATGATGAAAGGTTTAACCCTTCCATTAAGAGTGATGTTTCTCTGTACATTTATTCACACAAAGAACCATCTTGCGTACCATACTTATTCTCATCGGTCATCTTACAAATTCATGTGAGTACACAATAGATTCAAAGAACCATCTTGCATACCATACTTATTCTTATCGGTCATCTTACAAATTCATGTGAGTACACAATAGATTCAATTACTTACTCTCTCCTCTAATTTCCCATGAAATTCTTTGCCAACATTTGAAAGTCTAGAAGAATCGTATGTAGTGAGCTTATGTGGCACTAATATGTTAAGATCGATCTTCTCCAATTGAACTCGAGTCTGAGAGACTCAGGTTCTAAATGTGATCACATAACTAATATACTATGTTTCAATATGTTTCAATTTTTGTCACATAACTAATATGTTTGCAAAATTAACTTAATGGTCCAAAAAACCTATGAGCATCATATTGAGTATTGACAAATTTTGCTATTTTGATAAAAAAAAATATTTATAACTTGACTTAACAATAAATATAAGTTTTGAGAATTCAAAAACACCATAAATTTAATAAACATATGTTTGTGGGTTATAGTTAGCTTAACTAGAAAGTTTCTTATTGTTGAATAAAAAATCTGAGGTTCAAACTCTACCTACACCAACCTCTGTATCTATGTAGAAGTGATGTTTATAGGGAAAATATTAAAAGTAGTACAACAAATTTAATACATAAAATTTACAAACTAATATAACAATGAATGTCATAATTTATAACAATATTGCTACAACCTATAGTTACAAACTATTTTATAGTATTTTTAGAAACAATTGATGTGTCAAATTCTTAATAGTTTCATCTATGTCCACCACTAACATCACATTTTTACTTATCAATAATCATTCACCACGTCAATAGTTTGTAAAATAGTTTGGGACTTTCGCATTACTTAATTTATAGTATTCCTAGCATCACTTTTTAATACAAACACAACAAATTCTCACAAATTTTTGCAATAGTTAGAGATGTCATCTTATCAAAACTCATCATAAGTCAAACTAAAATAAAGAAAAATTATACCTAGATCCGCCACAACTCAAAACAAGAATATTGTGAGATTTTGTGATGTCCCTCAACTTTCTCATGATAAAAATGGTATCTTTAGCTGGAGAAATTATTCTAAAAACTATTCATAGAAAAAAGTTTCTATGCAATAGATTATACAGTTTCATATGTGAAAAGAATTTGGTATTTTATAAATCTAATATGTATATCCTTCCTCTCAATCACAACATATAGATCTTAAATGACTATAGGCCCTACAATATTGTACAAATATTGTAAGCTTGAATTTTATCAACCATTTTGTTGGCTTTATTCCGTTCCAATATTCTTGTATTTTCAGTATTTAAAAACCTTGTATTTAGGTGGGAATCATGTAAGGGTAGTGTGTGAGAGAGTGTGAAGAATTGCTCAAGTCTGTGCTGTAGAATAGGGACTCGTGACTGGACCTCGCTGGTGTCTCGCAACTGGCAAGCCACCAGATGTTGCACATGAGAGAAGCATGCAAAGGAGAACTCGTGACTGGATCTCGCAGGTGGCTCGCGATTGGAAAGCTACCAAAATTTGAACTGTCATGCCAGCTATTGCACTACAGGACAAAAAATTTCAGACTGGCCTTTTAGTTTGTTTGCGACTTGGATTCGCGACTCAGTCAAGTCGCGAGGCCAAGCTGCCAGTCTACTCTGTTGTGAAAAATCTGTCTCTTCGCATTCCAAACATCCACCAGTGTATATACCCCTTATACCCACGAAATGTAGAGAGCTTCCAGAGAGAATTTTGAGAGAGAAACCCTAGAGAAAAACAAGATTGACTCATCCACAATTTTTACCTTGTGACTCTTCAAATTCTTCAAATTCCTCTACTCTCTTCCTCTCTATTGTAGATCCTTGAGAGGTACTTTAGCCAAAACCTTTTCTCACCATATCCATAACTGTGAGAAGGCTCTTTGGTGTTTTGGGAAGCAGTTAGGAAGGAGCCAATTCATATTGGTAGATGCTATGGACTAGTAGCGGGATCCGGGAAGCTAAAGAAGAAATAGATTTGGCGTAACCTCGTTGGAGCAAGAAGCTTGGAGGGCTTAGGTACTTGGGTAGATTAGGCTTGGAGGGTCTATTGCTGTCCTTGTATCCCAACTACATTCTTTAGTGGATCATTTTGACCGCTTGGAGAGCGGCGGAGAGGTTTTACGCCGAGGGCTTCGGTTTCCTCTTCGATAACACGTCTTGTGTTGTCCTTGTGTTTGCATCTCTCTTCCCTTTATCTTTGTCATTTAATTTTTGTTATGGATGTGATTTTATTTGACTTAGATGGTTTATCAATTCTGTTTTAGGCTTTAGTTCATTTTCCGCACGTTTATCGTTTGTGTTAAATCTTGAATTGATAATTTGTAAATTGGGGGTTTAAACGTTCATAGTGTTTTACACGCTATTTGAACATTCAAATATGATAATGTATAGATGCTTGAGATAATTGTTGACGTGGGAGACCTACAAGGATGAGTGGAATGTGTAGTATATGAATTAACCAAGAGTTGACACGTTTAAAAGTTATGTCCATACAATTATCATTTGTTATATTTAAGCAGTTGTAAAAAATGATTCAAAGTGTTGTTGTCATTGTTTGAAACATTCTCATACAAACATATATACACATCTAAAAAAGCAATTTGTTGCAAAATATACACTCCCCCTCTCCTCTGAAACTATCACGTATATAACCATATGTATATATATATATATATATATATATAGAGAGAGAGAGAGAGAGAGAGAGAGAGAGAGAGAGAGAGAGAGTAAAAATAAATGAAATTGTTATTACATGTTGTGCGTCCCTTTTTTAATAGTTCCTAGGCCCAATGTTGATAGGGGATCCTAGGAACTAGGAGGGACAGGTAGGTGTTGGTTGGACTGGGCTTGGCTCACCACGACTCACTTAAGTTGTTATACGAACCAATTGGTGCACAAGACAAATGAAATCCACAATATATATATATATATATATATCGGTTGAGAAAATAATGAAGGAACAAAAAATATACAATGCAAAATAAACAATGATGATTATGAATGCCTCAAAGAAGGTTAAATCTAATTTGATTAAGTCAAGTGTTAGAGTACATTTGGTCCTACCCTTGTGAGGATACTTTACAAGGCTCGATAAGCCTCAAAGATCATAGACTTGGCAAATCCCCCTTTGGGTTCTCAAGACTTGTGCAATTTGAGTCTATTGAATCTAAGTCGCTCCTCAAATATTTGGACACAGGACCTTCTTCAATGTCTCTCCTCTCATAATGAACTTAATACTCAAGGAAAAAAAAAAAAAAAAACCTAAAACCCGCTTCTTGTATTTCCCTCCTAGTCACTTGTGCGTCTGAATGCTCCTTTTGTCTTCCTAGCTTCTCCCTTTTATACTACTCTTGGAGGGCCTTCTAAATTACTATTTTCTCCCTTTGTCCTTTTGGGTACCATAGCAAGTCCCCTTTGTCTGAAATGTTGGTAGTTAGTAATTTCCTTATTTCTTCTTATTTTGCTTTTCTGGGAACTCGTACCTGAAAGTTCATACATAGACATTCTACTTGTGGACGCTCCTTCCTTAGGGTAAACCCAGATTCTCTTCTGAGGTCAATGCTCCTTAATCTTCTTCCAAGGCCTTAAAAGCACAATTCGATGGTCTTGGGACCTTGATATTGACTTTTCACAATTTGGCATTTTCCAGAAATGGGATGGATTCCTTCTCGTGAATGGTGGACTTGAAAGGCCTCTAACCACCTTCCTTTTACTCTATGTCCCTTGCCTTGCACAAGGTCCCTTGGTCCCTTCAATAGGTCTTGATCTTGAAGCCATCATTTGTCCTTATCACTTCTTTCTACATCTAGGAGCTTGACTTAGACAAAACTTTCCACAATTTTATTTTCCTTTCGAAATAAGAGTTGCTTGTTCCCAAACCATCTTCTGAGCTATCCACATCCTACTCAGCAACCTTCAGACTTCCCTTAGGGATCTGCTTCCTAGGAATGGAGAACCCATCTGTAGCCTAAACTCAGGTCCTCTCCCTTCCCAGGCTTCTTTGGTTTTTTTTTTCTTTGCTCATTGGGCTTTTGGGCCTTCATGGCCCTCCTTATTTTTCATAGGCTAGGCTTCCTCCAGTTAAGGCCCACACCCATTTTTTTTGTCTCCATGGGTTGGGTTCCTTGTCACATTTTGGACCTCAAAACACAAATATCATTTTTTTTTTCTTTTTTTTTCATGCCTTCTTCTTTTCTCATATGGTGGAGTGGAAAATTCCATCACAGCTTTTGATACATTATTTACTTAACATATTTGGAAAGAATAATTAGTTTAATTCATTTTGCCAAAATGATGAACTACGTGGACCAAAATTAAACTTTATAAACTAATTTGGCAATGGAAGTAGAAGTTAAAGGACAAGAATGAATTTTATCTTTGTTTACACCACTAAATGGTTTTGATTGCAACAATCAACAACCCAAAAGATAAAATAACTTGTATATATAATGGTTTTTGAGTATGAATTCTACCCTCCAAAAGGTAGTTTGAGGGATTGAAGAAGCATCCAAATCACAAGCTTTATATTTTAGAGAATGGACAAAATTTAAGTAAGTTTGCACTTAGTTAAACAATTAATATGATTTCCAATTAAATTCAAGTATACGATTGTATTGACTGAAGAACAATTATTGAATTAAGTATGTTCTTTTATGTATATGCATATGTTTATATTTATGTTTATATTTAGTAATTTGATGCATGTTGTAAAAACAAATTAAGGAGATACAAAAATTCATCATAAGCTTAGGATGAATTAAATAAAGACTATCAATTTGTTACATGAATATTAGATTTGAATTTCATATCAATATAATTGATTGCTCCAATCCCTTATTTTACTCTAACCAATCTATTACTTGATTTTTGTCTTCAATTTGGGAAAGTAAATACTTTCTAATATGTATGTTCGTTGAATAGTTTTGATGTACGTACAAGAAAAATTATAAATCATCCTTTAGTTATTTACTATTTATTTTTATTAATTTTTTTAAACCGTTACAACTAGGCGCTTTCCTTGTAAGCAAGGTCGTGTGATGTATTGACACTAAGGCTCGTTTTGTTGCTAGAAAGACAAATGCGTCAAATCAAGCCAACAATTTGTTACACACCGTGAGTTTTATAATAGTTCCTATTGTTGTCAATATTAAGATTTACCCGGTTACATACCTTGACACTGACATCTTTACCAAAATTAAATTACTTTTCTTTTCAAGGTCTCATATTCAAGATGTATGGGACATGTATATATCCAGTCTTCATGTGCAAGATCCAACTTTAAGTCAAGGCCAATAATTAAGTCAAACCTGAGTTATTTTCTTTTATCATTAAAAAAACGTGAATGAGAATGTAAGATGAAGACAATAATATTTAAAAAAAAATTGAAATTCTACAACCAAAAATTATTTATGTATAAGCATATCATATTTTAGATGTATAAACATATATTATTTATTTTGTCTTCTTGGAATTCTTTAACATATAAAGAATTTTCCTTAGATTTATATATGTTTTCTAAATCTAATATGTGCAAACGTGTATTAGTTGTAATGTAACTTTTTATGTTTTGAAAATAAGTGCAAAAATTGTTGAATAAAAATATAAATTTTACATTTGTCAATTTAAACTATTAAATCAATATTAAAACTATATAATAAAAAAATTTATTTTTATTTATAAAAATGTTACAGGAAAAACTATTTGGCAAAAAAACATTAAAAAATTCTTTATTACTATCTTTCAAGACTCATTAAAATTTCTCTTCTTTATGAATTTTTGTGTATAAACAAATAAATTTTATGTCACTAGGGTATATACTTACTATTGAATTTGATGTGTTCTTTGATGCATATGCATATTGATGTTTATGTTTATGTACTTTTATATAGTGAAATTTACTCTGTAGAGCCAATCCTCACTCTATCACTTATTGGATTTTTATAACTTCTTTAATAGAAGCAATGAGATACATAATGTTAATTTCGATTGTTGATTTTTTGCCAATATGTTTGGAAAAATACACAATGTCTCATACATCTTATTCCAATAAATGATTAAATAAATTTAGAAATGTGACTCATTAGTAATTGACTAATTGGATGTAAGTTTTGAAAAACAAAGTAAGGTGGTACAAAAATCCATCTTAAGCTTAGGAAGAATATAATAGTGTTCTAGAAGTTGTGGGCACTCACATACAAATAATAATAACAATGCAAAAGGGGGAAAACAATTATAAAATTAATTCATTGAACATTATTTAATAGAAATTCAACATAACATTGGTCCACAGAGCCATTTTGGATGATTCTTTTATATTTGTTTACTAATAAAAAAAATTAATAATGGTATGGTACATTTTAGGACCAATGTTATCGACTTTTAACTATCGCCAAAAATGGCGCCACAATAGTCAATTTAAAAAAAAAAAAAGTTGTATTTGGATACTTGAATTTAGATTTGAATTTTAAAGTGATGGATTTAAAATTCCTTAATTCCAAATTTATAAATGTTAAAGTATGTCATGGATTTCTAAAATTTTATGGGTTCAAATTCAAGGATTTTAAATTTTAAATGCCTTGATTGATTTGTCAAATCCAAAATTTTGATTCTTTTTAAACTATCCAAATAAGATATTAGAATTTTAATCATCCAAATTCAAATCCATGTGCGCAAATTTTTCCATCCAAACACACCATAAAGGTTAAATTGCATAATTCATCAACATCATATAAGATTTATATAAAGATCATTCTTACACTTTAAAATATTTTACTTTACTCATACTTTCAAAACTATTTAAAAAATGTCTTTATATATGGTCATTTGATGAATATAATGATTACTTAAATCATTAGAGAGAATTGGAGAACAATGGAGAAAGAAAGGGCTATTATGTAAGCTACAATGTTTAATAAACCCCTAAGTGTTAGTCTTGTAGTTTTTAGACATCATGTAATTGAAGAGGTCCTCAATTCAAGTCTTCTAACCAAAACCTTAAGCAAGGACTTACGTAAGCTTTTAACAACCAAATCGAATAGAATACTAAAAAGGGGACTGATTCCATTCTTTGGTCTAATCGAGGTCAAATTTGGTGATGTTATAACTAATTGAACTAATTATTCATAATTATGAATAAATAATAATTTTATAACCAATAATATTTACTAAGCAAACATATTTTAATTTCTAACACAATGTTCATATCATATATGTTGAATATTGCCTCAAATTCCTAATTATATTTGGTTTGGGTTTTTCCTTCGAGTGGAAGAAAAGATTTTCCTTGATGTAGAAAACAAAGATTCTCTTTGGCATAGAAAGAAAAATATGCTTTATTGAAGAAGTAATGAGTATTCCTTATCTATCAAGGAATAAGATTTAAGCCTTATATAAATAACTATTGTTGCAAAGGGGTTAGTGGCTTTTGACCAAGGTTCATCCCACATGGGGAGAGGAGAAGACTTGATTATGTTTTGAACATTTGTTTTATTGGGAGAGAGAGAGAGTTATTGAGTGTGTTGGAATTTTGAGATTGTGAGTTTGTATTTGTAAGAGATCTTGTTTATGTTGTTGAGGTTTTGAGCATTGTTTGTGTGAGTTATGAGTGTTGTGAGGTTTGGTAAGTTTCGTTGTAATTCATATTGTTGATAGTGAAGTTTTGGTTTGTGTTGCCCATGAATTAATTAGGCATGGAGTTAACCGAACCACATTAAATATTATTGTCTTTTGAAAATGTTTATTTTCTTGTTTGTGTGAATGCACATTTCCAACCCTAAATCACAAGAATTGATATTAGAGCTTTTGCTATTGCACAACACTATATTAAGGAAAAAAGAAAAAAAAACCTAACAAAACATATTAACATTACAACAATTATAATCCTTAAACCATACAAATTGAAAATCAAATATCATAACTTTAACAAATTCAAAGAATAATGAAACAACTTTTTTGGTGCAGGGTGCTCTAATAATATTCAAGCAATTCTTTTAGGGCCGCACATTTTGATATAACTTGCATATATGTCAATTTGTAATTGGATTATATTTCTTACACATGGATTCACCACTAGCACTTGTGAAACATAATCCAATTACTACTCAACACGTGCAAGTTGTGCTATGTGGCAAAGTGTCCCTCAGACTTTTCCATCTTGGAGTGAACTGCTTAAAGCAACCCAAAATACTGTTTCCAAGCCAATAGCTTAGCAACTCCCAAACTATATGTTCGACATATGTCGTTCGGTTAACAATGACTCAACTCGGAAAAAAAACCTGAGGTCGTTCTGCTTCTGGGTTGTGGTGCCAAGTTAGGCAGTAAGTAACTGGGCCTACTTGGGCCAAGTTGTATAGTATGAAAAAGCAGTTGTTAATTTCTAGTTTCTACTGCATGTAACAGAATTACAGAAACACTAGATACCACCTCCAATAATATAGGGTCGATGAAAGGCTTGCCCCTTCCATTAATAGTGATGTTTCTTAGTATATTGATTCACACCAAGAAGCATCTTGCATAGCATGCTTATTCTCATTGGTCAACTTACAAATTCTTGTGAGCTTCATTAACCAGAGGAAACGTGAGAAATAATAATAATAATAATAATAATAATCTCATACTGTAGTGTAAAAAAGAAGTGACACTTTTAATCAATAAGTAATACTATATTACCAAATGACCATAGCGTAGTGATCAATATATGTAAGGTTCAATTGTAGACACTGGAACTCAGTTATAATTTTAAGTCATGCTTGAATCTTTCTTCTTTGATGGTTTTCAGCTTTCAGCCATCTATGTGAAACACCATTCTATATTGTTCATCTAGAAATTTCACCATCATTGGCTTATGTTGTTTGTCTAACAGCTACTGCATAGTTTACTACAGCTACCGCATAGTTTGCATAGTTTACTTTCTAAATTCTTTAACTTTTTAACAAGTGTTGCCTTGTCATTTTGTATTCTATCAAGCTCAGCTTTTAGTCCCTCGACCTCTCTATTGTGACGATCTTCCACCTGCAAGCAAAAGGCCATCAACATTTGCAAATTACATTACAAACAGAACTACAATAATAAATGCACTTTTCATTATGAAGAATAAAATTGATGAAACAGCTTCCTCATAATCATCATTTTAAATTTGACTACACTAATTATGCAAGCATTTTAGTTACCAATAGCTAACAATTTATCACTTGTAGGGGGATTCCATCAGTAGACCTGAACTTAGGATACGGCTTGGGTCTAGTGTTCCAGTGCACTGGACCAAAGCTTAACCCCTAAACTTAATAGCAGACTCATACTCGTCCCCATTTAGCTATTCATTTTTTTATTTTTTATAATTGTTGTAAATCATATGTAGATGAGTAAAGCTATCAATAAATTAAACTTCTAAAGCAAAGTGGGTCCAACCATGAATGTGATGATTCTCATGTTCCCACTCACATAACCGTAAATACAGTGCATGTAGAGTAATGGATAGAAAGACACAACACACACAATAGATAGGAAGACACAACACATGCACGTGTGCGTGTGTGTGGAGAGAGAGAGAGAGAGAGAGAGCACATAATTGTACAAGCCTAATCCAGCAACACTATAGTTAACTATAAGCATTTCATCTAAATTTAAAATTAATGACAAATGCAAAACAGGTTCATGAACTTCATATGCTAGGAAATGGTAGCTGGAATTACTTACTCTCTCCCCTAATTTTCCATGAAATTCTTTGCCAACATCTGAAAGTCTAGAAGAATCATATGCAGTGAGCTTATGTGGCACTAATATGTTAAGATCGATCTTCTTGTAGTTCAGGAGTGCACCAACAGCTCCTAAGAAACCTTCATGTTGCAAAAACACAGCTGCTACTTGACCTTCAGACCTAGGAAAAAATAGAGAAACATAATAAAAGGAAACAGATGCTTGATAGCACTTTATATCAAAGGAATAGATTGCTTGATCAAGTTATGACTTTGAAAAAGAATAATTTTAACCACAATCCAAAAGTGAAATAAGTAGCAAACTCTTACCAGAAGTTCAGTCCGTAAGAAATGTTATCCATTGTAGAGGCATGTCCTCGAATGTAAGAACCTCCAAAACAGATTCTCTTAATCCCTAAGGGAGCAGCTGCAAGGTAGGATATCTGGAATTTGTGGGAAAATGAAAATTAATGATTTGTCTCATTAAAATGTGGGGACTAAGCTTCAATATGTGTAAAGGAAGTAATACTAATTGTTTTAGCAAACAAGACCATAAAATGAATACCAAAGCATCCAAAAATATGATTTGAAAAAAAAATCATGAACTATTTTTTGTAGGAAACTTCTCTTTAGAGATTGGCATGTCAAACACCTAAGGACATGACAACTGAGTTCCACCACACTTGACATTCATTTGAGACTTATAGAAGAATTTGCTAGAGAGCGGTGGTTCCTGCTGCAAACAGTTTCTTGGTTTACTGTTCCTGGTCAGCAATGAGCTATACCAATACTGGCACAGAAGTAACTGGAAGATTTTAAGCATCCTCTGAGAAGTCATTGGCCAGGGTAGACCCTCTTGACTCTGTAAAAGCAACTCCACCAGAATCACATTGGGAAACACCAAAAAGCCACCACCATAACTCATAGCTGCCGACTAGAGCTTCAGCCACAGACCATCAACCCACAAGAACACAAGGCCCACAAGACCATTGACTTGCGTCATCAAATCACCGGCTTGAGCTTCAGCCGTGTCGACAAGTGCCACTGCAAGAACTCATGAATTCCACAGAGAGAAAGGGGGAGAGTGAGAGATCGGAGAATGTAACCATTAACAAGTTTCGGGAACCCAGTTCTAATATTTATAAAAGTGCTACCTTTGTAGCAAAACCAAAAAGGGGATCTGAAAACACCAAAACCGTGTTCTCAAAAAAAAAAAAAAAAAAAAAGGTTTGCACATTAATTTTGAGAACACAATTTTTAAGTTGGGTTTCTAAAACACTTGTAAACTCCAACTATATTAAACTCTCCTATGACTTCTATTAAGTTCAATGGTAAGAACTACATGTATTGGGCCTAATTGAAATATTTTTTGAAGTAAAGGGCTTATTCAATCACCTCTTGTATGACAAGCCAATAAGCCATTATCCTCTGCATCTACGATCAATGCAACCAACTCAGATGGCTTGTTTACCTACACTACATATGTTTTACCTAGAAAAGTCTTTGGGATCAAGAGAATCACCTAATCATGTCTCTAATGCTTTATAGTATAGAACCCAACCTTAGGGTTACTTTGTTGCACTTATAATCTATGAAGGCCATCTGGGAGCAGGTATGTGTTGTGTGATGTTTGCAAGTGATATTTCAATCTTGAACAAGGTAATCAGATTTTGGAAATATACTATTCACAAGTCATGGGAGTCCTTGAGGAAAGAAACATGTATCAACCTCTCATGACAGACATCTGACATATGGAGAAACACCAATTTGCATAAAATAATTTTTCAATAGGTCTACAGGCATGAGTCCGTTTAAAGTTGTGCATGCTTATAACCTTAGGAAGCCTTTAGATCTCCCCATGTCCCCACATGTCCATGTCTCTGAGTTGGTAGAAGAATTTACACATCATGTTCATGACTTGCATCATAAGATCAGAAAACAAATTCACGCAAGTTATTCAATATAAATTACAGGCGAATTCATGTCAATGTTACTTGGAATTAACATAGGGATTAAGTCATTGTTCATATTAGGCCCAAGCGGTTTCCCTCCAGAACCATTAGGAGATTGCAAACTGCATACTAAAGCAAGTTGGATCAATGCATATGCCATTGATATTCCATCTGACTATGGTATTACCTTGAATTTTTTATGTTGTGGATTAGGTTACTTATAATGGTCTGGCAAGCATACCAAATGATCCTTTTGATAAACCAACCCAGGACACAATTGCCTATCCTATCCCCAATTCAACCTTATTAAACCTTCCACAGGCACATGGAGAATCTATTGATGCCATTTTAAATGAGAAGATCGTTTTCACTGGGGATTGAGATGTTCAGTGTTTTTTTGGTACGCAGACAAGGATGCCTAGAGTCATATTGTACTTGAATCACCAAAGAGAAGCTGCAACAGCTTGATCATGACCTGTAAGAACACTACCAGATTGACACAATTGCCAATCGTATCCCTAGTTAGACCTCATTAAACCTTCCATCCCTAGAGTTGATGGGAGCACAAGATTTATGCTTATTTGAACATTGAGATTTTTTTTTGGGAACATTGAGATATTGTGCTTATTTGAATTTTGAATTAGTTTGACTTTTATTTGATTGAGGATTTTATGGGATTGTATTTATGGCATGGTTATATCTTAATCCTGGAAAGCCTTTTTATTTTTAAAAATTGGGTCCTTCAATTGTTTGGGACAATGAATTTTGAGCTGAATTTTCTTAATAGCTTAGTGGCAATTCCAACCAGCCCCAAGTGGTGAAGTCTAGGGTTTTAGCTCGTTAACCTTATTTCACCCTCACTTTCTATTTAAGCTTATACTAGAGCTCTATCAATATGACAGCTAATTGAATTAAAAGCACCTTATTGTTCACACACTATGTTTGAAAACATTTGTAGTTTCTAAAGTCATTTTCTTGTCTAATCTTTTGTATAGCAAGAAGCCAAGTCCCTGACATATTCACAAGTCACAATAGCAAGGATTCTGGGTATAAATATATATATATATATATATATTTTTTTTTTTTCCATCTAGGCAGTAAAGTACCATAGAAATTCAAGAAATAACTTAGACAATGTCCAGGTCAAACATAATGCATGGGGAATTTGGCAGTGATGGCTGCCACAGCCATTAATTTGTGATACTAAAATTTTCAGCAATTGTTCCAAAGGGACATTTCACAAAAAGATTTATAGCTAGAAAGTGAAATCTCTTCTATGACATGAAACAGTTCTACTTCCATTACAGATCAAGAAATCACCTGCGCTATAAGGTACGTGAAATTTCTCAAAAGACTTGCGGCCATATCCTCAGCTTTATATCCTGATAGCTTTTTGTTACCATTGACCTTTCCAAAGCAAGAAGCAATGGCAGAAGCTGAAAGATTATGCTGTAATTGAAGAAATTGTAAGATCATCAATAGTATAGGGATATTACTAAAAATAATTGAGATACTATCTACACATAAGACCAGAAATCAATGTAACAGAACTATTGGTATACTGTAACATCATACAGAGGACAGGAATGATCACTGAACAGAAATAATGTCCTATATCTTTGAAATTATCCATCAAAGCAAACTTGCAGAAGTAAAGGTATAAACCATATAGGAAATCAGAAACAAACAGATTACAAGCTCATCTAGCAATAATAGATTCAACACTCAAAGCCATCACAATATTCGTAGCTGCAATCAAAGATCTTGTTTCTGAATTGATTAATCAAATTACGTACAGCAAGTAAAATCAAATATCTATTAACCCCGAGAAAAGGAAATGGGGTTCCTCCTCCCCTACCGAGTACACAAAATTGGAAAGGAACTAGATGAGTTTTATGTCCACCTTTTGATAATAAGCATGTGATGATATTTCATTGTTTTCTCCTTCTCACTATTTTTTTAGGTACCAAGAAGACTTTTTTTTTGGCACTCATGCTTTCCTTTGTTTTGGCACAAAACTAATTTGACAGCTTCAGATTTTACATAAAAAGAAATGGGACTTTCAGGGAAGAACAATATTCAAATTTCTGTTCTTTGTAACTTTTATATTTAAGTGTTTCCAGCATTTGGAATTATATAACAGTCTTTTCAATAAAGAAGCATTCACAAATACAAATAAACTTATCATTAATTCCAGAAGAACAAGAGGGAAGTTACAGCTTGACTATGCTCAAATCAACCAGGCAACAACAGACCCCATGACACATGTTGAAAAGAGGTATTGTTTATTCATGTTTAATGGCTACCAACGCGCATCATTTGTCATGATGCAGATATAAGATTCCGGGAAAAAGAAGAAGAAAGAAACAGCTTGGATTGTTCAATGCAAAGCCACCAGTAGACACCCTTTTGGCGAGAGGTCTTGTTCATATATGTTTTACAACTAATAACAAGGATTATTTTGCTTTGTTACCATATTTCTTTGTATTTGTTACCCCTTCAAATTTGCATGTTTGAAAAGCTTCAAATTTGCATGTTTGAAAAGTTAGAAATCACATCAATAAATTCTTTTTGTTGTCTAGGAGTCAATTAAACTATTCAGACAGCATTCATTAAGTTAATATCGTATTCAGTGGCCTTCCGGGTACCATCTCTTGAACCTTCACTTCCATAACTGAGTTTGAACTCTAAATCTAACCTGAAAAAGATGTCTCCAAAGAAGACGGACAAAAGGTGATGAAAGTGAGATAAATACTACTAATTAGATAGATTTTTATTCAATGAAATTTCTTTTTTGAAATGAAAGTAATGACATCTAAAACAATGAAATTGACCTCTTACTTCTCCTTCAATTTGGCTCCTCAACTATGGCTGAAGTGCTTAAAGTTAATGACTCATGAAATTCTAAAATGGCAGGGGAAAAAAAGATTGCATCTCAATAGATTTTGAAGACAAGAAGATAGCAAATGCCTAAATCTGGTTAGTGATAGGTTTTAAAGTAACTTCAAAGCAAAGACACGAACAACCAGGCAAGTATTTGTCCCCATCACTTTAAGGTCTTAGAAATGGCATAGATCCACCATGTAATAGTAGAGGGGATAAAAAATAAAAATAAAAAGGGAGAGAGAATAATTTAATTTCAAGCACATTCAGTTTGATTTTATAGTGTACATTACTAGACTATCTTTTTTAAGAAAAATATTTTTTCCATCCTTAAATTTTAAATGAAGTTCAATTTTAATCTCTAAACTATCAAAAGTTCTACTTTCATCCCTAAACAATTGAAAACATTGCATTTTATTTCCTTTTGTCCACCTCCATTAACTTTCGATCCTACATGTCTAACAAAATGCCTAGGTGGCATTACTTTTTTTACTTTTTGCATATTTTTAAAAGTAAAAGGAGGCAGGTTTGAAACCGTGACATGGGAATTAGGGAATGGACAAAGGTGCCATTTGACTACAAGCCCATTGGCCCCTAGGTGGGATTACTTGATTTGACATGAAGCACTAGAATGCCAAAATTATATATAAAAAAAACCTTAATATGACATGGACCAAAGCATTTTAAAAAAAAGGTGTTATGACAAGCAGCTTGACTTCATTTGTCGCTCAGCGATAACATTTATTTCTTTCTTGCATTTCCCACATTTTCTCAGCAATCAAACACAACATAAAATCAAAATTCACACACTTGATACAACCGTCTTTGGTTGCTAGAAAATGTGGGAAATGGAAGGATTTTTTTTTTCTTCTTATAGTCTTATCTAGCTGCAAAAGTTACATATCATAATCACCCATAAAACAAAAGGACAAGACGGTGCACACACAGAAACACGAAGAGAGTCTATGAGAATGAATGGAAGCAAGGAAATATAGAAAAATAAATAAAATCTACAACATATAGCATTAAGGTTATATTTTAATTGAATTAAGTTAATTTTTATATAGAGGTCCTAAGGTTCAATATTGTTACGGTATGCTTGATTTATGAAATTCTCGCTATAATTTTTCCAATGACTTGATATTGATTCAAAGTAACCTAGGTACTAACTTTTAATTTTTGTTTGGTGCTGAAACCCTAAGCGCTGATTCCTCAATTTATTTTATCTTATTGTTATTTTTACTTACAATTGAATTAAATCAGAATTTCATGTTGCATCAAATTACCTCAGGATAACCTGTATCCCCATAAATATCTCCAACTGTCAAATCCAGTGCTCGATTATCTCCGTGCTGACTGATTTCTAACAACTCATCATAACTAGTGAAAAAAGAAAGAAAGAAAGAAAGAAAGAAAGAAAAGAATTGAGGTCATGAGATTAAAAGCATAAGTAGACCGAAGAAAAATTACTTTCCTGTCTGAGTTATTGGACTACCTCTGGCAATTTGTTAGTAAACTTGCGAAACCAAAAATGGTGCCACCACCGAATTGAGTACCAGTTACACGTTCGAATTTTTTATTTCCAGTGACCTATGTGAGGTCAACATTTATGTATAATGAAAATATGCATTCTGGAATATAATAAAAAAATTAAAATGTGACAGAAGATTCAAAAGAAAAGGAATAGGAATTACCTTGATAATACTAACACCAGAACCTATATTTACAAGTAGGTAAGGAAATAAATCACAGTGATCAATGTTTACATATGTCTTCTTTCCACTAATGTGTGTGAAAGCTTCTTGGTCAATTTCCTGCTAGAGAAAAAAAAAATCGAAAGTAATTTTATTGAATGAAATCATTTGAATGGCTAAAAGAGTATGGGCATCACATACCAATGCAATGCATATATACATTATCAAATTCAGGAATCTACTTTAAGCAATGGGCATCAGTGTTTCAGAAATTGACTTAAGTATCAAAAGAAATATAGTTCCATGAAAGGCACTTGAAAAGAATAAGTATGAATGAAAAGCTTGAAGACATAAAAATTAAATTTAACATTTATAAAAGAAATTTTGATTTTATTTTTCTCAAAGATAGGTTCAAATATTAAAACATATAACTAATGCTGCACAGAGAAAAGACAAAAATAAAAAAATAAATAAATAAGAAAGAAGGAGTTAATACTGTCTTGTTCCTAAGTATTCTCCAAAAATGCCTGTGAAACCATTCACAATAAAGATATCTGAGACAAAAGTCGCAAAGCATCTACTTGATAATTCTTTCCCCTCAAAATTCTCAAACCGATTTCCACAAACCAACAGTCATGACCAACTGGGTGTCCTCACTTTATAATCTCCCTCTGTTATCTCCAGCCCACATAGATAAATATAAATTTCACACATTCCTTAGAGACAAAGAGAAAAAATCACAAAAGGATTTTCCCAGATTCTCTTTATCTCCTGAGGTTCTGATGAGCATTGTTATGCAGAATTGAATGAGGGAATGAAGGAAAGTGAGATTAAAGCGGATCTCATTAGAACAATTTGAAACCACAATGCATGTAGAAAAGATCCAAGGAAACTCAACAGAAAATCATCAAATCACCATAAGGGATGTTGGTGCAATTTTACCTGTAGTAAGAAATTAGCACCAGCAACAGTGCTAGCTATTTCGTCCACTATAGCAAAAGTAATGTCGAGTCTATCTCTGAAAATATCAGCATATTTATATGCTCCACCACCTGTGGCCTGTGTGAATAGGAATAGTAATTAAAAAAAAAAAAGTTATACAAACAAGGAATAAAGTTCCAAAAACCATATTAGTAGTATTTACTAAAATCAGTTGCAACTGGGTAGCAATATAATGGGAATGTAAATATTAAGATTTCAATATAATTATCTTCTGTTAATTTAAAAAGAAATATTGTCAGAATTGGCTAAATTCATCCCTCAAATGCAAGGTTAATTATCAAAAAGAATTTGATTAGTTATTGAAGAGATTTTACAAGGATTGGAAAGTGGTTCTCCTCAACTCTTCAATCAAAAGTAGCATGCATGTGAAATAACGTTTCAGGGTATGAGTTAAAAAATCAATTATCAACGAATTTCACAAATGGAAAGACATTAGTAGAATAACAATTAACGGGAAAATCAATCCTTCACAAAAATTTAGCAAAACCAAAAGCACAAATAAGACACTTCACCCTTCCATTATCAACACCTAGCGAGCTATGCATATTTATATTTCAAGGGGTGGTGCAAGCAGAACCCAATAAATCTGAAGTAGTTCAGAGAAATAAAGGAAAAACTTATTACTTCTTCCCCATAAAGCTTACAGACCTTGAACTGGAAAAACAAAAATAAAGCTCAAGTGCTTCTTGGGAAAGAACTTTTAGACCCAGTTTGCCTTTTATCTATAAAAGTCAGTTCCTGCACTGAACCTTGCAACTCTATCTGCTTTTCTCCTAGTTACAAGGTCAATAGGAACCTATATCTAGATTTCTAAAATCTAAAGTAAAAAAGATTACAATGCCCATAGTGAAATTTTCGCCAAGTATCTATAGAAGATCTCCATAAAACATTACTTCACTGACTAATGAGACCCATCATGTAAATACTATTGGGTCAGTTCATGAGGAAACACTAAATTCCCTTACAAACCTCCGATATCTCCTATCACAATCAGATTATTTTCCTTTTCTCAAATCGCTCTCTCACCACTCTTCTTTTCTCTCCTTCAAACCTAATACCTCATTCTTGACAACTTAATTAGTATCATCAAAACTACTTTTAACATGTGGTGAGAATGTGAGACGGAACCTCAGGCATATCTCATGTTATGTGGTTCTAAAGCAATGAACAAAAATATTTTTTTTTGGGGGGGGTGGGGGGGGGGGGGTGTGGGAGAGATGTGTACAAAATTGTTTCTTTCTGCCTATATAGGCTAAATTCATCAATCAGATGAGGACAAATATCAACTATACAGAGAACAGTTCATGGAGATGAAACAAAAAAAAAAAATGGAAGTAGACTAGGAGGGTCATGTCCTAATGTATTACTAATTGTCTTCCTTGTTTTGTGGTTGATAGAACAATAAACTCCTACATTCCAGTTTTCATCAACCTATCAAAGAAAAAAAAAGAGAAAAAAAAAAAAAAAAGAGATATCTAAGATAAGGTAAAAAAAATCACCAAACATACAGAGACTTGGTCTCCCATGAAAAAAAGCTGTGGGGTTTGGAAAGAATCAATGATGTTCATGCTAAAAAACGCAATACTTGAAAGTAGTCTGAGATTTTTTTTTATTTTTTATTTTGGTTTTTTGGTTCCAACTATTCAGCATGAGAGAACCCAAAAAACAGTTACCATAATGCTTATTGGTCAACTTGGTTATGATTAATAAACTAGCATGGAAACACTAAGAAAAATCCTAAAAGGATAGTAGATAAAAGCAAACATTAACAAATAAGTTCAAGCAAGGTTCATGTTACATCAAGAAATCAGGAGTGATATTGCTAAAAAAACAAGCAGCAATTGATATAGCTTCAGTCCAAGAAGAATCAAAGAACATCCAAAGAAAATAAGAAGGCACTGAAGCCTATAATCTTTGGTTTTTTTGTAACTGACATAATCATTTTAATCCCTATGTTTAAGTAATAGAAAGTTATAATGCCATATGCATTGCTGCACTTCAGCAGAATACAGACACATATGAATGAGCCATCAACTCTGCAAGATTTGTTGCTTGGAGAATAGTAACCTATTGGTGAAACTTTGAAAATGTGTTTGTGTGTGGGTGTGTGTATGTTTGTGTACCTAAGAATGGTATAATTGTTATGGCAAACTTGACAAAGTACTAGAATCAAAGTTCTAATATGCCAACACTCTCATCCAAGTGAACAGTGATGAAAGGCAAGATACTATAGTCATAAAGGAAAGATACTAGTTCTGCATATAGAACATAAAATGTCATTAAAATTTTCTCTAAGATTTTATATGAGGCATCTCAGGCAACTTCCCTTACTAGGGAACTATGGACTGAATTATGTTATGGCATTCTAGAACATTTGAAACTAAACGATTTTGCTTCTCAGTTGTATTACTCTACTCAAGCATTAAAAAACATGTGATTTCAGTGAGAATAAGAAAAAAGTATAACGCAAGGAACACAATTAATTTTATTTCATAATTTATTATTTTTTCACGTCATTTTTGAATTTTGAACATGTTTTCTTTTTTAATTTGATCTGTAATGTTGAGGATTTTATAGGATGTTTTTCAGCCTATCAAAAAGAGTCTCTAGCAATAATTTGAGACTTGGCAATACAAATTTAACTTTTCTGATTGGGGAATGTTTCTCTTGCTTGTGGTCATTCCAAGCACCCTTAGGCCTTAGGTGGTGAAGCCTAAGGTTTTCAGGCAAAGTTTGGTGGTGAAGCTTAAGATTTGTTCGTTCTATCTTATTTTCCCTTATTTCTATTTTCCAAACTAATTTCTGCTGCATCAGAGAAATTTCCACAGAAGTTTGGCAATGTCTACAAAGTACAAACATAAGAAGACAATATTCATCAAACTATTGCACACACAGAACAAGTCCAAGCATGAAGTTTACCTTAATAGTCATATTTTTGTGAAATCCATTTGGTTGCACATCTGAACTCTCTCCTGAAAAAGAAAAATTTATCAACTTTAAGAAACTATACACATTGTAAGACCAACTATCAAAATAGGTTAATATCATCATCACAAAAAGTTGCAAAAAAGAAAATCAAAAGGGTTCAAGGTTAACAAACACAATTGCTAATTTTATAGTTTGATTTTGAAAGTGGCGGGTTCCAGTTTGCTAAACTAGTAAAGTCTATTATCGTTGAATAAAAAATTTGGAGTTCAAAGTTCAAAACCCGCTTGCACCAAAAACCAATTGGCCTACTGGTTTGACTATAAAGAGAAATGATCACAGGTTGGATGCCATAGGTTGAAATTCTATCTAAAAACTATAGTTTGAAAATGGTAACCATACCAGCAAAAACGAGGCGTTGAGAGTGAAGAAACTGAATCCATTGATTGAGAAATTTAGTCTCAAACTTAACGAAATGTAGGGTCCCATCAAGAGTGTGGCACTCTATTGCACCATCGCTGCAGCTTGTCATGCACTTCTTCTTCTCCCTTACAAGGTATACTATTTTTACAAGGGTTCCTGAACTCAGAAACAAAAGCCAGTACCAAAAAAAAAAGTTAAGACTTTCATATTTAGAAAACAAAACAGGGAATCTAGCAATAAGAAAAAGCATTTCAAAAACCAATAATTAAAGCAAATTATTACCTCCAATATCTACAGATATAAGGGAGCTGTCATTATCAATGGGAAGTTTGGGAAAAAGTAGTGTTGGATTTTGGTGATTGAATGGTTGCTGCTGAGTGATTAGACCATTGAATCTAAACCCCTCCACCTCCTCTAGTTGTTGACACTTGGAGCGTTCCATGGCAATGTACCTACACTAAAAAAATTCTGTATTGTGGATTTGAGAATTTTTTAGATATGTTTAGGATTGAATTTGAACCGATGGCGAATGATGATCAAACTAAAATACCAATTGATTTTTGGAGTTTGAATATGGAACCCAGTTCTCATATTTACAACAAAAGACTTCACGCAATCTTTCTAACAACTTGTTCAGATATGTACAACAAAAGATTTTACCGAACACTTGTTGGATATGCCGTTATTTGGATTGGGAGGAGCTACTGGCCAAGGAATGGGCCCTACACAATCTTTCTTTCTTTTTTTTTGGGTGGTTCTTTGTATTTTTCTTTTCTTTTTTTCTTTTTTCTTTTTTTTTTCTCTTTTTTTGGATTTTTTTTGTAAGGTTGAATTTTATCAACCATTTTGTTGGTTTTATTCCGTGCCAATTTGCTTATATTTCAGCACTTAGAACCCTGTATTTAGGTGGGAATCACGTAAGGGTAATGTGCGAGAGAATATGAAGAAATGCTCAAGACTGTGTAGCAGAACAAGGACTCGCGACTGGATCTCGCTGGTGTCTCGCGACTGGCAAGTCGCCAGATGTTGCACACGAGTGAGGCGTGCAGAGTAGAACTCGCGATTGGATCTCGTTGGTGTCTCGCGACTAGCAAGCCGTCAGAAGATGAACCGTCGTGCCAGCTGGTGCACTATAGGACAAAAATTCTAGTTTGGCAGTTCAGTTAGTTCGCGGCTTGAACTCACGACTCAGTCAAGCCGCGAGGCCAAGCCTCCAGCCAGCTCTGTTTTGAAAAACTGACTCGTCGCATTCCAAACACCCACTAGTATATATACCCCTTATACCCACGAAATGTAGAAAGCTTCTAAAGAGAATTTTGAGAGAGAAACCCTAGAGAAAAACAAGATCGACTCATCCACAATCTTTACGTTGTGACTCTTCAAATTTCTCTACTCTCACCCTCTCTATTGTTAGATCCTAGAGAGGTACATTACCCAAATTCTTTTCTCACCATACCCATACCTGTGAGAAGGCTCTTTGGTGCATTAGGAAGCAGTTAGGAAGGAACCAATTTGATATTGGTAGATGCTATAGACTAGTAGCGGAATTCGGTAAGCTAAAGAAGACAAAAGCTCGGCGCAATTTCGTTGGAGTAAGAAGCTTGGAGGGCTTAGGTACATTGGGTAGATTAGGCTTGGAGGGTCTATTGCTGTCCTTGTATCCCAACTTGATTCTTTAGTGGATTATTGACCGCTTGGAGGGCGGTAGAGAGGTTTTACGCCGAGAGCTTCAGTTTCCTCTTCGATAACACATCGTGTGTTGTCCTTGTGTTTGCATCTCTCTTCCCTTAATTTTTGTCATTTAATTTCTGCTATGGATGTGATTTTAAATGGCTTAGATTGTTTATCATTTTTGTTTTAAGCTTTTGTTCATTTCCCGCACGTACATCGTTTGATATAAAGCTTGAATTGGTAATTTGTTATTTGGGGGTCAAAACGTTCATAGTGTTTTATACGCTATTTGAACTTTCAATTGGAATCAGAGCAAGTGCACTTGCTGTGGTTTAACTACCTTTGTGCGATCCTTAACCCCTGTGCTTTGGTCGTTGCTGTGAAAATGACTATGCTGAAGTGTGGTTTAAGTGCTTGTAATAATGACTCTGTGAGTATGTTTGAAAGGCGTTCTAACAATGAACTCTTAGAGTTATTAAAAACAAAGACACATGCTAGGATGTTTATTCACATGCTGAAATATTTTGAATATAAGAGTGAATGTTTACACAATAGTCTTTGTGAGTCTAACTCTTTAATTGAGAAGTATAGAAGAAGAAATAGACTTCTGTGTGAGAAGGTTGAAAATCTGAGAAGTAAAATTCAATCTAACGAAAGCATGAAAAATGAGGATAAATTTTTATTTGAAGGTCAAGAATGCCTGTCCCATGCTTGCTTATTTGTGCACACCTCTTTGAAGGTATTTAATTCATGCCTATGGTCTCTTGATAGTGGCTGTTCTCGACATGTGACAGGTGATAAATCACTGTTTAAGTCACTCAAAGAGAAGGTTGATGACTATGTGACTTTTGGTGATGGAAGTCATGCTCAAGTACTCGGCAAAGGGACTGTTGAGATACCTAAATTACCTCTATTGAACGATGTCTTATATATCAAAGGACTGAAGGCAAATCTCTTAAGCATCACTTAAATATGTGATGAGGACTTCCTTGTTCAATTCTTAAAGAAGGGGTGCATAATCATTAATGAAGAAGGGATTCAGGTCTTGGAGGGAAATAGAACTACCGGTAATTGTTATGGAGTAGTTCCTACAACACCCATTTCGTGTAGAAGTGCACGTGTCGACATGTTGGAACTTTGGCATCACAGATTTGGGCATGCAAATTTCAAACAGGTAGCCAAAGTGTCTAAACTTGAAGCGGTTGAGGGTCTCCCAAAATTTGGAAAGGTGGAGAAGACTATTTGTGGTGCATGCCAAATGGGAAAGCAAACAAAGGCTAGTCATCACAAAGTGAATGCGATTGCTACCTCACGTTGTTTAGAACTTCTTCATGTTGATCTAATGGGACCTACAAGAACTGAAAGTCTAGGAGGAAAGAGGTACATTATGGTCATTGTTGATGATTTCTCAAGGTACACCTGGGTTGAATTTCTTAGAGAAAAATCAGAAACATGTGAGAAATTGGAGATTCTTTGTAAAAGATTACAAAACAAAAAAGGAGTTTCTATTGTCAAGATAAGGAGTGATCATGGCAAGGAGTTTGAGAATTCACAATTTGAGTCATTTTGTGAAAAGAATGGCATTAAAAAGGAATTTTCAGCCCCCAAAACTCCTCAACAAAATGGGGTAGTTGAAAGGAAGAATCAAGTGATTCAAGAAATGGCAAGAGTCATGCTTTTAAATAAGCAAATTTCTCAAAAGTTTTGGGCAGAAGCCGTGAACACTTCATGTCACATTGGTTATAGAATATTCTTCCGAGTGGGAATAGAGAAGACAGCCTATAAAATTTGGAAAGGAAAGAAGCCTAGAGTGAAGTACTTTCAAGTGTTTGGAAGCAAGTGCTACATTCTAAATGACAGGGAGAACCTTGGGAAGTTTGATGCTAAAAGTGATGAAGGCATTTTTCTTGGGTATTCTACTACAAGCCGGGCATATAGAGTTTTCAACAAAAGAACCAAGACCGTAATGGAGTCCATCAATGTAGAAATTGATGATACCTCAACTAAGGTAGAGATGATAGATGATAGAGAAGGGCCAAACACCAAAACTCCCACTGTTGAAGTCGAAGCTCTTGATATAGAAGTTGAAGGAACTACACCGGAAAAGGAATCGACTCCCGTGAGCTCAAGAGTGGACACAAGATCAATGCTAAGGACATCTAGTCCTTTCACTCCTCCGGAAGTTCATCCTCCCATCTCTCGGAATGATGAAGTTTCCACATCAAAGAAGCCATTCTCAAGAGTGTCTACGAACCATCCTGAGAGCAACATCATCGGGTCTTTAAAGGAAGGTCTTCGCCTCAAAAAGGGCAACAAACTTTTGGCCAATCATGTCACATTCCATTGTTACCTTGCCCAATTTGAGCCGAAAAAGGTAGAAGAAGCTCTCCAAGATGAAAATTGGGTTAAGTCCATGCATGAAGGCTGAATCAATTTGTAAGAAATGATGTATGGGAACTTGCCCTCAGGCCTGAAAATGTTCATGTCATCGGCACCAAATGGATCTTTAAAAACAAGACAGATGAAGATGGAGAGATTATCCGGAATAAATCTCGATTAGTGGCTCAAGGATACACTCAGGTAGAAGGAGTCGATTTTGATGAATCTTTCGCACCAGTGGCAAGACTTGAGTCTATTCGAATCCTTATGTCGATTGCATGTACTATGAACTTCAAACTCTACCAAATGGATGTAAAGTGTGCATTTCTAAATGGATACCTGAATGAAGAAGTGTTCGTTGAACAACCCAAAGGATTTGAGGATCCTCACTTCCCTGATCATGTGTTGAGATTGAAGAAAGCCCTTTATGGCTTGAAACAAGCTCCTAGAGCTTGGTATGATCGACTTACCCATTACCTCCTGGAAAGAGGGTTCAAACGAGGGTATGCTGATCGGACTCTATTTGTCAAGAATGATGAAGATTATCTTCTTGTAGCTCAAGTGTATGTTGATGACATAGTATTTGGAGCTACCATTGATGATTGGGCCATAGAATTCTCTGAGGAGATGAAGAAAGATTTTGAAATGAGTATGGTAGGGGAGCTTACATTTTTCCTAGGTCTTCAAGTCAAACAAAAGAAGGAAGAGATATTCATTTCACAAGAAAAGTATGCTAGAAATATTGTCAAGAAGTTTGGCCTTGAATCCAAAAAACATGCCACCACTCCCATGAGTTCGTCTACAAAACTAAGTGTTGATACTTCTGGAATAGAAGTGAGCCCAACCTTGTATAGGAGTATTATTGGGAGTCTACTCTATCTCACCGCTAGTAGACCGGATATTGCATTTAGCGTTGGTGTTTGTGCTAGATATCAGGCTACTCCAAAGGAATCCCACTTGACTGCAGTGAAGCGAATCACACGATATGTCAATGGAACTCTGGATTATGGGCTATGGGATTCTAAGGATTCAAATGCTTGCCTTGCAGGTTATTCGGATGTAGACTGGGTTGGCAGTGTAGATGACTGAAAGAGTACTTTAGGGGGCTGTTTCTACCTTGGTAACAATCTGGTCTCTTGGATGAGCAAGAAACAAAACTCTGTGTCTCTCTCTACAGCTGAAGATGAATACATAGCCATTGGAAGTTACTGCACACAACTTCTTTGGATGAAGAAGTTACTTCATGATTACGGGATTCCTCAAGATACTATGTGTGTTTTCTGTGATAACACCAGTGCCATAAATCTTTCAAAGAATCCAGTTCAGCATTCGAAGTCAAAACACATAGAGATACGTTATCACTTCATCCGAGATATGGTGGAGGATAAAGTGGTGTGTCTTGAATTCATATACACAGACAATCAAAAGGTGAACATCTTTACCAAGCCTCTCGATGGTCCATGGTTTGAATCACTCTGTAAGACCATTGGAGTTGGAACAATTCCTTGACTCTCTTGTGTGTTGTGTGTTTTATCTCTCTATTGCATCATACTCTCTCTATTGTTGGACACACTCACTTGTTGGCTATTTGTATAGCCGGTTTTGTTTGTTTATTAGTACTTTAAATATATTTGTTTGCTCTTTGTGATCAATCTTATCTTCTTTTGTGTCAAAAATCCAAAAATACATAAAAAGTAAAAAATCCAAAAAGGTTGATCAATTTTGATGAGTTTTTGTCTTAAACTTGTTTTGTCTTGTACCTTTGTGCAAATGGTTTTATGCACCTAAGAGCATAGCTTGTTTCATTTGCACTCATATCATTGTGGGAGTAGTCTTGAAATCTATGTGATTGTTGTAAATCGATCTTCAAACTCGTCATGAATGATTAGTCAATGGTTTTGTTGATCTTGAAACATGCATAGACTTGTGTCTATATATCTTCCTACTCTTTATTTTATTGTTTTTGCTTAATGAGCTCAACAAATGTAAATCTCAAAATAAAAAGAGATGAAGAGCTACAAAAACCTGTCGCACATACTAGTATTTGACTAGGAAAAAGGGAAAGCGACTCAAAATATAATACATGATGCCCAAAAAGCCAAAGGCTATCTCATCAAATTGAAATATCAAAAATTTTCAGGCATCGTTCTCCAAAATGAGATGTTATGATTCAAAAAGATCAATTGAAATATTGAATATGGAGCCAAATGAAAAGTTTCAATGTTATGTTATCAAGTTTTTATGGGAGGTCATATATGCATATTTTTATAATTGAAATGGGTCACATTATCTAGTCCTAATTGCGTATGCCTTGATTAAATTGATCATTGAAGCTCCATATTAGACTAAGGTCTATCTCATTAATGATATCCACACACATCACACTTGTCTATGTTCAATCCTTCATATCAATCGGCCGATTTTTACTTCCCCCCCAGTATATGATAACTTGAATCCAGATGAGGAATTACTTCGGGATGCACTTGGAAGAAATCTGGAATTCTCCTAAAATGGAAATTCAGTCAAGGTCTCCTCTCTCTCTCTTTAGAATTACAGGTGCTAACAATAATCATGTTCCACAATCTCTACCCTCTCTCCAGCACAGGGTTCATGAATCTCGGTAAAGCCTTGTTCCTTCATCATTTGATCACAGACGAAGAGATCAATATCTGTGCTCACATTTTTCATATCTTGTGCAAAACTTCTGCAAGAACTGAATCTCAGAACTGTGTTCCTTTTTGTCGTCTCATTTCAAGAATATTGAAACTCAAAGGCCTCCATCCACTGCCAAATGAGACTCCTTACCTAACGCCTTGTCCAATCAACATTCGTACATTCAACGCTAGCATTAGTCATAGCCGAAAAGGAATCAAAACAGAAACTCCAGATTCTTATCATAGCTCACGCTCTAGCTCATCCTCCCATGACGAGAAGCTAGACAACATTATGGCCTCTGTCTATGATTTAAGCACCAAGACATACGGCCTTGCCTCTCTTCTACATTATCACAACGTCTGGTGTGATACGAAGTTCACTTCTATTCAAACCCAGTTGGATGAGATTCAGCGGAAGCTAGAAGAAAAATATGGACTAGCTATTCCATGACAAAAAGGGGGAGAAGATGATGATAGAGGGAGTATATTGAGAGGGGGAGGAAAAGCTACATCAAAGGGGGAGTTCTTATGTTTAAATTACTTTACTTCTTATTAGCTTTAGTTTTTATTTTGTACCTTGCTTTTTGTAAGCGTATTTTGTACCGTTTGCTTTTGTGGCGTTTGGTTATGATTTGTACCCTTGCTTTGTAGCTAGTACTTTTTGCTAAATGTTATGCATTTACTTTTAGTACATCACTCTTGTGCCCTTTGTTGGATTTGTATCCTTAATGCAATTACCTTGTGTTTTTGCATTGGTTGAGTGTTGGACATGTAAATGATACTTTGCATTGAGCTTATTAGATTACATGTCCAGATGTTCATTCCACGTGCGAATGAGCATTGTGATCACTATTTATAGTGATTGTTTGTTTTTTTTTTTTGTCAAGCATGCTTTATTGCTTTAATCCTTTTGCTTGATCGCATTGTGCTTGCTTCATATGCAATACAAGTTTTTTCTGCATACAACGATCTTATTGTGTGGTTGCTTTTTCAGGAGATACTTGTACTTATGATTCAAGAGCTGTAAAATTCTAGAGTTAGGTGTGAGTGAGTTTTGTTCAACTGTTCCCAACTCACGTGTTAAGTCTAGAGTTTGTTGTAGGGTTTTGTCACGGAATAGCCAAAATGGGAGATTGTAAGGTTGAATTTTATCAACCACTTTGTTGGCTTTATTCCGTGCCAATTTGCTTGTATTTCAGCACTTAGAAACCCAATATTTAGGTGGGAATCATGTAAGGGTAGTGTGTAAGAGAATGTGAAGAAATGCTCAAGACTGTGCAGCAGAACAGGGACTCGCGACTGGATCTCGTTGGTGTCTCGCGACTGGTAAGCCGCTAGAAGATGAACCGTCATGCCAGCTGGTGCACTACAGGACAAAAATTCCAGTCTGGTAGTTTAGTTAGTTTGCGGCTTGAACTCGCGACTCAGTCAAGCCGCTAGGCCAAGCTGCCAGCCAGCTCTATTTTGAAAATTGACTCTTCGCATCCCAAACACCCACCAGTATATATACCCTTTATAACCACGAAATGTAGAGAGCTTCTAGAGAGAATTTTGAGAGAGAAACCATAGAGAAAAACAAGATTGACTCATCCACAATCTTTACCTTGTGACTCTTCAAATTCCTCTACTCTCACCTTCTCCATTGTTAAATCCTAGAGAGGTACATTACCCAAATCCTTTTCTCACCATACCCATACATGTGAGAAGGCTCTTTGGTGCATTAGGAAGCAGTTAGGAAGGAACCAATTTGATATTGGTAGATGCTATGGACTAGTAGCGGAATCCGGTAAGCTAAAGAAGACAAAGGTTTGGCGCAACCTCGTTGGAGCAAGAAGTTTAGAGGGTTTAGGTAAACTGGGTAGATTAGGCTTGGAGGGTCTATTGCTGTCTTTGTATCCCAACTTAATTCTTTAGTGGATTATTGACCGCTTGGAGGGCGGCGGAGAGGTTTTACGCTGAGGGCTTCGGTTTCCTCTACGATAAGACATCGTGTGTTGTACTTGTGTTTGCATCTCTCTTCCTTTAATCTTTGTCATTTAATTTATGCTATGGATGTGATTTTAAATGGCTTAGATTGTTTATCAATTCTGTTTTAAGCTTTTGTTCATTTTTCGCACGTACATCGTTTGATATAAAGCTTGAATTGGTAATATGTTATTTAGGGGTCAAAACGTTCATAATGTTTTATACGCTATTTGAACTTTCATTTTTAACTAATCTTAAAATTTGAAAAAAAAAATAGAGGAAGGCTAGAATGAATTTTGAGAAGGATACATATAAATTTTTTTTTCTCAAGTCACTAAATTTTAGTATGATTTATGATTTTTTTCAACACTATTTCAGCAATATTCATGAAAACCTGAAATATTCATGAAAACTTTTAAAAGTAAGTGTGCCTTAGCTTTGCCACCAAACATATTTGCTTCAAGATAATATCAATGAATCCACCGGAAGATAAAAGAAGAATTTTTCAGAAATTTTATTAATGAGAAAACCGCAATGCCTTAGAGGCTACAATTTTAGAAAATGAACCCTAAAACTACCAACTGTATTCCTTAAGATGGCTAGAAGACATTGAAAATTGTAATTTGTGCTAGGAAAATTGACCAAAAAATGCATAATTGAGAAAATTACAAAATCAAATTTTGATAAAAACGACTAATTAAAGGCCTGTGTAAAGGAATTTGTTTGAAAAGCAATGTAGGTCATCGCTGATCTAATAGTTAATGAGTTTTGATCCTCATGATTATTCCCTTCATCTCATTAAATTTCACGCCAATGATTTCCTCTAGTACTTTGCTACTCTAGTACTTTGCTACTATTTGGATTTCTTGCGTGTTGTCTCCTAGTGATCTCCCTATACAAAGAAAGTTTGTATTGTTTGTTCTACATCAATAAACTTTTGTACATGGCTAATCAAAATTAGTTCTTTTCTATATATTTCTCCTAATGTTTTTAAGTTTTCTTTGGCAATACTGATGGACTAATAATCAGAGAATTTGCATGACATGATATTTGTTAGGTTCTAAGAATTAGGAACTAATGTATTAGAACTTCAATTTGTAATGTTGGCAAACCATGATCAAAACAATGTTTAGTCTTGTGTTAGACTTGCTCAAAGTATGGCTCTTAATGTAAAGTTGGAATCAAGTTTTATGCAGAATTCACTGTGCACTTTCTGCCTGACTCGATCGATCGAAAATTAGACTCGATCGATCGAAAGTCGTGCAGATTGATTTTCTGCAGAATTTTTCAACTTAGCCCTAGCCCATTTAATGTATAGGATTTTATGTTTTGCCCTAAGTATATAAGGGAAAACCCTAACCACGTTTTTAGAGTTCTGTTTTGCTGTGTTTGTGAATCTCATTGTGAGATCTAGAGGTGTTTGCCTTCACATACACGTAGGGTTTACAAACTCAAGACTTATGTCAAAATCTTGGTAAATCATTCAGTTGCAGAATCAAAGATCTTAAAGAAATACAAGCAGGTGCGCTTGTGGATTGTTGAAGAATTCAAGAAAGAAGGAGTCCGTGGATCTCGGAGCTACCATGGGGTCGTGGTAGCAAGTTTCCTACACTTAGGTAGCAATAGGATGTTAGTGGTCTAAGTGTAAAATTCAATTCTTTCATAGTGGATTCAGTTTTACCTTGAGGATAGCTAGGTTAAATCCTCCCCAGGTTTTTTACTGGTTTATTTTTCCTGGGTCATACGATCTTTGTGTTCCTTATTTTCTGCTGCTTTATTGTTTTTGTTTATTTTGTGTTAACCTAGATTTAATTAAATTACCTAAGTTAATCACTTGGCTAATTCTCTAGGTTAATCTGTTGGGTTTAAGGGGTCTAAACGAACTGACAAGTGGTATCAGAGCGGGTAGCTCTTTTGTGTTTGATCCTTTGATCTTTAGCTAATCCTTGACCCCTGTTGTCATGGAACATGGACACTCTCTTGTTGTTCCACCTCACTTTGACGGAAACAACTATACTTATTGGAAAGTAAGGATGAAAGCATTCCTGAAATCCATTGATGAGAGAGTTTGGAATTCCGTTGAGTACGGATGGGAAAAGCCCACTACTCCTGTGAGTGAGTGGCAAACTTCTCAAAAGGAGGCAGCCGCTTTCAATAGCAAAGCTATGAATGCTATTTTTAATGCTGTTTCCATGGAGGAATTTAAGAGAATATCTAATGTTGAGGTTGCTCGTACTGCTTGGAATATCCTCCAGACTGTGCATGAAGGCACAAAGGCAGTTAAGATAAATAAATTGCAGCAACTAACTACTAGATTTGAAAGCATTAGAATGAATGATGATGAATCTTTTGATGAATTCTATGCTAAATTGAATGATATTGTTAATTCTGCTTATAATTTGGGTGAAATCTATGATCAACCTAAAATTGTTAGGAAGATTCTTAGATCTTTGACTGAGGATTTTAGACCCAAAGTGACTGCCATCACTGAGAGCAAGGATGTGGACTCCATCCCTGTTGATGAACTTGTAGGATCTCTTCAGTCCTATGAGTTAGACCTCCCTAAGACTAACAAATCCAAATCAATGGCTCTTAAGTCTGTTGATGATGTTGAGGATGGTGGATTTGATGATGAACTCTCTGCTACAGAGATTGCCTATCTTGCCAAGAATTTTAGAAACTTTCTTAGGAACAATAACAGAAGGGCAAGAGGCAAGAACACTGTTGAACCTAGAAATTTTAGGAAGAATGATCCCACTAAGGTCAATAACACTGAAAAACCTAAGGAGAAAGTAGGTCAGTCTTCTAATAATTCTTTGAGACAACAATGTTATGGTTGTCAAGGGTATGGTCATTTGAAATCTGAATGTCCTACATACTTGAGGTCTAAGGGTAAAGCTATAGCTGTAACCCTTAGTGATGATGAAGTTTCTGACAATGAATCCGCTAGTGATGAGGATGGAAACTTCATTACTTTCACTGCTGCTACTGTAGTTAATGAAAGCATGTCTGTTGAAGAGAACCCTTCTGATGGGGAACTCTCTGAGGATGCAGATTTACAGGAAGCCTACAATAAACTTTGCAAAGTTGCTGCAAAGGATACCATGAATTTTGAGTTAGGCTTGAAGAAAATTGCATCTTTGGAACTTGAAAAGAAAAATTTACTTGTGAAATTGTTTGATGCAAATGAGCTTTTGAATAATGTGAAAACTGAGAACATGCTTTTACTTGATAAAGTTAAATGTTTGGAACTTGATTTATCTGTTGCTAGAGAACAAACTAATAGGTCTGCAAGCTCCAAACTTGATCACATGCTGAGTATTCAAAAGTCTCCTTCTGATAAAACTGGTTTAGGTTTTGAGGAAAGTATTTCTGTGCTTGAACCTTCTTACACTAAATTTGTTCCCTCTTCTGAACCTCCTAAGAGTGAGATTGTCAAACCCTTGGTGAGTGAACCTGTCAAATCTGTTGATGTAGCTCCACCTAGGAAGATTAGGGTTGATCTTTAAGCTTCTCATTCTAGAGCTTCTACTTCTACTAAGGGCAAGTTGCATGATAAGCCTGCATGGGCTTGTCATTTTTGTGGAAAACCTGGACATATTCGTCCAAATTGTTTTAAATTGCAAGGTGCGAAGCGTGCAAATAAAACTAAAGTACCTGTGCTCCAAGCACATGATCCTATGGTACTTATTGGTGAATTGGTAAAGGCGTTAAACCTTTATTCCAATCCTGGAGTTGCTCAGAATTCTAATGTGAATCATAACTCCAATGCAAGAGTTGCATCTAAAAGGTTTTGGATGCAAAAGGCTCAATCTAATTGAGTCTGTCTGACATGGTCCTTGTGCTTCACTGCTCTATCTTTGGTGACCTTTGTTTCTAGGATTTGCATTGCATTACATTCATGCATTTCATTTTAGGATGTTTGTTTCTTTGATATATATAAAAAAAAAAAAAAAAAATTTGCAAATTGTGTTTTGCTATTTTTTTTCTTAAATTTGAAGGCAAGGTTGGTCAATCAAATTTTGCATGACATGCTTATGTACCTTGTTTAGCTTTGATGCACTTATGTCTATTGCACTTTACTAGCTAAAGTTTTGTTGTGCATGTTGTGTGGGAAGATGCTATATTTGTTGATCACATAATCTTGATCTTGAAGTCTTATGTCTTTGATTGTTGGACTTGATCTTATTGAGAAAGGCATAAATAACCATCTCACCACTGTTTATTAGCCAATCATGAACACCTTAGTGCATATCGTAAGATTTTATGTTCGAGAAAGTGTAGCACATGCACAAAAAGAACATAAGGTGTAGCCTCTATTAAAATTGGTGTGTACATTATTGGGCTATAATAATCTCACAAATTCAAATAAAATTGGTGTGTACATTATCCCGGCTTTTATTAAGTTTCTAATCAATTAAATTGAATAATGAGGCAAATCAAGAAACTTACATGGTTGCAAGCTTTTATTCTAGGAGATGTGAGAGTTATATGATGTAACTCTTTAAGTAATAGTCTCTTTCAATTTCATGTGATGGATTTTGTAGAAATTGTGATGATCAATATGTGCATATCACCTCACTTGTTTCTCATGCTTATGCTAGTTGCACACACTACACAAGTTATTCTTTGCTAAACTGTGTACATGTTATTGTGTGTGTTTTTGGTCTGACCAACCAAGTTTGAAATTTTCTGAAAATTGTTGCAAAACATGTTTGCTTGCTTGATTGGTTGAGGAAGATTATGAGAAAAGCTTAATCTGAGAGATCTGGGTTGAAAACATGGGTTTTTGGAAAAACATTTCATCTCATACTCATGCATCTTTTTCATAAAAGTTGATGCTTTGAGGAGTTTTTGAGCTAATTTGATTCTATTTTCAAAAATTCAATTTTTCCAGATTTTCGATCGATCGAGTCTGTTTTTCGATCGATCGAAAATGTTTTTAAAATCCCTCTAAAGTCTCTGTGTGTTTCGATCGGTTCTCGATTGATACTGGATCAATCGAAGGATTTTCGACCGATCGAATCTGTTTTTCGATCGATCGAAAATCAGGCTGAATGAATTTTAAAAGGACTTTTCTCACGTGGATTCTTCACTTTTCAACACTTTTTCAAAAGTTTTTGTCTCCTCACCAACCGGTCAAAGCTATTTTTGGAGTTTTTGTCATTTTCTTCAAATCTTTTTGCATAATCTCTCTCCCAAGACCGGTATGTCCTTTATGCCCTTCCTTTTGCTTTTATTTTCATGCTTCATGCATTTTTTTCATGCATTTTTGGGGTATTTTCGCCATTTTAGTTTTTGGTATTTTTGGAATGATTTTTGGCTCTTTTTTTGTCAAAAGAATCATGGGTTTTTGTGGGGACACTGTATCTAAGCACTATATGTGGTTTAATTTGATTGGTTTGGTGCTTTGTGAAATTTTTGAATTTCTAGGGCTTGAAATTGGGGATTTTGGGGTTTTTGTTCAATTTGATTTAAATTGATAAAATTGGCTTATTAGATTGATTAATTTGATCATTATATTGTGTTAATTAACTGTTGTGATGATCAATTTCTCAATTTGTTGTGTTTTGAAAATTGGGTTTTTCCAAAATTGGGTATTTTTTGATATAAAATTCTATGCTCAAGCCAATTTAGTTAATTTGAATCATAATTGATCTATGTCACTGCATTAGTTCATGCATCATTTGCAAAATTTGTTCATGCATCATATAGAATTGTTATTTCTATATTCTGTGTTGTGCTAACTTGCAGTCTGCCCTTGGTGTTTGTTTTTTTTTTGTTCCTCTCTTACTGTGTCTCTCTTTATGACTTAGCATCATGCCTAGAAAAACTAGAGCCTATAGGACTTCTAACCCTTCACCTTCTTTTGATACTGAGCGGTTCCCTAGTGAGAAGAACCGAGAGACCTATGAGACCCTAAACTTTAGGCGTCATATCTGGGCTGAGCGTAGGGTCGTACTAGATGAGGTAGATCCTGAGGTGAGACATAACTTTGAGCGTCGGGGTTGGTTATCTTTGCTCGAGTATGAGCATTCTCCTCCTCCTGCCACCCTGATTAGAGAGTTCTATTCGAACCTCTCTATCCACATCTATGATACGAACACCTTGGTTAAGGTTTGGTTACGAGGTGTAGAGTATCGCATTACCCCTACGGCTGTGTCTGATGCTCTTAGGGTGCCCATTGTTGACCATCCCTTTTTTCCTTATGAGGAGTCTCCACCTCTTGATGACGTGTTGTCATACATCACTGGGTCTTCTATCCAGTGGGGTTCTGATCCTTGGATCACTTCTGCTGAGCTTTCCGAGCTTCACTATCTTTTCTTTAGGATAGCGTGTCATTCTTTATGGCCTATTTCTCATGTCCACACCATCCCTCTTGAGCGATGTGTGTTTTTGTATGCGCTTGTTACTGATGCTCCTATCAGTTTTCCTCATTTGTTCCTTCGTTCTTTGAACGAGGTTCATCGGTCTAGCTCTACGGCTCATGCGTTATTCTTTCCCGTTTTTATTCATAGGATTCTCCTTTTTCTTGGTTTAGGTGATTTTCCTGCGTCTGAGCCTGTTCATGTTATTGCTCCTA
Organism: Lithocarpus polystachyus; assembly: GCA_033629205.1. Classification (NCBI taxonomy): domain Eukaryota; kingdom Viridiplantae; phylum Streptophyta; class Magnoliopsida; order Fagales; family Fagaceae; genus Lithocarpus; species Lithocarpus polystachyus. The sequence continues at coordinate 90,698,769 of CM066166.1, forward strand.
TAGGTGCTACCTTTTTGAGGCAAAGGGCTGTTCAACTTCGAGCTAGCTCTAAGCGTCCTAGGGTAGAGCCTTCCGGTGTCACTCCACCCCCTTCTTCTTCTACAGATACTCCTGCAGCTGGGACGTCTTCTGATCCTGCTGTTGCTGCTGCTGCTGATGTTCCTCCACCGTTTGATGAGGTTTCTGACCTTCGTCGGACTCTTGATACTGTCGTGACCGTTCAGGCGGCTCATGGTCAGCTTTTGGTGGACATCCTTGATGAGCTACGTGCATTGCGAGCGGATTTGGCGAGCTCTCGTCGATCTCCTCCACCTCCTTTTGATGATGAGTGAGTGCCCTTTGGCAATTCGTCACAAAAAGAGGGAGTGCATATTGCATATACCTTGGAGATCTTGGAGATTTTTGTAGAGGAGATTTTAGTTTTAGGGGGAGTTTTCAGAGTTTTGTACTTAGTAGTGATACTGCGGAGCTTGTGGAGTTATTAGATTGTATCTAGGTGCTTCACTGTGTATTTCATTTTTTTTAGCTCTTGTTTAGGAGATATTTTGTTGAGATACATTTTTTATATATATGTTTCTTGTTTCACTATGCTACTCTGCTTATTGATGTATATTTATGATATTATTCATGATATATGTCTTTATTTTGTGTCATGTGAAATCAAGAAGATTATTTCTATATATTTCCTGTTTTTTTCCACACATGCGTTTATGTGTTTGTTAAGTGTTACAGGAATATACAGGTTGATTCAGTTGTGCTGCTGTCTATTGTGCAACTGTTAGATAGTAGTTAGGTTGAATTGTTTAAGTGGCTTTGTATTTTGTAATGGGCTGTTTCAATTTGTAAACTTTGAGCTTATTGTTAAGTCTGTGTTTTGTCACGGATTGCCAAAGGGGGAGTTTGTTAGGTTCTAAGAATTAGGAACTAATGTATTAGAACTTCAATTTGTAATGTTGGCAAACCATGATCAAAACAATGTTTAGTCTTGTGTTAGACTTGCTCAAAGTATGGCTCTTAATGTAAAGTTGGAATCGAGTTTTATGCAGAATTCACTGTGCACTTTTTGCCTAACTCGATCGATCGAAAATTAGACTCGATCGATCGAAAGTCGTGCAGATTGATTTTCTGCAGAATTTTCCAACTCCGCCCTAGCCCATTTAATGTATAAGATTTTATGTTTTGCCCTAAGTATATAAGGAAAAACCCTAGTCACGTTTTTAGAGTTCTGTTTTGCTGTGTTTGTGAATCTCATTGTGAGATCTAGAGGTGTTTGCCTTCACATACACTTAGGGTTTACAAACTCAAGACTTATGTCAAGAGCTTGGTAAATCATTCAGTTGCAGAATCAAAGATCTTAAAGAAATACAAGTAGGTGCGCTTGTGGATTGCTGAAGAATTCAAGAAAGAAGGAGTCCGTGGATCTCGGAGCTATCATGGGGTCGTGGTAGTAAGTTTCCTACACTTGGGTAGCAATAGGATGTTAGTGGTCTAAGTCTTATTGTGTAAACTTCAATTCTTTTATAGTGGATTCAGTTTTACCTTGAGGATAGCTAGGTTAAATCCTCCCCAGGTTTTTTACCGGTTTGGTTTTCCTGGGTCATCAGATCTTTATGTTCCTTATTTTCTGCTGCTTTATTGTTTTTGTTTATTTTGTGTTAACCTAGATTTAATTAAATTACCTAAGTTAATCACTTGGCTAATTCTCTAGGTTAATCTGTTGGGTTTAAGGGGTCAAAACGAACTGACAATATTTAATAATACCCATATTTTGTATTAATAATCTTGTTAATTTTTGTGAAGGGCAAGACTTAACTACAGTATTTAAGTGCTGTTCCTTAAGTTCTCTTAAAATTCTGACATATAACTTTTTTCTCATAGAATGAAAGATTATTTTTTAATTAAGTAGCCATATGGTTGAATTTTAAGAGAGAAACTTAAGGAACAGCACCTAAAGTACTATACATAAGCTTTATCCTTTTGTGAATATTAACCTGAACAATTTTCAAAGAATTTCCTTTAAGCAAAAGTGCATAAGTAGGAATGATGTCACCAAGTTTAATAATTAAGTGATGCTCGAAATACAACAAATTTTACTGCATAAGTTTTACATATAAGGTGTCACAAATAAATAAATAAATCAAACATTCATTTTGCTGAATCACACTCTAATTCCGCATTATTTTAACCAACTTCCTCTCTCTCCTAAATAACATCACACCTGCCAGAATATATTCTACCTGTGCCAAAAAAAATTTCGAGTATTAGAATATATTCTACTAAGTAGTAGATCCACATCCAAGTAATTTAAGGTCTACAGCAACTGACCATGCAATATAAATTTTCAGCCTAGATGTTTGATGGAAACTAAATTTTGCATTGCACATCACAAGGGTGATGCCTGAAGCTATCAAAACATGAACTGTACAGCTTGAAATAGTTAAAGCTACTTGGGAATCAGATTGCAAAAAGAAATAAAGAAAGAATCACAAAATCTGGTAGGATAACAAAGGCAAGAGGTAAATTATATAACCAGTTATAAAATATGCCATTATTTTTCATATGTCAGATAGCATAATATGGAAACTTGAGAATGGTGATCTACAATTGAAACCCAAGAAACATTCAGCAGAAAACTATTAAACAACTTGACCCTTTGGGGAACGACAGTATTTGTGCAGAAATTTCCTTTAGCTTCATTATGTCCCCACTGCATTCGAAATCAAATGCATGAAACGAAATGCTAATCCTCTTCAAAACTGACGCAATTTTAAGCAAAATCTTTATGGCATGAATCTCTTTTTCATCTCCAGATAAGCCAAAAATATTGATAGTCTTGAGGTGGGTCATGAGACATGAAGGCACTCGATCCAATATTGAATCATAAATTCCATGATATGTAATCCCCTACATGGTTAACAAACAACCCAAAGTTAGTGCAGTGGCTATTCAACAATGGTCAGGGCACTGTATCAAAAATTGCAGTTCAAAAAAAGTTACCATTGCTAGTTCAAGAAAGTCAAGACAAGGAGAGTTCCAAAGTATGGTCAGTAGACAAGAAAATTCTATTGGTAATTCACTGCCCAAAGTGAGACTGGTCAAATTGTTGAAAACAGGAAGAAGGGGAAATAACTCCTCTGCATAATTGAGAACCTACAATAACACAAAACACCACCACTAAAAACTAAAAAGTTTCAGGGGAGCCTTTTAATAAGTGGATAGATAAAAAGGAATCCTTGCTACAAAGGGATTCATTTACACAAGTAATTAGCAGTTGTGAACATACCTCGAGAGAACTAACCTGTAGTTTCAGCTTTTCTACATTACCGAGCCCATCTAGAAGCTATATATCCGATGAGCATCTTGAACATCTACGTAGAAATCTTCATCATCCCTTTGAAAGACTTCAATAGATGCATCAACAACTGAGGATGAAATTAATAAGCAGAAATCATTTAGGTGGTCACCACTGAAAGAAAAAGATTCCAAACTATTTCCAAAAATCTTAACTTGACAACTGTTTGAATCATTCTGACCATCTGCATTAGCATTCAGGTCATCTTTATTCTCATTTGCATCACTAATATATAGAATTCGAAGCATTGGAGGAGAGATATACACAGCCTTGACATTATTCCAATTGCAGTCAATTATAACTAACTCCTCCAGAATTGGACAACCTGAGAAGAGCTGTTGTGTTGAATTATCATCGGGAAATATCACTTCAATAAGAATCAATTTCTTGAGACTTAGAAAACTGACACTTGTAGGGAGTTTGAGATTATGGAACATGGATAGTGTCAACTCTTTTAATGATTCACATGTAAATAAGCGAGGCTTCAATTCTAACGATTCCTGAAAGTCTGCAGGACCCAAATATAACACTTGAACCGTATGCTTCACAACAATACTTTACCATGAATTAATGCGATATGTATCACATTCCACATCACATGAAAGAGAGAAATCTTTTATATTTGAGGAATCACGAAGTGCAAGCGCTCTTTCCACAAAATTCATGAGCATCATCCTCCTATCCAGTTCCTCTTCATAAAACTCAAGTTTGGGGATGGATGTCCATAGGTATTGCCATCTTTTCGATAATATGCTTGTTCTGACAGCATCTTTGGTTGATAGGTATGACAAAATGTGCTCAAGAATTGCATCTTGTAAGTTGTCAATACTGTTTCTGCTCTTAATAGCATTCTGTTTCTTTCTGAATTTTATCTTCTTGACATTTTTTAATTCAAAACTTATATCCATAACTTTGATGATTCTCCTACACCATATTACCCATTGTCAGATTTGTCTTTAGAATTCATTGCCCCTTTTGGCATTCTGAAAAGAGTTCTAAAATAAATATAGATTCCTAAAACAATTTTTATGAACTCCTAATTATGGAAAAACAATATAACAAAAAATTAAACATTCTAAATCCAACCCAACTTTTTATTATTATTATTGATCTGTTTGCCATAACAAATATAAGAAAAACTAAAGCAAACCTCAATAGTGAATACTAATCTATCACCCCATGTATTTAACAATTATCCTGAATTCCCATAAAAGTTTTCAATCCCTAAACTTTCTAAGAAAATTAAGAACCCATCCAAGAAATTCATTCAATAGAAACCAACATTACCATCAAAACTAAGTACAGAGACCCACATAGCAATTTTTACTTATTTAAGGACACAACAGAAAGAAACATAGTATAGAAACTGACCAGAAAGCACCCTGGTTTGTAGTCTGGATGTTGACCCAATTCCTGAAAGTACAAAATGTAGATTTTGGTATGGGTTATCACTTTTCACTCGTACCCAAGTTTAAGTATCTTCCTCTCTGTCTTCTGTAACTGACTAACTCCTCTCAGTAACTGTTCCAAAAATCAAAACTGTGGAACGGTATTGGACTTTTGCTGGGCTTTTAAATCGAAGGTTCTTGGCTGAAAAATATTTATTATCCAGTGTGCCATATAACATATATGCAAAATAACAGTATCAACATTTCATTATCAAATGTTATCACAAAAAAAGAAAAAAAAATGATATGTCCACAATATTTTCACAACATTTTTACAACAAATTCTTAGTGTTAGGTTCAAATTTGAACCAATAACAACTAACCGCATATGATTTGTTGTAAAAATGTTGTAGACGTAGCATCTCTAAAAAAAAAACCATTTCAACATATCGCTACTATTCATAGGGTATTGGTGGGCAGTTATTTTTGTGTACATATCTCTTATTTGCGAGAAGTGCTACATCTATTTAATGTTGAGAGGTGCTACGTCCACAACATTTTTCACAACATTTTCACAACAAATCATGGGTGGTTAGTTGTTATTGGTTTAAATTTGAACCTAACACTAAGATCACTTTTTTGCCCCAACAATAACTACCAGTAACAACTTGCCACTTAATATTTGTTGTAAAAATGTTGTGAAAAATGTTGTGGACATATCATTTCTCTTTAATGTTTTTACGAGACTTTTGCAACAAATTATAAGTGATATGTTGTTATTAGTTTTAATATGAACTTACCTTTTAAATTACTTTTTTATCCACTGTAAAGTTGAATGTATTCAACTATATATTGTTTTATTCCGTACTAAATTTGCTTGTAATTCAATATTTAGAAACTCTGTATTTAGGTGGGAATAATGTAAGGGTTATGTGTGTGAGAGTGTGAAGATTTGATCAAGAGTGTGCAATAAAAAAGCAACTCGCGATTGACTCGCGAGTGGTGACTCACCAAAATGAAGCACACGTGTGAAACATGCAGGAAGATGAAGAGTCAAGATAGCTGGATCACTACAAGACAAAAAGTACAGTCTGGCCTAGTTTGGTAACTGATGACTGGAACTCATGACTCATCCTAGTCGTGAAGTGACTCGCCAGTGCACCTTGTTTTGTTGAAAAATGACCTTTCACTTTTCATCTCATTCCCTACTTTAAATACCTTTATACCCACTAAATGTGTAAGAGGAGGAAGAGAGAATTTTGAGAGAGAAACCCTAAAGAAAAATAAGATTCCACAATCTTATACACTTGATTCTCCAAATTCGTTTACTCTCACCCTCTCCATTGGCATACCCATAAAGGATTTGTTATAAATCAAATCCTTACCTCACCAAATTCAGAATAGTGAAAAGGTTCTTGGTGTTTGGGAAGCAATTCAAGAGAGAACCAATTCATATTGGTTGATGCAATGGGCTAATTACGAAATCCGGAAAACTAAAGAAGATACGGTTCGGCGTAACCTTATTAAAGCAAGAAGCTTGGAGGGCTTAGGTCTATTGGGTAGATTAGGCTTGAAGGGTCTATTGCTATTCATGTATCCTAACTGATTTTCTAGTGGATCATTTATCGCTTGAAGGGCGGCGGAGAGGTTTTTTGCTGAGTTCTTCGATTTCTTCTTCTATAACACGTGCTAATATTCTTATATTTGCATCTCTCTTTCCCTTGCTCTTAGCTTTTAATTTCTGCTGGTTGTGATTAATTAACGGCTTAGAGTAGTTTGCTAATTTGGATATTGCTTATATTTCATATTCCGCACATATATTATTTGAATATAAACTTACTTTGAAAAATTTGTATTTGGGGGTCTAAACATTCATAAGAGTTTTATACACTAAGTGAGTTCTCACCCACTAATAATAATCTCTAACATTTGTCACTTAAAAATTATCTTGAAAATATTTGTGGACATTGCATTTCTGCTTATTTATTGGATTTTGATACAAACCCAACCCGACGGTTGATACCAAATAGTTTCTTTTCATGCTTAGGTTTGGAGGGCAAAATGGGCAAATGCCCTTTTCACAGAAACTAAGCAGCGTTTTACCCCAGTTTCCAAACTAATCAGGAAAATGTCCCTCTTTTATAACTCGATAATATAGAACCCGAGTTATATGAATAACTCGATATCATTATAATCGAGTTAACTTAAGCTTTGTTCCACGCTGGATCTTCCAGCGTGGCATTTTCTTTTTTGAATCCCTAAATAACTTGATAATTTTAAAATCGAGTTATATAACCGAGTATTCTCATATCGAGTTATACGCTTGTTATACACTGTCTTGTCGTCAGGCGTACGGTTCTGTCTGTTAACGTAACTCGAATATAGAAAAATCGAGTTATGGACCACAATCGAATTTTCAAAAATCGAATTATTGGTTTATAACCCCATTACATATCCTCCCTTTCAGAGTGTCTTGCTTTAACTGATTTCCTTGCTTGAACTGATTTCCAATCTGCTCCACAAATCAACAGCTGCTTCTAGACTCAACTGAAATTTGTATCTCCTCAGGTAAAAAACTCACACCAAAATTTTAGGACATTGGTATGTTCATTTGATATTGTACTATTTTTTTTTTTTTTTTTTTTTTTTTTTTGTTGAATGAGTGTAAAGTAAGTACATTGGTGTGGTTTTGGTTGTTTGTTGTAGTAAACGTTTTGGTTGTTTGTTGTAGTAAACGTTAGTCACAAGAATTTTAGGGCAATGGTATGTTCATTTGATATTGTATTTTTTTTTTTGGCTGAATGAGTGTGAAGTAAGTACATTGGTGTGGTTTTGGTTGTTTGTTGCAGTAAACGTTGGTTATAAGAGAACGAAATGTTTACTATAGCAACATTTTGTATTGCACATAATTAGCATTAGTCATAATCATATAGGGGCGTATACATAATTATCATTATTCATTGGCACACCACATTAACAACAACATTTTGTATTGCACACAATGTGTAGACATTAACAACAACGTCTAATGTTCATGGTAAAATGTTAGTGTTAGTATTTCATTTTTAGCATGTAATAGTACACAAATTTATGAATGTCTTTGTCGTGTACCATCTTATGCATAATTACATTATTTTCCAACAGTTGATGCACACTGTTAACTTGATTATTTGATGTTATTGTATTTAGCGTCAATGTCTGGTTTTGGCAATCCACAACTCTATAGGCCTCATGATGTGTTCACTGCTATGGGTCGTTGTTGGGTATTGGAAGATGAGTTCATCTATCCAATCAATCCGAATCTGCGAAATAATGCTTACATTCACAATACCATGAGACAGGAGTGGGCTTGGTTATTTCGTGAACAGAAAATGTTTTATGATGAGTTGGTTGGTTTTAAGTTGCCAGTGCCTCGGCGACTTGCATCACAGATGCCAAGAGACACGATCGACGAACTTCGTAAAGCATTAAATCACATAAGAGAAGAAAATAATCGAATGAAGATACGTCTTAATCGATATCAGACCCAAGTCGAGATTCGAGAGTTAGTGGAGGGAGGGTGGTACGAACATGCTCAGTTCATGCAAACACTTCTTGCTGATCCCATTTATCAGTCAGACCTGGAGATGTCAGATAAAGAGTAATTATGCCGAAGTGTAATTAGACTTTGTTGGAGAACTATTTTGTATAACTATGTTTTATATGTATGTGTGTCATTGGTGTTGCATTTGTACTACGTAAACCTTATTATTGATTGTGAGGAGTATGCATGTTATTTGTAATCTAGATTATTCTCACATAACGCATAAAAGTTAAATATTCCTACATATGTTGTTTTTCAATAAGCACGTACGACATAACACAAAAAACTTAAAATAATTTACACGATGCCACCAATATGCATGCATTGCATATTAAACACTAACGCTACAAACATTATTAACTTAACCCTAGACATAACACACACACCACATAGGCATTCACTCAAACAGGTAATCCTCGTAGTTGAGGACATTGTTAGGTTCCATCAGAGTGAGTTGCCTGTTGGCTGTGGTGGCTGCACCTACGATATAACACAGAAAACTTAAATATTCTTACACGATGCCACCAATATGCATGCATTGCATATCGAACACTAACGATACTAACATTATTAACTTAACCTGTAGACATAAGACACACACCATATAGGCATTCATTCTGACAGGTAGTCCTCGTAGTTGAGGACATTGTTACGTTCTCTGGAGTGAGTTGCCTATTCGTTGCGGCGGCTAGCTCCTCCACCAGTTGTAGCATGTGATACCTGGACCTACGGAGTATCATAAGATTGTTCTCTTTTTGTATTTTAGTCACTGCACGCTCATACTGGTGCATGTTTCGCCGTGGCAGTGTGAGCGAGCTACGGTCGACAAGAGGTGCTCCGAGTCGCATGAGATCATCATGCAGAGTGTTGGATTCGTTCACGCGAAAGTCCCACTCCCGCCGTAGTCCGGCATAGTATTCCCTCTCGTCGGAATCTCTTTCCCTTCTATAGTTATCTGTAAAATGAGGTAGCATCCAATTGCGCATTGACATTGGAAAATGTGACTTTGGATTGGTATGTGTAGATGTTTTCCAAGGGTAGATGTACATGGGACTTCAGTATGTGTAGTTGTTTTGCAACACAGATGTAAGTGGGACTTTATATAGGGGTTTTGCAAGGGCAAGTATTCACATGGATGTGATTATATGTAAGGGTAAATATTCACGTGAATACAGATGATATGACTCAAAAGTGTATTGTTCAGTGGCGAGGTGTTAAGGAGAACATGACTTGGTTGTACAGTGGCGTCTGTTGGTGCATGTGGTTTGCTGAGATAGCTGTTTGATATGGCTATAGCTTGTGCTATAGCAATGGGCTGGTGATGTGTACTACAAAAGAGGTTACGTATTTATTCCCGTGAAGACTATTCAGCATTCATGTGCTTCATATGACATAACTTGACGAGACATGACGAGTTGTGTTAAATGTATCATAAACTTTTCAGGGATGCAGAGCATCCTTGAAAATGGTGCATTGCAAAAAGATGCATATTTATGTATTAACGTGCATGTAGGTGATATGACTGGACATGGTTCAACAGTGCAAAGCTGTTAGGCAGCACATGCAGCACTGCGAACATTAGTGTAGCAATGGTGGACAGCTCACCCCTAAAATTGATGCGTAAATTTTTCAGGGATGCTTTGTGTATTCACATGAGTGTGGATGGGTACTTGTAGTCAGGGTTCAATAGTGTTGAGCTATTGACCGTAGCTACACTCATTGCTCCCTATGGTGGTATTTGGCAAGTGGGATTGAAGAAAGCTAATAACAACATTTGGTTTTGTAATGGTCTGCAGAATTTCATTCAATACTATTCTATCTGTTATGGTTATTTTGTAGTCTTCAGATATGAAGGAAATTCAAGCTTCTATGTTCTTATATTTGATAAGAGTGGCATTGAGATTCAATATCCACCCAGCAAGAACTATAAATTGGAAGATCATCAGGTAGGAATAATAGACTTAGATGAAGATGATACAAACATATCTCCCTCAATGTACAAACCCACAAAGCATGAAGTCAGAGCAAAGTTTGTTATGAAAAAATGGAATAGCATATAATGTTTGAGTAAAGAGAGAGAGCAATCCAAGTAGCCGAAAAGTTCAAGCCAAAAAATCTTTCTTTCATGGGTATCTCACGACCGCCTAATATGGTGAGCCTTTATACATAATGTGATCATGATGTTCTCTTAAGTATATGCTCTAATGCTTTAGTTGTTTCTCCTTCTTGTGCAGTATGTACTTGTTGAATTTTCTACCACGTATATTATTGGGATGCAATTTGTCACACTTCAATGTCTTGTGCTATTACCGCCCATCAAAACCGGGTTATGTTCAGCAATGAGATTCAGGAAGGGATGGGTTGCATTTTCGAAAGATAATAATTTAGAAGACGGAGATGTCTATGTCTTTGAGGTGATCAAGAGGAAGCCTGTTGTGCTTAGTGTCTCAACATTTCACGTCTTTGACCATCAGAGTTCGAACTAAGATAACCTATTTAAATTTTTAACTAGTGATGTTTATGTTTATATTTAATTAGGGACTTTGATCACAGGTATGGTTTATATTTGATGGAAGTGGTTTTAATACTTTCTTCTGACCAGTTTGGTATGTCTTGTTGAAGACTATTCAGTATTCCTGTGCTTTATCTGACGTGACTTGACGAGACAGTGTCAAGCTATGTTAAATGTATCATAAACTTTTTAGGGATGCTCTAGATCTTTGAAAACGGTGCATTGCAAAAGGATGCATATCTGTGTATTGATGTGCGTGTAGGTGATATGATTGGACAGGGTTCAACAATGCAAAGTTGTTGAGTAGCACATGCAGCACTGCGAACATCAATGTAGCAATGGTGGACAGCTTATCCCCCAAAATTGATGCATAACCAATTCAGGGATGCTCTGCCTCCTCAAAAAAAGGTGCATCGGAAAGGGTGGCACATCTGTGTATTCACGTGTGTGAGGATGGGTACTTGTGGTCAAGGTTCAATAGTGTTGAACTATTGAGCATCACATGCAGAACTGCGAACATCAGTAATGCAATGGTGGAACTGCTCACCCCCAAAATTTTGCTTACACTTTTGAGGGATCCTCTGCATCCTCGAAAATACTGCATTGCAAAAGGTTGAATACATGTGTATTCACGTGAGCATGGATGATATGACTGAACAAGGTTCAACAGTGCCAAGCTGTTGAGTAGCACATGCAGAACTGTGAACTCTTCTTGGCTGAACAGTGCTGAGCTATGTCAGCCTTCTCCAACCTCACTTGCCAAATGCTACTATTACGAGCAATGAGTGTAGCAACACTGGGTTTACATAAATATTCTCTTACAAACTTTTCAGGGAGTTTTTGCGGATATGCGTTGTAGTTACATACTTCTCAACATCAATGTAAAATTACATGAAGAGAACTATGCTTCCAAGGTTTACATCAATGGGTTCCGATCATCACAATCGCAACGTTAGGGACAAATATGGATCAATGCTACAACAAACCAATAACTTGAATGAAACATTTTATAGGCTGATCAGGCTTTTAGGCATTTACCCTATTTCTAAGCAAATCAAATATTGTTGTGACAGTGTGTTGTGTGAGCCATATGGATTACTAGGTGAGTGAGTGGTTAGTCTGGTTTGGATGAGTCTTTATGTAATGTATCTATATAAAGTAGTACACTATCAGAACTAAGATACACGGATACGTGTATATGATTCCGCGACTAAAACAACTCATATAAATGAATTATTCGTATTATTGAATCATATGTGTGGTTGGTTCGTTTGGTTTGGATGAGTCTGTATGTATTGGATCTATTAAATTTTCCTAAAAGTAATGTGCAATAAATCTAAGTTCTGATAGTCATTTCACTTCCTAAGGGTTTTCCTACATTACAAAGCAAAGGACATTGTCCAACCTTCCGCACAAGAATCGTATGTAGCAACAAAGAACAACAGAGAAAAAATGAGAAACTGATGTCATATAAACTTAGCCAAAAGTAATGAACAGTTAATCTTTAGAGCTGCAAAAGTTGAACGTACATAATCATCATTTGCCAGACATTAACAACAACGTTTTGTATTGCACAGAATGTGTAGACATTAACAACAACGTCTAATGTTCGTAGGTAGAAATTTTTGGAAATCATCATTGCTTGAATCTGAGAAATCTAAAATATCTCTTTCATCATCTAACGCAGTAATTTCATTAATAGACTGGACGCCACTGCTCGACCAAGGCCGTGATCAAGGCGTGGTAGACCTCCATATCAAGAACCTTGAATGACCCAGTCAAACCTGCTGCATCTATGTATTGCATGATACATGGGTCCAGCCCACCCTGCGGCAATACACATTTACGGCGTCGAACCTTTATGATGCCAGGCACCTCCTGCACACAAACAAGTATTGTGTTAAGTAGTGCACACGAGGTAATTATAAAACAGACATATATTAATAATACAACTACATACCTCATTGGCGGCGCACCTCCAAAGCGGAGTTGACCGATGATCCGGCTGCCGGGTCAACTGGGTACGATCGTCGGGTCCAGGCTGCACTCTATCTAGTGCCTGCATATCTGACATGGTAGCAAATAGATTGTTAGCAATTATCTAACAAGTAAACCACAATTAATGTAAAATAAAAGCATGGATACATCTTGTTTGACATATTATGATCCCAACAAGATTGTCAACATCACTTCTTACTCCCACTGAACATGCAATCCAAAAGCAATCAAAGTAAAGCTTAAATAAATAAGAACTGACCATAATCCTAAATATAAACACTTCTTCGTCTTTTTTTCCTAGTATCTGTAATTGAAGTAAAAAAAACACAAACAAGTCACTAATTAATGTGCTAGAAACTTAATTGATACCTAGATGTTCAACATTTGAGCAATATTTAAATGTGACAGTTCTTTTTGGTTTATGATGTCTTTTAGAGGGATTTTAGCAGAGAAAATATCAATTACAATTATTAGGGGCTACATATGGAGGGAAGAGATATTAAATTTAACCATGCGACACAAAATACATGATCTCCCCCCAAGGACATTTAAAAGGACATTTAAATTCAACTCTATGGCTTATGACCAATGCAGTCACATAGTAAATATAAATTGCAACAACTCAATGTTTAGGTATTCTATTCTCAGACCTGTTCAATCAAACTTGGTAATTTCAACAAAGTAACACTCTCTATAAGGTCATCCTTGACAGCTCCCCGTTTTATGTCCTATGAAATTGCCCGTTTACGATGGACCACTAAGATCCCTACAGCTACAGGTCATTTCGTTCTCAACCTAAGCATATCTAGAAACCTATACTAATTATTCTACATTTCTACCACTAGACATGTAAGCATACCATGACTCAGTCAGCCCATTTCCCACTTGTTAGGTCTATTTTCAACATTTGACAAGTTAGCCCATCTCAAATTCACCAAAGGGTGCAGGACCATTGAATGTTCAATTATTCCTCTCCCCCTCCTTATGGTCAATTTTAAACAAAGAGGAGTTGTATTGCAAGCAAAAGAACTTCTCGTAAAGTTACTTTCAATTTTCTACATTGGACTGATATGCAAAACAAAAGTAGTGTCAATTCCAAGATATAATGATATTTATAAAAACCTAGATATACCAAAAACAATGAGTAGTAAAACTTTTAAGGGATGTGAAAGAACTTAATTTGTTTGTTGCTGTACTAAATGCTACCATTTCATTTCATCACTCTTACTGGTTTTTAACTGGACTTACAGTAGCAGACTTTCTGTTTCATGTGAATGTGTATTGCATTTCATAGATTTATGTATATAGGATGTCATTATGGGCAGAACATAACAACCAGAGTCTCAAAGTTTTCATCATTTTTTTCTTAACCTCTGTATCTAATAGAACCAATCTTTATGAGATGGGTTCTGCTTCAGAGCTAACAGTTGGTGCTAGAGGCATGAGACACATTTTACACCATTTACAACAACTATTTAGACTCAAACGTAATTACTTCAACACCATTTACAACAACTATTTCGACTTAAACGTAATTAGTTCGGCACCATTTACAACAACTATAACAAAATCAGGCCTACAATCGAATAAGACACATTTTACACAAACCCAAAGACATCACCGAAACACCACCACTCAATTTGCCAAAACCCCCCATCAAAACCCCAAACCCCAAGCACATTTAAACTCATTAATCACTGTCCATAATCATTGCGTCGTGTAAAAGACAACAAAATTCTCACTAATGAGAAAATCACACAGACATAACCATATAGCAAGAAATACTTTAGATCATCACCATTGCAGCATATAAAACACACCAAAATTCTCATCTTCACTAGTATATTTACTACTTTTTAAGAAGTTTCCACAAAATAATCAAAATCCCACATAAAACACAACCTAATATTAACCAAAATCAGAAAAGATATCAGAGGACAGAACCGTACCTGTAATCAACGGCGGCGGGAAGCAACGACGACGGGAAGCAATGACGACTAATGGAGATTGGATAGAGAGAGAGACTGATGGAGAGTGGGGAAGCTTGATCGCAGAGCGAGCGAGGGCGAGTGTGGAGGGAGAGTGATGGCAGAGAGCGAGGGAAAGAGAGAAAGAGCGAATAGGCGCTGTGAGACGTTAGAGTCCTATTGATTCAAACCGCTGAAGAAAACTCGCTTTTAGGGTTACCGAGTCATGAATAACTATACAACCATTTTTTTATTGAAAAAAGCCACGTCAACTGCGCCAGCGTGGCATAACGGTCGGACTAACTCGATTAAT
Source organism: Lithocarpus polystachyus (assembly GCA_033629205.1). NCBI lineage: Eukaryota > Viridiplantae > Streptophyta > Magnoliopsida > Fagales > Fagaceae > Lithocarpus > Lithocarpus polystachyus. The sequence goes on from CM066166.1 coordinate 90,713,882, forward strand.
ATAAAATCGAGTTATTTATAAAAACTCGATCTTCATGATATCGAATTACAAAAAAGGGGTATTTTCCTGATTAGTTTGGAAACTGGGGCAAAACACTGCTTAGTTTCTGTGAAAAGGGCATTTGCCCATTTTGTCCTAGGTTTGGGATTGGGTTTGATAAGACGACAGTGAATGGTCCTTTTTATTAATGGTTTCGAAATTTAGAAAGGCCTTACAAAAGGATGACAACTTCGCTTCTAAAAGTAAATAGGTATTTCATTTTGAGTTACTGACATCAATCACATTGTTACCACAATATAAAGTCGTCTCTACAAATATTAAAAACAAATGAGATATTTTTACTCATTCTGGACTTTCAGTCAGGTCCACGATTTTAACTTGGGAAAAAGGGTCGGTCTTTTTTATTATATTTGTGTAGAATTCAATATGATTTAAGTTATGAAATAGATTAGCAATGAATTCTTTTGTGTCTAGGCATAGCAAAAGGTTAAGACTTGGTAATGAGAAGTAGGAAAAAGCAACAACTAGAAATACAATAAATGCATAAGTTCAATTGGTAATGAGAAGTAGGAAAATACCTCGCCGGCAGTTTGAAGTGCTATTAGTAATATGCTTTCCACATTTATTTATTTATTTATTTTTTATACAAGATAGAATTTCTACTTTAGCATAATCTAAATGTATATGTGTGTGAAACTCTCTCTTGGAGACTTGAATCCCAGTCCTTGCCCCCCTCACACCCTACAAGCACTTATACCTGCAGAGTAACCACTGCACTAAAGATGCGCAGTGGTATGCTTTCCACATTTAAAAAGGGATAGAATATGTACATTCTACGATAGAATGAAGAGTAATTATAAGGTGCTTTTGGAACATTGTAACATAGTGCTCCTTTTGTCCTTCATTTGACTTGTATTGAAGATTTCATTAATTAAATTCATAGTGAGATCTACCATAAATATGAGACAAGGGAGCGCTATGTTACCATGCTCCTAGAGCATCTAATATTTTCTTACAAGATAATATTCTAGTATATCATATGTTAAGTAGTGTGTTTTATCCACTCACACACACACCCAAAAAAAAAAAAACTCTCAAGTAGTGTATAGCCCTGTGCATATGCACAGGTACAATTAAAAATAATCACAATTATATAATTCAAATGATACTTTTTTTTTTTTTTAAGAAGAGTTTCAAATTATACATAGCATTAGTTTACATTTTTTTTAACCATACATTTCTAAAACATGTAATGGTTTCTCATATATAGATATATATGAGTCCGAATTTGATAAGTATGGGGTGTAAACCCCATGCTTTATACTATCCAATAAGAGATTGTCATATCAGCATTTTTCTTACAAGACTTTTTAAAGATTTAAAAAAATTATAAGAATGACTATCAATAATATTTAAATTATGTATGTAAGAATTATACTATACATTTTAATGTATATCTTTTAAGTATATCCATGTATATGGATGAGATTACAAACTAGTTAAGAAAATAGTTGGACACGTGGCAGAAAATCGGATTCCAATAGAAATCCAATTTAGAATCTAATTGGATTTGGACTCTTCAATTTTTACACTTAATAATTCATTTGACACAAAATTAAAAATGAAATAAAACACATGGTGCAAAATTGAAATTCTAATTAAAATCTAATTGGATTTTCACTGAGTTTTGACTATTAACATATATATATATATATATATATATATATATATTATTGGAGATTTCATTGGTTTGATAGAAATTATTGTACTTCATCTCGGTAATTATCTCATTTAGTTTTGAAATATTGAATTATTTTCTTATCACTGTCTTTTTGAATTCTATATAAACCCTATACGGGTTCTACGTAATGTACCTAAAATTATATCAATAAAATCTTATCTAAATTATCTTACATTGTATTAGAGCTGGTCGATCAACACTTGTGAATAATCTTTCATTGCTTCTGCATTTCTTGTTGTCCATTCTACTTAAAATCCTCTAGTTAGTTTTTTAAATTAGCAATCATTTACATTTGTGTTAACCCCTAGTCTCTTTTCCAATGAAAGCTTTCAATTTATCCTCCCCAAGTTTAATTTCACACACCTTTATCCATTTATGCGGCATTTAGTTCGCTGTGATGTGTCCTTGATATAATGCATATTACGATGATGTAACATTAAGGTTTTTGGTTTATTTTATTTTTTCTAACATTACCGTAATCTAAAAATTACAAAATATATTACATCACCTTAATCTCATCATCTTTCTAAACGATATAATGTTATAATTTTGTATTGAGATTACATTAATATAAGAATACAACAATATAATATTACGGTATAATGTGACCTCACGACGAACCAAATGCCCCCTTATTTGTTTCTTTTACTACCCCAATTGAGTGATTGCATTCACAAAATCCATATGGCACTACGGTAGTCTTTTTGGTCTTTTGACTCTTTTCACTAGAAGATTCTGCCATCATTTCTTTGTGCAATTACATTTTAAAGTTGTTCAAGCTTCTCTCTTGTTACATCTTTCTAGAAGACCTGTTCCAAGATCAGTATCTGGCTTACTCTATCTCTTTAAATGCCAATTGTTGAAATGAAGATGATTTGAATGAAGCATTGCAATTTTCTTTCAGATCCCTAAGTCCACCCAATCTATAGTGGTTATCACCCCTAGTTTCTCCAAATGCCTAAACTCTTTTAAAGAAGAATAATGGTTGAAAGAAATATCCAATTCCTAGTATTTCCCCTCCTCTCCATTGGCCAAAATATATAGAGAAGAATAAAGGAGACAGCACTGTGCACTTAGTAGAAACTAGAGCAGCACGTTTAAGAGATATCTTACTCTATTTCTGGCCAAGGAAGTATAAAAAGCAATTTAAGCTGCATATTGTAAGTTTGAAACTTAAGTAGGTGTTTCAATATCCCAAAAAACCAATATAATGAGAGGAGTTGGGACTTGACACACCATAGATCTCCCTAGGACAAAAAGAACCAAACAATAAAAATCCTGTAGTATTAGAATTTATTCTACCTAATGGTAGATCCACATCCAAGCACTTGTAGGAGCACAACAACCATTTCGTAATATGAATTTTGAGCCTAGATGTTCAAGGGAACAAACATTGCATTACATGTCACAAGGGTGACACCTGAAGCTCTCAAAACATAACTGTATAGCTTGAATGAGTTAAAGCAACCAACACATCAAATTACTTGAAGAGCAACGAGAATCACAAACTTTGGCAGGATGACAAAGGCAAAAGGTAAATTAAGAATTTTAAAAATATGCCATAATTTTTCATGTGTCAGTTAGCCGCAACATGGAAACTTGAGAGCATTGATCTGTATTTAATTGAAACCCAAAAAGAAATCAACTGCACAGCTCATTGACCCTCTAGGGAACAACAGTATCTGTTTATAAATTTTCTTCTGCTTCTTTAAGCCCCCCCTGGATTTGAAATGATAATCATCACAAACAATGACAATCCTCTCCAAAACTGATGCACTTTCAAGAAAAATCTTTACTGCATGCATCTCTTCTTCATCTCCACGAAATTCAGAAATTTCAATAGTCTTGAGGTGTGTCACAAAACATGTAGGCACTTTATCCAATACCCAATCATAGTTTTTATTATATCTGGCTATGCAGAACACCTACATGGTTACCAAACACAAAATTAGCTACAGTGGCAAATTATAAGAGGTCGGGACACTGTAACAAAAGTTGCAGTTCAAACAAAGTTACCATTTGAAAATCAAGAAAGTCAAGAGAAGGAGAGTTTTGGAGTATGGTTTGTACTGCTCCACAAGTAAATAAGGATTCCACACTTTCCAAGCTGAGTCTGGTCAGTTTGTAAAATACAGGCACATGGGCAAATAACTCTTCTGCATGATTCAGAACCTATGATAACAGAAAACATATCAACAAGTTTCTAGTGAATAGATAAAAGAAATGGCTGCTACAAAGGGATAGATTTATTCATGTGATTAGCTGTTGGGAACATACCTCAACAGTACCATTAGATACTGTTAGCTTTTCCACACTACTGAGCCCACTAAGAAGCTTATAAACACGATGAGCATCTTGGTAACAATCTACTTCATTTCTTTCAAAGACTTGAATAGACACATCAACTATTGAGGATGAGTTGTAGAAGCAATAATCATTTATGAGTTCACCATCAAAAGAAAAGGATTTCAAACTAGTTCCAAAAATCACAACTTGACAACCATTAAAATCATTCCGATCATCTGCGTCAGCATTCAGGTCATCTTTATCATCATTTTCATCATACTTTTCAGTGAATAAATATCTATCACTTATGAACAACCTTTGAAGCATTGGAGAAGAGATACAAACAGTCTTGACATTTTTCCAAATGCAGTCAACTATAGATAAGTGCTCCAGGATTGAGCAACCTGTAAAGAGCTGTTGGGTTGAATGATCATCAGAAAATATAACTTTCTCAAGAGTCAATATCTTGAGACTAGAAAAACAAATACTTGAAGGGAGCTTGAGAGAGTGGAACATGCGAAGTGTCAATACTTCTAATGATTCACAAGTAAATAAGCAAGGCGGCAATGCTAACAATTCCTGAAAGCTTCTAAGATACAGATTTAACACTTGAACCTTATGCTTCACAACAGAACAAATCCACGAGTTAATGTGAGATGTATCATATTGCACATTACATGACAGAGAGAAGTTTGTTATATATGAAGGATCATGAAGTGCAAGCACTCTTTCCACAAATTTCATGAACATCAACCTCCTATCCAGTGCCCCTTCATCAAAATCAAGTTTGGGGATGGATGTCCATAGGTATTTCCATCTTTTTGATAATATATGCTCGTTTGGATTGCATTTTTGGTTGAAAGGTATGACAAAATGTGCTGAAGAATTGGGTCTGGTAAATTGTCAATTCCCTTTCTGCTCTTATTAGCATTCTGTTTCTTTCTGAACTTTTGTTTCTTGGCCTTGTCCAAGGAAAAACTTATATCCATAGTATTGATGATTCTCCTAAACCACATAAGCCATTGTCAAATTAGTCTTTAGATGTCATAACAGCACCTTCATTCATTCTGAAAAGAGTTCCAGAGAAGAATACGCTTCTGCGTATGCCATTGAAATATTGACCCATAAACTAATTTTCAGAAACATTTTGTGAATCTAACAAAGATGCTTTGCAACAACAACTACAATAACCAAGCCTTTAGTGAATGTCATTGGCATTGCTTGCGATCCTTTATGAGGAGAAACTGGGTTTGAAGCCCTCTTCCTCCATTGTTATAACTATCAAATTATCTCTCTCTCTCTCTCTCTATATATATATATCTAGAGAGAGAGAGAGAGATGCATTCTTAGTCTACTATAGAATTTTTTAGTCGGCTATAGATGCATTCTTTTCCACAATTTTATTCTAATCCTTTTTGTTTCAATGGAAAATCATGTGTAAGCTTTTCGCGTTTTTTAGTGTTTGGTAGCATAAAAAAATGAGTAAAAATGAAAACTATCTCTAATAAACATAAAAAGTATAGCTTACTTTTCATAAGTTTTTATTGACTAAAATTTTTAAGAGATCGTTCACTAAAACTCATTTATAAAAATGAGATCTCTAAAGCTCATTTATAAAATTTTTAAAATTGCTACCAAATAAAAATAAGATAATTTTATAAAAAATACTTTTTAAAAAATGACTCAATTTTTAGAAAATATTAATGTCAAAAAAATTTTGACAAACAAATCCAATTAATCCTCAACAACCATGGATGCTTATTAATTATTAAAAAAAAAAATTGGAAAACTAATATTGGAAATCTTCAACATTCTGAATCCAACCTTTTTTTTTTTTTTCTTTTTACCATTTTCTATGCTTCTCTTTCCTCAAACAAATGGAAGAAAAGCTAAAGCAAACCTAAAATACTAATCCCTCACCACCATGCATTTACCGATTATCCTGAATACCCATAAAAGTTTCCAAGTCCTAAACTTTCTAAGCAAAGTGAGAAAAAAATTCACTCAACATTACCAACAAAACTAAGCTCAGAGACCCACATAGCAATTCTTATTCATTTGCGGGCAACAAATACAATTAAAAAAAAAAACATAGTACAATAACTGACCTGTATGAAGCACTCTTATTTATAGTTCTGAAAGTTAACCCAGTTCCTGAAAAAACAAAATGAGTCACAAAATGTTGGGTTTGGATTGGTTTTTTTCACTTTTCACTAGTACCCAAGTTGGAGTATCTTTCACAGAAGTCTGCGTCTTTATTTGGGTTTATCTTTTTCTTTTTATTTTTTTTTCTTGCTGAATTTTTTTTGGGTTTATCTTTAGCATTTGAACTTTTGAATTGTGTATCAAAAAAAAAAAAAAAAATTTTTAAGTGTGGGAGCAAAAATATATATTAGAGGTTGAAATTTATAAAGACAAGTTATAAATAAAAAAAAATATAAAAAGTTGTCGCCGTATATACTATTGTAACGACGTATTGACGTATCATTACTAAAACAGGATGACTATGAATCGTCCCTTTAAATTGTTTCGAAACACATAAATGCAGTATTAATATATATACACAAGACGAATCACCAGGCACTTTTAGTGTGGTGGTTATTCTACAAATATAAATGCTTAAGAAGTATGGAGAACAAAAGTCAGATTTAAAACTCACACACATACACTTAGATAGGTTAGTTTTATATATATATATACACACACACACACACACAAAAGATGTTCTTCTATAAAACCCATTGAATCCTTAAAAAATAAAAATATAATCCAGAAGAATAAAAAGCAAAAAAATAAAATTGAATCCCCATAAACTCAACAAATGTATCATTTACAGTAACTGTCCTTCCAATTACTTCAAAAATTTTCAGGGTCTCCAGAAAACAGAAATCCTCTACTCATATAAGCAGTTAATACGTTTAGATCAACCAAAGCACCATCAATTTTTTTTTTTTTTAAAGAATCTCAAAAGTCACAATGTTTCCAAGGAAATAACTGACTGAGACGCTTCTTGACAATTTCACTCACGTGAATCCATCAAAACAAAACTCCGGTGAGAAGAAATCGCATTAAAGTCAATTGGGTAGGCGTTATTTTTATATATGGTGTCCCAAACAATTGAGAAAAAAAAAAAAAAAATTTACTTTCCTTAGTTTTCCTACAATTTTTTGGAAGCCAAACAAAGCATCATCAACAATCAAAAGAAATGACAACCTTTTTCAGAATTATACAAACACATATACATATGAACAAGAATACGATGAAAAACGAAGTGCACTAAAGGAAGTTACTTACCTCGTACTCGTAGAAAAGTACTGCTTCTGCATCAGACAGATTATGATAGAAGATGAGTTATTAGGGCCTTTATTTTCGAGTAGTGGGCTATGAAATGGCCTAGTTGGGTTGTCATACAAAGGAATCTTGCATGTTTGTTTTTATTTCCAATTGAAAAATAGGTTTCAAATATTGTGAAAATTTATATGATAAGTCCATAATATTTTCATAATATTTTTATCTATACTACTATTTAAGGGGCTGCACCTGTTTGGACCGAATTTTTCTTTTGTTTTAAAATACCCTTACAGCCTATATTTAAATAGGGGCAAAACTTGGTAAAAATGCTTTTTTAACTTCCACGTAAAACATTATCTACAAAATAGGACCACACTTCCAGTACACTCACGTTAGTTTTCAAACTCAAATTATTCTTTCTTCAGTTCTACCATTCTCTCATTCTGTGTTAATCTTCTTTTTACCATTATCATCATTGTTAAGAAACTCCTCTCACCCACATCTAGGCTTCAAATTTCACTACAAACAACAACAACAACAACAGATAAATTTGAGGTCCGTAGTACTATTCGGCTTCATTCTTCTCTACACCATTTTCTGCTCTGTTGTTTTACATTAACTACTGACATTAACGTTTTTTATGTTGGTTTTGCTAAAGAAGAATTATGATACTGACATTAACGTCATCATTGTAATTAATGGTGATGAAAAATTTTACTTGAATCCATTTTTTATAATGGTGATAAAAAATATTAGAATACTGATGGGTATTTGTAATTTTTTATGTTGGTTTTGCTAAAGAAGAATTATCATACTGACATTAACATCATCATTAATTGTAATGGTGATGAAAAATATTACTTGAAATCCATTTTTTATAATGGTGATCAAAAATATTAAAATACTAATGGCTATTTGAAATTTTTTATGTTGGTTTTGCTAAAGAAGAATTATCATACTACATTAACGTCATTGTAATGGTGATGAAAAATATTACTTGAAATCCATTTTTTATAATGGTGATGTTTCATTTTTTAGGACTCTTCACTGATGTGTAGGCTTTGAGGTCATTACTATTTGGCTTCATTCTTCTTTACATTATTTGTCGTAATAACAATGCCAATAAGAAGATGCTAAACAAGAATTACCATACTGATGTGTAGGCAAAGGAGATCAGCGTGAGAAGTAGAGAGAGTAAACTGATTTTGGGTGAAAGTATTTTCTCAAAAAGACACGTTCCAGGTTAGTTTTTAACTCTAAAGCTAGCGTTTATCACCTTGGCTTAAATTGTTATGGTTTGCAACTCTGATTTTTTTAAAAAAACGTTCCTAAGAAATCCTAGCTAAAAATAAGTCTTGAATTATTAGATTATGTGTTAATTTTCTTCTCCATGTGTTGTTTTATCTCCAACAAAAACTTATTATTTTATCATGATTTAGATTGTAAAAGGACTACACTTTGTTATCATTATCCTTCCATATCATTATCTTATCTTATCTTATGTTTTTTTATTTTTCTTTTTTTTTTATTTGGTCGGTTTGATGGGTGTTTGAGTATTTTCTCTAATTAATGACTATTTTTTAAAGAATAGGAATGACATATATTGATTTGTCTTTTCTTTTTTCTTTTTTTTTTTGTGGTTATTGGGTTTAACTAATTATTTTAGTGTATGTGTTCTAAGTGGTGCCCTCTCTTCCTCTTATTATTTTTGTTTGTTGTTTTTCTTACATTTAAGCCTTACTCTCTCTCTCTTTTTTTTTTTTTAGGGTGACATATCAACAATTTGGTTAGATTGCATAGCAGATACATTGGATGAATTCGGGTGAGCGAAGTGGTAGTCAATCTATCAAGTAGTTGTTAAAAAACATTTTTTGTAATATGAATATCCTACGTTATGAAATTTAATATTATCCTTTTTTGTGCCTTTCATTGCACATTTGATGACTTTGTAAGCAATTGTCATATACACAAATTTGCTAAAGCAAGAATGATACTGGAGAACTTATCTTTAAAGATAAAATTTTAAAATTGTGGTGAAAATTGCTTCTAAATAATAGACTAACTGTTAGGGGTAAAACCTACACCCTTAAATATATCTTATAGTTGATAGTTTAAAATGTTACTTCATTTTAAATTTTAAAAAATTGGTAAAATTTAATCTAATCCAAAAAGACTCCAAACAAACCATGTACTCAATTAAGAAATTTGCATCAACGTTTTGTTTTGTTTTTTTTTTTTTTTTTTTTGTTTTGAGGGTGGTGAGTCCTTTAGTGTTGGTTTCCTATTTTTTTGCAACTTCAAGCAAAAAAAAAAAAAAACATCAGTGTTGGTTTTTTTTTTTTTTTTTTTTTGCAACTTTAAGCCAAAAAAAAATCCCATCAACGTTGGTTTCCTATTTTTTTGCAACTTCAAGCAAAAAAAAAAAAAAAAAAAAAATCAGCGTGGTTTCCTATTTTTTTGCAACTTTAAGCCCAAAAAAAAAAAAAAAAAAACCATCAACGTTGGTTTCCTATTTTTTTGCAACTTCAAGCAAAAAAAAAAAAAAACTCTATGTTTTAGGTATTTTAATAATATGCCAACACTGTTTTACATTTAATTTTTTTTTAATGTTTTAAGTATTTTTATTCCTAAAATTTTGCCTATTATTTAGATACTAAAGCAAGAATGATATTGGAGAACTTATCTTTAAAGATAAAATTTTAAAATTGTGGTGAAAATTGTTTCTAAATAATAGACTAACTTTTAGGGGTAAAACCCTACACCCTTAAATATATCTTATGTTTGATAGTTTAAAATGTTACTTCATTTTAAAATTTTTAAAATTGGTAAAATTTTATCTGTTCCAAAATAACTTACCAAAAGACAACAAAGACTCGAAACAAACCATGACTTTTGAATTTGCATCAAGTGTTACGTGTCCTCAATTAATAAATTTGCATCAACGGTTTTTTTTTTTTTTTTTTTTTTGAGGGTGGTGAGTCCTTCAACATTGGTTTCCTATTTTTTTACAACTTCAAGCAAAAAAAAAAAAAAAAAAAAAAAAAAACCCAATGTTTTAGCTATTTTAATAATATGCCAGCCTTGTTTTACATTTATTTTTTTTTTTAAATGTTTTAAGTATTTTTATTCCTAAAATTTTTCCTATTATTTAGAAGTAATTTTTTCGATGATTTTTTACTTTTATATTTGAAGAAAAGAGGAAAAAATAAAAACCCATGTTTTATAGACTTTCAACCAATTAATAACATGAAGCCTTTTCTATACCAAAAGAAATATATATATCCTTCAATAGTTGGGGGAGGGAAATTTCAACCAACTGAGCAATTATTTAAAAAAAATATATTATGGCTAAAATATTGTGTTTACATATTTTAGTGTTAGACCATTGCAACTCAAAAATAAGGGTGCAATATTATTTTGCAAAACATTTATATAAGAAATTTGACTACAAAATTTTAACATAACACATGCTTCCACTTTTACTAAAATTTTATTAGAATTGCACATATTACTACAATTCTTACATGTCATTGGCCAAGAGCCTTGCATTTATAATTTACTCCAATGTTTACAAGTTTAAATTCACCCTCTTCGGACTAAGGAGTAATTATTGTGCTAAATATGTATATATGTGCAACTAACACGATTATTAATTTTTTCGTCTATTTTAATGCAGAAATGAGTTTGGAAAATACACCTATGACTCATACCAATGATGTAAAACGTCGTCGAGAACTACGGAGATATTATGATCGACATAGTAGACAAATAGAAGACAATGAAAGCAGACAAATTCGATTGGCAAGACGTCGTGCCAATTATGCAAGACGAAGACAACAAACTTTGGGTGGTGATATTACTTTAGTGGGAAGTCCAGCAAATTTAAATGAGGATGTTGTGCATTCTAATTTAACACCATCATGTGTATCACTAATACCACCTAATCGCGAGGCTACACCAAGTTGTCGTCTTACACATATTCGTAACTTGGCGCGAAATATGCCAGTTGAGCGAAATGTTACGCAAGAAACTAATGGTGAGATCATAATTTTGTATACCTTTTAAAAATAATTCATTGGTTGGAATATGATTATTTTGGGAAAAAATATAAATTTTGGCATGTTAGTTTTATGTCAATATCAAGAACAATGCTAACTTAATGTTTATAATAACTTTAGGTTTACCTCCAATACGTCCAACTATAATGCCAAATGATTTTGAGGCTGGACCAAGTCATATAAATTCTGATGTTAATGATGGTAAGTTTTATGTCAAATATTTATAAACTTTGCACCATTATAATTTTTTTATAAAAATTAGCATTTTTTATAATTACATTGCAGATGTGGAAAGAACTGAAGAAGTTGAACATATAAATGATCATAACCATGGGGATGGCTACAGAGAACAAGGTTTGTTACTCAATGTCACCATTTTTATTTCAATTTACATGTTTATTATTATTCAATTTTATTATTTGTTTACATGCTGCATATTCGAAACATTATTAATATTTTCCTTATTTCACAACATAATATTTGATACAATTTTTAATATTTTCTTTTACAACAATCATTGCACTCTTTATCTCTAATTTTTTCCTCAAAATTAAAATTAGGTGTTAACAACACATTTGATGGTACTGCACATGTAACAAATTGTATGCAAGGCAGATACAATTGTGCCAAGGATTTTAAAGAAGGTAGAGAGACCATTAGGTCCCAACTACCACAACCAAAGACATGTCGCTTTTGTAATGCCCGTTTGTTCCATCGAGAGACATCCTCAATGTGTTGCAAGGATGGAAAAATATCCTTACCCAACATACCAATTTGTCCCGAATTTATGGAGCTCATTTGTGACCAATCACCACGAGGTAGACATTTCAGGCAATATATACGGTTTTACAACAATATGTTTGCATTTACCTCAATGGGTGTGCACGTGGATGAAAGCATGGCCTCGAATAGTCGAGGAATATATACATTTCGTGCCCAAGGTGCCATCTATCATAGAATCAGTAGTCTATTACCACATACACCTCTAAGTGTACGGCATATACAATTGTATATCTATGACACCGATCTTGAAATACAACATAGAATATCTCAATCTGTAGAAGCTCACGAAGATATTGTGCGACTTATTCAAAGGATCTTAGACATGCATAACCCATTTGTGGAGAGATTTTGTTAACTATCTCGAACTCCAAATTTACATCAATGTAAACTCCTTATTAAAGAACAACCTCTAAACCAACCTCAATATTGCCTTCCCAGCGCTTTCCAAGTGGCAGCTATTATTGTAGGAGGTGAAGAAGCTGGACGTTTAAATGGCAGAGAAATTTTAGTTCAAACGTTTGGTGGTAATTTGATCAATGTTCAAGATACAGCAGGATATTATGATCCATTGCAGTACCTAATACTTTTTCCATTTGGAACATATGGATGGGATATCAACACACGCGACAGTAATAGAAATAAAGTGTCATGTCGAGATTATTATGCATACGTCCTTCAGGTAACAGTTTTATTATTTTCAATCTATTACTTCAAAATGCCGCTTACACTATGAAATAACTTAACCTAAATCTATTTTTACTATTGTTGAAGATTCGCCTCGATGATCTATCAATGATCTGGTATGGAGGACGCCTTTCACAACAGTATGTTGTTGATAATTTTGTCAAAATTGAAACACATAAGCTGAGGTGGTTTGAGCATAATCAAGATTCTATAAGGGCGGATCTGTACCAAGGCCTACAAGATGCTTTCCACGAAGGAGAGTGTGATACTGGTAATGTAAACTTCACACTTGAAATTTACATTACTTCATTAATGGCGAATTTGCATCAACATTTATTAATGGCCGAACTTTGTCATCTTATATATAGGAAATGTAGGGCATAGAACCATTTTACCATCATCATTTGTGAAAAGCCCACGCGATATGATCCAACGATTTCAAGATGCAATGTCATTGGTTCAAAAGTTTGGAAAGCCAGATTTATTCATCACAATGACGTGCAATCCGGGATGGGAAGAAATCCAAAATGAGCTTTTACCTGCATAAACCGCACAAGATCGTCCAGACTTGCTTGCAAGAGTTTTTAAATCAAAATTTGAAGAATTGAAAGATGATATCGTGGTTAAGGGGGTTCTTGGAAGAGTTATTGTATATGTGCAGGTCTTTGAGTTCCAAAAAAAGGGTTTACCACATGCACACATGCTTATAATTCTCGATGAAGATGATAAATTACATAATCCAGAGGATTACGATCGGCTTGTTAAAGCAGAAATACCGTGTAAAGAAGAACAACCTCAGTTACATAAAGCTGTATTGAAACATATGATACATGGTCCTTGTGGAATACAAAATCCAAGATCACCGTGTATGAAAAATGGGTAATGTAAAAAAGGATACCTAAAGCCTTTCTCACTAGAAACCTACCAAGGCAATGACTCGTATTCTGTTTACAAACGATTTGATACTAATAATCCCGTGCCGTTGAATGATCATTGCAGGATTATGGTAGATAACACTTGGGTTGTTCCATACGATCCTTGGTTACTGTTGAAATATAATTGCCATATTAATGTTGAAATATGTTGTAGTATCAAGAGTGTAAAATACTTATATAAATATGTGTATAAAGGCCTAGATCGTGTCTCTATGGAAGTTAGACCAGGCCCAAATTATGATGAGGTCCAACAGTACATTGATGCAAGATGGGTATGTGCTCCAGAGGCATGTTGGAAGATATTTGCTTTTCCTATGTATCAAATGTACCCTGCTGTTTTTCGTTTGCAAATTCATCTTCCAGATAGGCAACAAGTACGCTTTAGACCACATGAGCCTATTGCTAATGTTTTGGAGCGAAGTAAAAAGACAATGCTTATTGAATTTTTTTATATGAATATGATTGATCATGATGCACGAAATTATCTATATAGAGAGTTTCCTGAGCATTATTGTTGGGATTATAAAAACAAAACATGGACACGAAGAAGGTCTTATAAAAAAGTAGTGGGCAGGGTATATACTGTTTCACCATTTGATGGAGAGAAGTTCAATCAGCATGTTCTTCTTAATCATGTCAAGGGGCCAACAGGATTTGACGATTTATTGACTGTCTATGAGATAACCTATCCAACTTTTAAGCAAGCAGCTGAGCAAAGGGGTTTACTAGAGAATGATAACAGCATACGACAGTGTCTGCTTGAGGCAAGAGACATTCGAATGCCGCCAGCTTTAAGAAGATTGTTTGCAACAATATTGGTATTTTGTCTACCAACTGGAGTAAGAGAATTGTGGAATGAGTTCTACCCATATATGGTAGAAGATTACCCATCAACATCTATTACAACAGAGACATGTTACAAATAAACTTCTCAATGATTTAGAGGCATTGCTCTTGCAACATGGAAAGCACATCACAGAGTATGATTTGCCGATTTCAACTGGAGAATGTGACCGTTATTCAACTGTAACAAGACTCATACAAGATGAGCTAACTGTTCCTAATGTAGATGAAGAACTCACTTTAATTGAGAAGTTGAATAATGACTAGAGAGTTGCATATGAGACAATCATGACAGTTATTGATCGTAAGGAAAGCATGATATTCTTTGTTGATGGGCCAAGAGGAACTGGGAAAACATTTTTGTATCGTACAATATTGGCAACCTTGAGAAAAGCCGGTCACATTGCAATTGCCACAGCTACATCTGGCATAGCAGCAACATTACTCCCTGGTGGAAGAACAGCTCATTCTAGGTTTAAGATTCCTTTAACTCCTGATGCTTCATCTACTTGCTCAATAAGTAAACAATCAGACTTAGCTGAACTTATTAGACGTGCCACCATAATTATTTGGGATGAAGCCCCAATGGTAAATCGATGTGCACTTGAATCTTTAGATAGAACATTTAAAGATATTATGGAAGTAAATTTACCTTTTGGTGGGAAGGTGCTAATTTTGGGGGGAGATTTGCGTCAAGTACTTCCGGTTGTTCCAAAGGGTACAAAGGCAGAAATGATTGATGCATGCATAGTGAAGTCCCCATTATGGAATGACGTCAAAGTGTTACATTTGAAGCAGAATATGAGGTCTGTCAATGATGAAGAGTTTGCTGAGTATATACAACGCATCGGTGATGGGAATGAACCATTTATAATGGATGATTTGATTAAATTACCCCCTTCAATGGCAATGCAATGGGAGGGTCAGCATTCTATATACAACTTGATTGATCAAGTTTTTCCAAGTTTGCAAGAACATGCCAATGACGCAAGATATATGGTTGATAGGGCTTTGCTAACACCTATAAATGATGAGGTTGAACAGCTTAATGCAAAGATAATTTCTCAGTTCCCAGGAGATGAGTTTATGTTACATTCTTTTGATGAGGTTGAAGGAGATACGTAACATCTATATCAACAAGAATTCCTAAATTCTATATCTCCAGGAGGTTTACCACCACATATATTAAGGCTGAAAAAGGGTGCTCCAACTATGTTGTTGCGCAATATAGATCCAAAAGCTAGATTATGTAATGGTACAATATTGATATGTCATGAATGTTTTAACAACGTAATTGATGCTGAAATTTTGACTGGACAATATGTGCGTACACGCATTTTCTTGCCAAGAATCCCTTTAAAGACAACAGAAAATGTACACTTGCCATTTGTAATGATCAGATGACAATTTCCTGTACGTTTGAGCTTTGCAATTACAATAAACAAAGCACAATGTCAGACAATTCCAACTGTTGGAATTTATCTTCCTGATCATGTTTTTAGTCATGGCCAATTATATGTGGCGTTATCAAGGGGAGTCTCCCAATCCACCACAAAACTATTGGTGCAAAAAGGAACAATACCTGAAGAGGAAGGTGTTCACACAAGAAATATTGTGTATAAAGATGTTTTGTTCCCTTCATCATAGGTATTAATTAACAACTGGAAAGAATAGTCTTACATATACATTTATTTTAATAATTTACAAATTTTAATGGTTATGCGGTCTACGTGTTAATATTTTATTTCTTGATATTTTTTATGTATACAATTAATTGGTAACAGGAAGGATGCACAACTCAAATGTGAGAATCGAATCCACTATGCTAAATAATGGTGTGCATGCTATTCCTACTGCTCAATGGGAGAATTGGAAGGATGATCAATCAATATTAAACATGGAGGCCATTGATAACAATGTATATTTCTTTTTAATGATATCTTTAATCAGCATCCCTTTTTATTTTTTTATAAAAATTAATATTAAAAACGTCATGCTGCGTATGGGTTAGGTTCGCAAATTGGAAATTTATTCACCTGGTTGGGGATTCACTATTCGAGCTGACAAGAAAGAGCTTTGGAAAGAAGTGAAACGAGTTTTAGAGTCACAAGAATTGGAAAGGTTTGTTACGCTATTTTTTAAAATAGGAAAATAATTAATTGATAGTCTTAATATACAAACAATTTTTTTTTCTTCATTTTGAAGTTTTGAGAATGAAGACAAACAACAAATCATTGTTAAGAGCAATGAGGTTTCCAACATCCATAAGAATAAAGACAAAGGAAAAATGAAGGACGATGTGATCTCTAACACTCATGCCAACAGAGACAAACGGAGAATTAAAATCAAGGACAATGTGGTTTCCAACATCCATGAGAAAAAAAAAGAAACGAACAAAAAAAACCAAGGACGATGCAATTTTCAACATCCAAGACAGCAAAGACAAACAGAAAATGAGAGTGAAGGACGATGCAATAATAAAGCAGGTACAAATAAATTGCCATATCTACTTTTTTGAATAAAGAAAAATACTTAATTTCAAAGTTTGGATATAATTTTTTTTTAATTTGGTAATTAAATGATAGTTCTTCAAGTCCCAAGCTGAAGAAGACCATTTCACATACATGGAGCTATGCAATATCATCACAAGGTCAGTTCAAATATTTCATTTCACAAGTTTATGCTTCATGTTTATTGTACTTAATAATTGTGTACGTTTTAAAGTCTCTATTAATAACACAAACACACACATTTTGTATCATAGGTTCATGGCAAATGCTGCTGGAAAGCAATTAGAATGTGGAACAAATAACATTGCTTCACCAACTTCTCTACCGTAGCTGGCATAATATTAATAAGTTCACATATTCCATTCTTCTGATGTAGTGAATTATTTTACAGTTTTACCTGATGTAAATATTTCACTTTTCTACATTGATCCATCAACTTTTTATAATAGCTTTTGTAAAGTTCACCACATGTATTTTGTAAGTAGTTTTATTGTTACGATTTCATTATGCATTTTCATTATATGACTATTTATAAGATTTATTCAATGGATCTTTTTTTCCTCCCCCTATAGGTTAATACTAAATTATAGCATCATCTTCCAATTAATAACACGTTGATTACTACATAAACAAAATTGGTAAAAATGGATAATAATTATGGAATACTAGCCTCTGAGCACGCGCTCACGCGCTTGCTCAGAGGCTCTTCTATTTTTTGGGTAAGGGTTAATTTAGTACATTTATTATATTTTGGGATTATTACATTTTCCAATCACAAAAAAAATCTAGGGGTGTGATGAGTGTTCTGCAAAAAAAATCTAGGGGTGTGATGAATAAATTATTTCATTCAAAACGCAAAACACTCATCACACCCCTAGATTTTTTTTTTTCAGAACACTCATCACACTCCTAGATTTTTTTTGTGATTGGAAAATGTAATAATCCCAAAATATAATAAATGCACTAAATTAACCCTTATCCAAAAAATAGAAGATCCTCTGAGCATGTGAGCGCGTGCTCAGAGGCTAGTAATAAATTTTAAATGGCAGGTTGTTAATGGTCGTTATTGTCGGGGTAAAAAAGTAATCTGTGTTAAATTTAAATTTAAACCAATAACAACTACCCACCTATAATTTGTTGTAAAAATATTGTGAAAATGTTGTGAACATAGCATCTTTCTTTTTCTAAAGTTTTTAACTTAATTTTTGGCTGTGTACGTGGGGTAGTGAGAAGTTTTGTAGAACATGAGGTAGTTTTATAAAAAATGGGTAGGTTTTTTGTTTTTAATTTTTGTCGATTTTAACATAATTTTTTTTGTTTTGGGAATAAGGATAAATTAATTAAATTAGGGGTATTTTTGGAAGTAAAAAATACTATAACTAACTTTCTGAATCCTATTTTGTAGAAAATAAAATTGTGTTCTTTTATTATATGTATATATATAATTTTTATTTTGAAAATCTAATTTATAAGTGAATAAATCAATTTGAAAATTAATAGGAGAGTGATCCTATTTTTTAGGCAATGTTTTAGTGGGAGTTAGAGTTGCATTTTTACCGAATTGTCCTTCAGTTTTGTCTCTACTTAAACATTGAGGTGTAGGGGCATTTTTGAATTAAAAAATGAGAAATCCAAACAGGAGAAGCCCCTTAAATAATAGTATAGATATATATACACACACACACACACACACACACACACACACACACACACAACTATTTAAGGGGCTTTCATTCTCTCAAAAAAAAAAGAAAAAAAAAGGACTTCCATTTTTTGGGACCCTCATTTTTTTTTTTTGTTCAAAAATACTCCTACACTCTTGTGTTTAAGTAGAAACAAAATTAAAGGACAATCCGGTAAAAATATAACTCTAACTCCCACTAAAATGTTCCCTAAAAAATAAGGTCGCTTTCCTGTTAATTTTCAAATTGCTTTATTTATAAATTAAATTCTCAAAATAAAAATTATATATATATAAAATAAAAAACACAGGTTTTTTTTTTTTTTTACTACAAAATAAATGTGTAATATTTGTTCATTTTTTGAAGCTAGCCTCATGACACTTCTAGTTGTATAAATAGTTATCTATACTACTATTTAAGAAGTTTATCCTGTTTGAACTGAATTTTTTTTTCTTCCAAAATACCCCTACAGCCTAAGTTTAAGTAGGGGCAAAACTTGGTAATAATGTTTTTTTAACTCCCACGTAAACACTATCTACAAAACAAAAACTACTTTTGAATAACTTCCTTCCTTCACGACTTCAACTTCCCACTACAAAACAAAAACTCCTCCCACAAATTACATACAATCCCACTACAGAATACAAACTTCCCACTAAAATACTATGAAAAGTCAATCTTTCTAGCTCCTGGGTAGTTACAAATTTTGCACCTTTCATATTCCTTCCCACTCAAAAAATACACTTCATTCTTTTTTTCTTTTTCTTTTTTTCCCTATATGCTTCTCTCTCTCTCTTCCTTTCTTTGATAATTTATTTTCCTGCACAACTTTGATACAATTTCTTCATAAAAGTTTTCCTCTATTTGCCAAAAATACTCATAAGACTCTCCAAGGGGATCTAACGAATGTCTCTTCAAGCTACAAAATTGGAACACTGTAAGTTGCATGTTTCACTTTTCTTTTTGGTGAAACACATGAAAAATAAATATTAAATAAAGGTTTTTTATTCGGTTCTAATTTTTTTGACTCATTTGTAGAACCAAGTGCAGGAATGGTGGACAAAACAAGCACGGCTATGGCCATGTCAACTAAGTGTATCAAGATCTAAATTTTTTTCTAATCGCTAGTATTTTTATTTTTTGTTAATTTGAATTCTATTATTTAATTTCTTAAATTTGAGTTCCAATTGATTCAAATAACTTCATGTTTAGGATCATTGTCTCCTCAGAATATTAAAGACTGCCACTCTTGTAAGAGTCTCTCCTTTATTTGTCTCTCTCTGATTTCTTCTTCTTCTTCTTTAATTGAATTTGATCGGTTTGATTTAGATTGTTATTTTATATTTTTCAGTGATATATATGGGCCCCGAAAACCACACGGCAGAATGCAATAGCCAAGTTATTCGAATAATTGTAGCAGTTTATCCCTATGAAGTAGCAGTAGTTGGATTTGAAATAAACTCATTCTATTTTGAAATAAATTCAATATGACATTTGTTACATTTAATAGATTATGAAAATAACATAAAAGATTGGTTACAGTTTTGGGTCTTCACTGTAAATCAACAGAATTATTAATCTTTTATTCCAATTTTGTTCAATTTAATTTTGATGTTTAATCTTTGGTTTTTTTGGTTGGTTATGGTTCCACAGTGAGATTTAAGTTTTGGTGTAATTGTTTTTCTTATGGATTTATGTGTTGTTAAATCCATAAATCAAACTTTGGTTCTATGCCTTTTGATTTGCAATGGTCATTGCCTAATACAACCAAGTGAAAAATCTTTGGCACTTAATTTTTTGCTATGGAGAATTTTGGACTTATTGCCATCTTTTTCTATATCTCACAAATGCCATATTTTTCTTTGAAGTGGCCTTGATAAAAGAAAGAAAGTTGTTGTATATGATGCTAAGTGCCTCACATATTATCAACATCTTTTGGAACTTCAAGAAAATTCAAAATTAGGAACATGTTAGAAATATTTCCTTCCTATTTTAGTTTTGCATTTATATACTTTATTTTTTCACTCTTTTTTTAGGCATTATATTTCATAATCTTTCACTTCATTATCTATGGTCATCAGTGTAATAGGTTCTTATTTAGCAATTTATTAGAGAACCACCCTCACAAGCTGATTATCTATCCCATTCCATATTTTCTACGTGGATATGTCCATGTAGTCTCTTACTATTTTTTTGAAAGGATGTAGTCACTTACTGAGGTTTAGTCCTACCCTATTCTTAATTTACTTTATTTGTACTTCTAATATAATTTATAAGGTTTTGAGTATTGATTGGTCAACTTAATATGTAAAATTTAAATATGAAAGATGTTAACAAATTGTAATTTGAAAGGGTTTAATGTGTACCATTTCAATATTTGAGGAGGAAGCAACTGCACACCTTAAAATAAAACTAGCCTTTAGGCATGCACTCATGCGCATGCTCAGAGGCTCTTCTATTTTGTTGGATAAAGGTTAATAATTTGCATCAATTATAATTTGGGATTACTACATTTTCCAATCACAAAAAAAATTTAGGGGTATGATAAAAAATTATATCACCTGCAAATGCAGAATACTCATCACACCCTTAAATTTTTTTATAATTGAAAAATGTAGTAATTCCAAATTATAATGGACGCATATTATTAACTTTTACTCAACAAAATAGAAGAGCCTCTGAGCACGCACTTCAGCGCATGCTCAGAGACTGGTATATCTATACTACTATTTAAGAGGTTTACCTTGTTTGGACTGGATTTTTTTTTGTTTCCAAAAAGACCCCTCGACCGTAAAATTTAGCAGAAACAAAACTTGAGGATAACACAGTAATAACAAGAAATGATATATCCATAACATTTTCACAACATTCTTACAACAAATTCTAAGTGGCAGGTTGTTATTGTTGGGGCAAAAAAGTAATCTTAGTGTTAGGTTTAAATTTGAACTAATAACAAATGAAAATGTTGTGGACGTAGCACTAGTAATAATACACCTTTAACTCCCACCTGAAACATGGCCTACAAAAAAGGACAACTCTCCTAGTGGTTTTCAAACTCAACTTGATATCTATTAGAGATTTAAACTGCAACAACTCTTTCATATTCCTTCAATTACTAAAATACTCAACCCACATTTTAAACACAATGGATGGACCGTAGTACAATGTTGGTTTTGGAAGTGTTGTGTTTAGGAATCGTCTTTGGATTCCTTTTGTTTCTTTGTCCAATGGTATGTTGCTCTAAATCGATTTCTTCCTGCTAATTATTGAATTGCATTAACATATATTTTATACCCATTAGATTGGGCTTTTTTTTTTTTTTTTTTACAGTAGATTTTCTTTAATTTTTTAATACCAATTTAGGGGTTCATAAATTCTTTAGCCAATTGGGGTACATAGGAAAAAACCTAGCTTTCATAATTTAAAGGGAATTTCCAACAGATGTCTACACGGCTACAATTTCTTATATTGTCTGATCATAACTAGAGGTCCAAAACTGCTATCAGGTCTAACTTTCTTTTATGAGTTTACTAAATCATATAAAAAAAAAGATAGATGAAGATGTGAAATTTGATATATATTTTTTCTTTTATCTATACCACACTTGAAAAAGTAAAGCTAATATGTTTTCAGTTTTTTTTTTTTCTTTAATTCTTTAATATTTTCTTCTACTTTGTAGACTAATAGATAAATGTATCTAATATTTTGTTTATGAAGCAAGGACTATTCAGTGTGGGCATCCTCGAGAACAGAGGCGGTGTTTCTCGATTATCTTTACTTTATCAATTCATCAATGTATGCAAAGCTGCATACCCAAACTGCTAAGAAATGGATTGAAAGACTATGAAAAACAACAAACCACTGAAGCTAGGCATGGAAATCATATTGTTTGTAAAGGCAAGATGTGGTTTAGCTTTCAAAAATGTAATTTCTTTTTTATTTTTTGGAGTGGGGTTGTTGGACTAATTTATCGATTAATTAATTAATGTAAATGTTAGTAGAATGGAAATATTGTGAGTGGTTTTGGAATATGCAAGTCGTAATCTAGATGGCTGTTTTGTATTAATATTAATATTTTTTTGTATAAAATTGTGTAATTGTTTATCCTATTTTCTTTAACTAGAAGGATATGGAAATATATAGAAAAACATTTTTTAGTAAAAAACAATGATGCATTTGTCAAGTTGTAGAACCACACTTGGTTTGACAATAGTTTTTTATGATATTTTTTATTTGTTTTATATTTATGTTATTTTCATTGAATGTTGACATATTTGCTTTTTCATTTCTCCTAGTTTTAGATGATTGAGATTTGAGAGCTATTTGGATTGATTAATCTAATTGGTCAAGTAATTCTATACTAAAATCAATTTCTGTTAGGTCGGACCAATTAATCCTGCAACTATAAGCAAAGTTTGTTACTTCTAAGATATGGCCATGTACCAACATTCAAATGTCATTTAGTGAAATGGTTGGACATTTGATTTTTTCTTTTCTTTTTTCCTGAATAAAAAGAGGTTATTTGGTGTGGACTCATCAACCTCATGCCACGTGTGGACTTGATGGAGCTATCATTGTGGCACAACGCATACGTTGAAGTACTACTCTAATTGCTCAACTTTTGCCAAGTATTATGTCAAACGATATGAGAACTCCTACTACCAAACCATACTCTATAGTGGCAGGAATTCAACTTCTTGCATTAACGTTGTCAATTCTAGATATTATGGAGGGATAGTGCATAGTGTAGATGTTTATAATGGATGTTGATATAGTACATGATGCTAAGATAGTGAGTTAGTGATAGTTCGTAGTATGTTACTCAAATTAATTCTTGGACCTTTCTTTTTCATTTGAAATTTCAAATATAAAACTTTTTTTTATAGAAGGTTAGAAAAATAAAAATAAAATACATCTTAAATTTTATAATATTCTTTCGTGTACTTAGAAGCTCTTTTAATTTTTTTTAGAGGTTAACACTTTCTATTTATCTTAAATCAAGGTTGCTGCATTTTTCAATTTCAAAAATATTTAGAAGTGTGATGAGATATATATGAAAAAGTTATTTTACCCACAAACTCAAACATCTCATCACACCCCAAGGTATTTTTGCGATTGGAATATATTGTAACTCCAAATTATGATGGATAAAAATTATTAACTTTTACACTTTGTTTGGGAGTCCATAAAGGAATAGAATGGAACAAGTAAATTGTAGAGGAATACTAGCCTTTGAGCACTTGCTTACGCGCGTGCTTAAAGGCTCTTCTATTTTTTTGGGGTAAATATTAATAATTTTCATTCATTATAATTTGAGATTATTACATTTTCCAATCATAATAAAAGAACCTAGAGGTGTCATGAGTATTATTTAAGTATTTCAACTATCCCATCTCAAATAAATAACCTAAAACACATTTTCAAAAAAAAAAAAAAAACCTAAAACACTTTAAATAATTAAAATTAAATTCATTAAAATTCAAAATCAAGTAAACTTGAAACAAAAAATAAAAAAATTCAAATATTTTTCTTTAACATTTTCTAGGTATCCAAAATATTCCTAATGTCAAATCCAACCAATACAATCTCAATTAATACCCACGTAGCAACAATCAAAATAATGAAAGAACTAAACTAAAACAAAAAGTACAATTACTCCACAAATTGGTGAGGTTGAAAGAGTGCCAATACTCAAAGGGCTGGGCTACTATGGCTACTTTGGTTACTCAATGTCATAAGCCGCTCACTTAATGCCCCAAGTTCTTCGACTTCTGCCTTGCTCTCTTTAGCCTCGCTATCCACTACAAGAAAAACAGGCTACTGCAGCCGGCTAAAAGCGCTACTAAAGCCCAAAAAAGCACTGCTAAAGGTACATTTGACCTTTAGCGGCGGGTGCTATGGCAGTGATTTATCCCGTCAATGTTGTAGAGCTGCAAAAAATATTTTGCAACAGTAACAAAAAGCACCACTATATATGCACCTTTTAGTGGTGGTTTTGATTTATTGCGGTGGGTAGCAAACCGTCACCATACAAGGTTAGAAATTGGGTTAGCAGTGAGTTATGTATGCCACTATTAGTGTCCACCTTTAGTAGCGAGCACACGACGCCGCTATAGGGCATCAATTAAAACGGACTAATTGCACTTGTAGTGATAGGCGAGAAGCGCCGCTATATGTGACAACCTTTAGCAGCGAACAATAAGCGCCGTTATAGAACTTCATGTAAAACAAAACATATGCACCTTGTAGCGGAGAATACGACCATCGCTATATGTGCAAACCTCTAGCGGCGGGTGATAAACGCCGCTAAGGCTTCATTTAAAACATAACATGTACACCTTTAGCGACACTTTTTGACTGCCGCTATAAGTTAATTTTTTTTCCCACTGGGCTTAAAACCACCATTTGCTAATAATTTGTTTAGACCTATTACAAAAAACCAGTTTTAACTCCACTGACACAATATCACAAATGTAACTAATTAACAACACCACAAATGTCTCCAAACTAACGTAATATTAACATAGAAATATATTATCAAATACATAACATTATCTATAATCATCATCACAGATTAACAAAAAAAATGTGATCCTCTGAATAAAACAATTACTCAAATTAAACTAATACTATAATCAAAGTTTCAAAGTGTTTAAAAATATCCTTCAACACTTGCAAAAAAAATTTAATTGTTCAAATGTAGTTCTTTGTACACAAAAAAGCCTCCGAACACCAAGATAAAACTTATAAGCTGTTTGGTTGATGAGATGCGGTTGATAATTTTTAGAGAGCTGGAGATTGTTGAACCGGAAGAACATCCTACATACAAATTATGATTACTCAATAAGTGCGTATAAATGAAATAGAATGACAAGAAAATGAAATCTCTCACATACATGCTCAGATTGTATGATTGAAAAGTAGTTCCAATTCCAAATAAATAAATAAATAATAAATAAAAAAGAGGAAATGCATGATTTGAAATAGTGAGAAGGTGAGGATTCTGAACAGGAACACAAACATGTACATGATCCAACTAAGTAATTTATATAGACTGTATATATCTTCAAGCTAAGGTTATCAATTAGAGCCCCTATTTTTCTTGCCATCTGGATTTGAAAAAGCACTTGCTAATTGCTTTCATTATATGATAAGTTATAAAGTGTTCTGATGGGAATTTTTTTTTTCTTACCACACAAATTACCATTATTTGTAGAAGATAGAATCATAAGTTTATAACCATCAAACAACCACAACAAAAAAAATTATAGAACACTTATCATTTGGTTAATTCTTTGAGCTGTATTATTTTTGGGCCATTCTTGTCCCCATTCGTATGCTGATATGGGTCCAATTCAATAGATAAAATATGGCTGAACCCAACATGAACATGATAGTTGCATGTAGGCCTCACACAGTAGCCCACCCAAAGTTTCAAGTTGCCCTCAAAAGTAGTTCCCTTATATAACCTTTCGATTATGTGTCTTCAGACTCTTCACACAGGAATTCAAAACACTCAAATATATTAGGTTCTAAAAATTAGGAACTAATGTATTAGAACTTCAATTTGTATGTTGGCAAACCATGATCAAAACATTCTTTAGGTCTTGTGTTAGACTTGCTCAAAATATGGCTTTTTATGTTAAGTTGGAATCGAGTTGTTTTGCAGAATTACTGTTCACTTTCTGCCAGACTCGATCGATCGAGAATTAGACTCGATCGATCGAAAATCAGACAGATCGTTTTTCTGCAGAAAAATCCAACTCAGCCCTAGTCCATTTAATGTATAGGGTTTTATGTTTTGCCCTAAGTATAAAAGGGAAAACCCTAGCCACGTTTTTGTAGTTCTGAATGCTGTGTTTGTGAATCTCATTGTGAGATTTAGAGGTGTTTACTTTCACATACACTTAGGGTTTACAAACTTGAGATTCGTGTCAAAAGTTGTGTAAATCAATACAGTTGCAGAATCAAAAGAGCATAAAGATATACAAGCAGGTGCGCTTGTGATTTGCTGAAGAATTCAAGGAAAGAAGGAGTCCGTGGATCTCGAAGCTATCATGGGGTTGTGGTAGTAAGTTTCTTACACTTGGGTAACAATAGGATGTTAGTGGTCTAAGTCTTATTGTGTAAACTTCGATTCTTTCATAGTGGATTTAGTTTACCTTGAGGATAGCTAGGTTAAATCCTCCCCAGGTTTTTACCGGTGTGATTTCCTAGGTCATCATATCTTTGTGTTCTTTATTTTTCCGCTGTTTTGTTGTTTTTGTTTATTTTGTATTAACCTAGATTTAATTAAATTATCTAAGTTAATCACTTGGCTAATTCTCTAAGTTAATCTGTTGGGTTTAAGGGGTCTAAACGAACTTACAAGTGGTATCAGAGCGGGTAGCTTTTGTTTTAATACTTTGATCTTTTTGCTGATCCTTGACCCCTGCTGTCATGGAACACGGACACTCTCTTGTTGTTCCACCTCACTTTGATAGAAACAACTATGCTTATTGGAAAGTAATGATGAAAGCATTCCTGAAATCTATTGATGAGAGAGTTTGGAATTCCGTTGAGTACGGATGGGAGAAGCCCACTACTCCTGTGAGTGAGTGGCAAACTTCTCAAAAGGAGGCAGTCGCTTTTAATAGCAAAGCTATGAATGCTATTTTTAATGCTGTTTCCATGGAGGAATTTAAGAGAATCTCTAATGTTGAGGTTGCTCATACTGCTTGGAATATCCTCCAGACTGTGCATGAAGGCACAAAGGCAGTTAAGATAAATAAATTGCAGCAATTAACTACTAGATTTGAAAGCATTAGAATGAATGATGATGAATCTTTTGATGAATTCTATGCTAAATTGAATGATATTGTTAATTCTACTTATAATTTGGGTGAAATCTATGATCAACCTAAAATTGTTAGGAAGATTCTTAGATCTTTGATTGAAGATTTTAGACCCAAAGTAACTGCCATCACTGAGAGCAAGAATGTGGACTCCATCCCTGTTGAAGAACTTGTAGGATCTCTTCAGTCCTATGAGTTAGACCTTCCTAAGACTAACAAATCCAAATCAATGGCTATTAAGTCTGTTGATGATGTTGAGGATGGTGGATTTGATGATGAACTCTCTGCTATAGAGATTGCCTATCTTGCCAAGAACTTTAGAAACTTTCTTATGAACAATAACATAAGGGCAAGAGGCAAGAACACTGTTGAACCTAGAAATTTTAGGAAGAATGATCTCACTAAGGTCAATAACATTGAAAAACCTAAGGAGAAAGTAGGTCAGCCTTCTAATAATTCTTTGGGACAACAATGTTATGGTTGTCAAGGGTATGGTCATTTGAAATCTGAATGTCCTACATACTTGAGGTCTAAGGGTAAAGCTATGGCTGTAACCCTTAGTGATGATGAAGTTTCTGACAATGAATCCGCTAGTGATGAGGATGGAAACTTCATTGCTTTCACTGCTACTACTGTAGTTAATGAAAGCATGTCTGTTGAAGAGAACCCCTCTGATGGGGAACTCTCTGAGGATGCAAATTTACAGGAAGCCTACAATAAACTTTGCAAAGTTGCTGCAAAGGATGTCATGAATGTTGAGTTAGGCTTGAAAAAAATTGCATCTTTGGAACTTGAAAAGAAAAATTTACTTGTGAAATTGTTTGATGCAAATGAGCTTTTAAATAATGTGAAAACTGAGAACATGCTTTTACTTGATAAAGTTAAATGTTTGGAACTTGATTTATCTGTTGCTAGAGATCAAACTAATAGATCTGCAAGCTCCAAACTTGATCACATGCTGAGTGTTCAAAAGTCTCTTTCTAATAAAACTGGTTTAGGTTTTGTGGATAGCATCTCTGTGCCTGAACCTTCTTCCATGAAATTTGTTCCCTCTTCTGAACTTCCTAAGAGTGAGATTGTCAAACCCTTGGTGAGTGAACCTGTCAAGCCTATAGATGTTACTCTACCTAGAAAGATTAGGGTTGATCTTCAAGCTTCTCATTCTAGAGCTTCTACTTCCACTAAGGGAAAATTGCATGATAAGCCTGCATGGGTTTGTCATTTTTGTGAAAAACCTGAACACATTCGTCCAAATTGTTTTAAATTGCAAGCTGCGAAGCGAGCAAATAAAACTAGAGTATCTGTGCCTCAAGCACATGATCCTATGGTACTTATTGGTGAATTGGTAAAGGCGTTAAACCTTTATTCCAATCTTGGAGTTGCTTCGAATTCTAAAGTGAATCATAACTCCAATGCAAGAGTTGCATCTAAAAAGTTTTGGATGCAAAAGACTCAATCTAATTGGGTCTGTCTGACATGGTCCTTGTGCTTCATTGCTCTATCTTTGGTGATCTCTGTTTCTAGGATTTGCATTGCATTACATTCATGCATTTCATTCTAGGATGTTTGTTTCTTTGATTTAAATAAAAAAAAAAAAAATTTTTTTGCAAATTGTGTTTTTGCTATTTTTTCTTAAATTTGAAGACAAGGTTGGTCAATCAAATTTTGCATATCATGTGAATGTACCTTGTTTAGCTTTGATGCACTTGTTTCTATTGCACTTTACTAGCTAAAGTTTTGCTGTGCATGTTGTGTAGGAAGATGCTATATTTGTTGATCACATGATCTTGATTTTGAAGTCTTATGTCTTTGATTGTTGGACTTGAATTTATTGAGAAAGACATAAATAACCATCTCACCACTATTTATTAGCCAATCATGAACACCTTAGTGCATATCGTAAGATTTTGTGCTCGAAAAAATGTAGCGCATGCACAAAAGAACATAAGGTGTAGCCTCTATTAAAATTGGTGTGTACATTATTGGGCTATAATAATCTCACAAATTCAAATAAAATTGGTGTGTACATTATCCCGACTTTTATTAAGTTTCTAATCAATTAAATTGAATACTGAGGCAAATCAAAAAACTTACATGATTACAAGCTTTTATTCTAGGAGATGTGGGAGTTATAGGATGTAACTCTTTAAGTAATAGTCTCTTTCAAATTCATGTGATGGATTTTGTAGAAATTGTGATTGATCAATATGTGCATATCACCTCACATGTTTCTCAAGCTTATGCTAGTTACACACACTATACAAGGTATTCTTTGCTAAACTGTGTACATGTTATTGTGTGTTCTTTGGCCTGACCAACCAAGTTTGAGAATTTCTGAAAATTGGTGCAAAACATGTTTGCTTGTTTGAGTTTTTTTTGGGGTATTGAAAGAAAATTTTGCTTTGAGAAATCTGGGTTGAATTCATATGTTTTTGGAAAACATCTCATCTCATACTCATGCAATTTTTCTCATAAAATCTGATGCTTTGAGAAGTGACTGCACTGAAATTGGTGTGTTTTTCAAAAAATTAATTTTTCCAGATTTCGATCGATCGAAACTGATTTTCAACCGATCGAAAGTGTTTTTAAAATCAATGAAAAAGTTTCTGGTTGACTCGATCGATCCAAGCTGAATTTGGATCAATCAAAGTTGTTTTCGACCGATCGAATGTAATTTTCGATCGATCGAAAATCGAGCTGTATGTTTTTAAAAAGGAGTTTTCCACGTGATCTCTTCACCTTTTCAAAAACTTTTTCAAACTTTTTGTCTCCTCACCAACCGGTCAAAGAGATTTTTGCTGGATTTGTCGTTTTCTTCCGATCTTTTTGCTTAATCTCTCTCTCCCAAGGCCGGTAAGACCTTTTTGCCCCTCCTTTTGCATTTATTTTCATATTTCATGCATTTTTTGGGTTATTTTCGAAATTTTTATTTTGGCAAATTTGGAATTGATTTTGAGTGTTTCTTTCTCAAATTTTTCATGGGTTTCTGTGGGGACACTATACACAAGCACTACAAGTGGTTTAATTTGATTATTTTTGTGTTTTGTGGAAAATTTGAAATTCTAGAGCTTGAAATTGAGAAAATTGGGGTTTATGTTCAATTTGATTTCAATTGATGAAATTGGCTTGTTAGATTGATTAATTTGATCATTATATTGAGTTAATTAACTGTTGTGTTGATCAATTTATCAATTTGTTGTGTTTTGAAAACTTAGGTTTTTCAAATTGGGTATTTTTGATAAAAATTGCTTGCTCAAGCCAATTTTGTTAATTTGGATCATATTTGAACATGTCACTGCATTAGTTCATGCATCATTTGCATATGTTGTTCATGCATCATATAGAATTTTTTTTCTATATTTTGTACTGTGCTAACTTGCAATCTGCCCTTGGTTTTTGGTTTTTGCTCTTCTTTTTCTGTGTCTCTTCTTATTCCTTAGCACCATGCTTAGGAAAACTAGAGCCCGTAGGACTTCTGACCCTTCACCTTCTTTCGATAGTGATCGGTTTCCTAGTGCCCAGAACCAAGAGATCTATGAGACCCTTAATCTTAGGCGTCAAATTTGGGGTGAGCGTAGAGTCATCTTAGATGAGGTTGATCCTGAGGTGAGACGGAACTTTGAGCGTCGGGGTTGGTTACCTCTACTTGATTTTGAGCATCCTCCTCCTGCTTCTTTGATTAGAGAGTTCTATTCGAACCTCTCTATCCATGTCTACGATAACAACACCTTGTTAAAGGTGTGGTTACGTGGTGTGCAGTATCGTATTACCCCTTTGGTAGTGTCTGATGCTCTTGGAGTGCCCGTTGTTGATCATCCCGTTTTTCCCTATGAGGAGTCTCCTCCTCTAGATGATGTCTTGTCATACATCACTGGGTCATCTATCCAGTGGGGTTCTGATCCTCGGATCACTTCTGCTGAGCTTTTCGAGCTTCACTATTTCTTCTTTAGAATAGCGTGTCTTTCTTTGTGGCCTATTTCTCATGTCCACACCATCCCTCTTGAGCGGTGTGTGTTTTTGTATGCGCTAGTTACTGATGCTCCTATCAGTTTTCCTCATTTGTTCCTTTGTTCTTTGAACGAGGTTCATCGGTCTAGCTCTACGGCTCATGCGCTATTCTTTCTTATTTTCATTCATAGGATTTTCCTTCATCTTGGACTAGATGATTTTCCTGTTTCTGAGCTTGTTCATATTATTGCTCCTATTGGTACTACCTTTTTGAGGCAAAGAGCTGCTCAACTTCAAGCTAGCTCTAAGCGTCCTAGGGTAGAGCCTTCCGGTGTCACTCCACCTCCCTCTTCTTCTACAGATGTTCCTGCAGCTGAGCCATCTGCTGATCCTGCTGCTGCTGCTGATGTCCCTCCCCAGTTTGATGAGGTTTCAGACCTTCGTCACACTTTAGATACTGTCATGACCGTTCAGTCGGCTCATGGTCAGCTTTTAGTGAACATTCTTGATGAGCTACGTGTCTTACGAGCGGATCTGGCGAGCTCTCATCGTTCTCCTCCACCTCCTTTTAATGATGAGTGAGTGCCCTTTGACAATTCGTCACAAAAAGAGGGAGTGCATATTGTATATCTTGGAGATTTTTGTAGAGGAGATTTTTGTTTTAAGGGGAGTTTTGAGCTTTTGTAGTTTTTGTGATACCTTGGAACTTGTGGAGTTATTAGATTGTATCTAGACGCTTCACTTTGTATTTACATTTTTTGCTCTTGATTAGGAGATATGTTTTGTGTTACTTTGGTTACTGATATGTTTCTTGTTTCACTATACTTCATTGCTTATTGATTTATATTTATGATGTTATTCATGATATATATCTTTATTTTGTGTTATGTGAAATCAAGAAGTTTTTTTTTTTATTATATTCTTATTTTTTCTTCCACACATGCGTTTATGTGTTTGTTAAGTGTTACAAGAATATACAGGTTGTTTTCAGTCGAGCTGCTGTCTACTTTGCAACTGATGGATAGTAGTTTAGGTCGAATTGTTTAAGTGGCTATTTATTTTGTAATGGGCTATTTCAATTTGTAAACTTTGAGCTTTTTGTTAAGTTTGTGTTTTGTCACGGATTGCCAAAGGGGAAGTTTTTTAGGTTCTAAGAATTAAGAACTAATGTATTAGAACTTCAATTTGTATGTTGGCAAACCATGATCAAAACATTCTTTAGGTCTTGTGTTAGACTTGCTCAAAGTATGGCTTTTTATGTTAAGTTAGAATCGAGTTGTTTCGCAGAATTACTGTTCACTTTCTGCCAGACTCGATCGATCGAGAATTAGACTCGATCGATCGAAAATCGGGCAGATCGTTTTTCTGCAAAAAAATCCAACTCAGCCCTAGTCCATTTAATGTATAGGATTTTATGTTTTGCCCTAAGTATAAAAGGAAAAACCCTAGCCACGTTTTTGTAGTTCTGAATGCTGTGTTTGTGAATCTCATTGTGAGATCTAGAGGTGTTTATCTTCACATACACTTAGGGTTTACAAACTTGAGATTCATGTCAAGAGTTGTGTAAATCAATACAGTTACAGAATCAAAAGAGCATAAAGATATACAAGCAGATGCGCTTGTGATTTGCTGAAGAATTCAAGGAAAGAAAGAGTCCGTGGATCTCGAAGCTATCATAGGGTCGTGATAGTAAGTTTCCTACACTTGGGTAGCAATAGGATGTTAGTGGTCTAAGTCTTATTGTGTAAATTTCGATTCTTTCATAGTAGATTCAGTTTACCTTGAAGATAGCTAGGTTAAATCCTTCCCAAGTTTTTACCGGTGTGGTTTCCTGGGTCATCATATCTTTGTGTTCTTTATTTTTCCGCTGATTTGTTGTTTTTGTTTATTTTTTGTTAACCTAAATTTAATTAAATTACCTAAATTAATCACTTGACTAATTCTCTAAGTTAATCTGTTGGATTTAAGGGGTCTAAACGAACTTACAAAATATATAATTAAATCATACAAATTTAAATAGCTTAGATATAAATAATAATAATTTTTTCTCCAGTAAAAAAAAATTATAATAACAAGGGATATTTATCTGCCAAATCCCAATGCTGCAAACAAGAAAAACTTCATAATAATTGACTTCCAATTCACAACACAACCATGCCAGAATATAGAAAAATAGTTATCTATGCTATTAGCATGCAAACTTTGCTCCATGCTAGAAACAAAGGGTACAGCGAAACTTGAATTAACATGGAAGCTCTAAACACACAACACAAGCAACCAAGCAAAGGACTTGAACCTTCCTTTTTTAGTAGTAAGTTACAAACACACCCAGTGAGACTTGAACTCACAACCTCATCCTCCATCTTGCTCTAACAAAAGGAAGCAGTGCCATTTGAGCTAGACCTCATTGGCACAATACTCTTAAAAATTTAATTCTATCAAGAGAATGCTCTCAAATAAGTAAAAAATATCATAGCTTAATGCCACAATATTAGCTTATTATGATAATAAGAATGACGATATAATACAATTGATCTATTCAAGTACATTTATAATTCTTGGAGGGGGTTATTACATGGAAGATGCAACTTCCAAACAACAATAGGAATAAAAATTGATACCATCACAACCAAAACAAGAGATTATCGTAATAAATGTTTAATTCGGTCGTCAAGAAGACCATATATAATTGGAGTGAGATGTAGTAGAGTATAAACAAGGAATGAGTTCAACTAATGGACATGAGGCAACTGGACTACATGCAAAGTAACATGCATGTTCGCGTGTGCACCCTTATGGTAGATAACATTAAGAGAACATAAATGGTCCAATAGTACACAGAGATGAGCAAGTGGACCATAAAATTAGGGCAATAATGATATAGAGCAGTGCTTCAAGAGTACCATCTCATTGACACATTTGATAAAACGATACAATTGATGAGGATTTTTAAGATACTATAAACCTAGCCATGGTTAGTAAATTAGGATCAGGTACACAAAATCAGCATTCTTATACCAAACACCAATCCTCAGATAGTGAGGGATAAGAAAACAAAGAAATTGAAAATAAATTAGGGACATCATCAATAGAGATAATAAGAGTAAAGACAACAAACATGGCTTATTTTTATATAAAGTCCAATGGTTACACTAGTAAAATTGTTTAGCATCAGGCAAATTGAACATAACAAACTGACAAGAAAACAAAAGGAAACAGAACAAAAACAAAAAATATTGCAAAACAAGATTAAAAAAAATATTATAATCATTTAAATTTTTCTTCCATGACAATTTAAATAATTTATTGACTACAAAAAAATATCTAAGATATGATCAGCCAGCACAATGGAAAGTGAAAAAGCTTCATCAAATGCAATCCAGCTTTTGCATAAATTAAACCACGTCTAATTCAAAGCGAAATCACACCGACCCAATTACAAGCCTGAACATTTTGCCTCATTTCTAAATCATTCTCATGTTTCAGATGCATATTGCATCATCATAGTCATCATCATTGACTATTTGCTTTAATTGTTTTTATATTAGTATTTAAATTAATACAATTCCCTAGTTTAATACAATTTTAATAAGGCCAACCGCTATTCACCAAACCATGGAACATCCAATGAGCAAAACATGACATCATTCTTTGTTCCATTTTTTCCCAAAAGGATTTTGTGTTCAACACACAAAGTGCAACACACATGTACAAGATAGTGCATAAATCACCAGGTAAAGGAAAGTAAAGCAATTTTTTAGTCGAAGGTTCTCACATCTATGAACTCACCCAGCAAAATGTTTTTTTCAACAAGTATTTCAAAAAGCATGTAGTGCTATTATCAGTATAAGATGCCTTTCCAAGATGGAAATTTCACTTGATGGACAATAAAATTTATGCCGCATAATATCAGACAAAGAATCCTTGTACCCAACATCTTATCAAGATGCTAGGGAACTCATTCAAATTAATTTTCTTAACAATTTAGAAAAAGCACTAAAGATTAGTTTGCAAAATAATTATCAGTTCTTCCTCAACATAACTCAATTCAAATTAATTTCCTTATCAATTTAGAAATGGTATTGACAAAATAAAAGGGAAATACGTGCAAAATAATTATCAGCTCTTCTCTGCTGAAGATAAGTTTGACTCAAATCATCCTATGGTAATACGAAGGCTTACTTTCTTATGTCCAGCACTATCCTGCCTGAGCACTATCCTATCCAAGTAAAAATGAAGTGGGCAAAGTGCAAAAATGAAGAAATTTGTACAGCACATGAATTTCAAGAAATTAAACAAACCCAAAGAAACAATTTTTTAATATTTTTTCCATTCCAATTACTCCCTAATTTTTATTTTGACCAAAAAAAAAAAAAATTCAAAGTAGTTAAAGAAAATGAAACATACCTACATAATTTATTGCATCAACAAATTATGTAAAAAGAAAAAGAAAAATGAAATTTTATCTCTCTCTAACATTGTTTGTCAAAAATTGCTACTACATTAGAAAGTTAGGTGCTTTTTGCAACTAGTTATATTACATTATCATTAATTGCTAATACACTTTAAAGATCAGTATCGATTACTGTTGTACTTTTCTAATATAAATATTATTCAGCATTGTAATTGTCCCATCTCTTGACTCAATTAAAGCCACCAGCCACTGTGCACCATTCTCTAGCATCTGATCATGCGTCAATCAAGCTCAATCAAGACAAAATTATACAACACCCCTCACCAAAATTTGTAGCTGACTAGTATAAGTTATAATGAAACAATCTTTTCAAATAATTTCAACATGCATGCATAAATATAAGCTAGAGAGAGAGAGAGAGAGAGAGAGAGAGAGATTTTACCTTCGGTGGAGGTGCTGGCTTCGCTGGGGAGCTTGGAGACCAGGCAAGCCGAAGCAATTGCTCTGTGATGAGAATCTCCTTGTTGCCGAAGAAGGATTCATTGATGCTCTGCAAAATGCACGCACTAGTGTGGATCTTCAAGCAACTGAAGCTGCCATTTTGAATGTCTTTCTCTTCCTCACAGTCTTAGAGTTGGTTTGGTACAGCTAGTTAAAAGTGTGTTGTTTCTTAATAATTGCTGAATGAAAAAATGCTGCAAGAAAAATACAAAGAGTGTTTGGTGACATCTGTGAAAAAGTGTTGTTTTCAATCATATAAGCAGTTAGTTGATACTAGCTAAAGTTACTATTAGAAGAAAAAATTACCAAAACAAAAAACTATTGTCTAATTGATTTACCTATTTCGCTTTTTTAATATTAATAATAATTTTTAAATTAGTTAGTGTTATGTATTATTAATACAAAAATTAAATAATGTTTACAATTTACAAATGATTGAGCTGTATCATCACAAAAAACAATCATCTCATCATCTTCCAAAGATAAAGTGTCTTGTGTATGGCTACTAATTGGTCCGCCATAATTGCGTGTCACGTAAAACCTCATCAAACAAACAGAGCATCAGGCCTCTGATTCACTCAAAATGCAGCATTAAGATCCAAAACCCAAAAGAAAAATAAAAAAGTTGAATTTGAAACCGTTAAATCGCTCATTGGAACAATACAAAACCAAAGAGGTAAGCTGTCAAAAACTTCTTTATCGGCAGTAAAAAGAAGAAAAAAAAAACTTGAGTAGAAAAATGTCAAATGAAATTTGGGAAAATCAAAAATGGATAATAATGAGAAATCAAGTCAGTGTATTGGGTCACCCAATTTGGACCATAAAATCCACAACTCAGTACAAGTGTAGAAATTTCTACTTGCAACTTTGCAACACTCAAAGGGACTTGTTTTCTACTTACAGACCCATTTAACACATTGATTTCCCTAATACAATTCAGTGTATGTGAATAGACCAAAAAAAAAAAAGTGATCGCATTTATCATTCCAATCTCAATGAGTGCCATTGCAACACATCTACAAAGAAAACAGTTCAATTTATTAAAGCTGATAAAATTTTCAGGTAAAACTCTCAGTGAAAAAACCCATTAGATTTGAAGCTAGTAATTGATCATACCAGCTTTTAAATTTAAAAAATAAAGAAATAAGAAGTGGGTTTTTGAAATTAAATTGAGAGAGAGACAATTGATTGTTTTGTACAAACCTCTGAATTGTGTAAGACACAATTTTAGTATGAAATCGAAACCATAAAAGAATTAAGAGAATGAAACACACATATTTAGAATTTGTTGGATTGATTGTTCAAACGGCGAGAGAGCAATCATTACTCTCTTCACTTCCTAGGTAGTTTCAGATTTCCAAACCCTAAAACCTCTGTAAAACCCAAGGCTAGGCTATCATTTGTCAGCTGAAATGAAATGGAATTACGCCTTGTGTGTAGTGCGGTTGATGCAGGGATTGAGGAAGTAGTGTGAGAGTAAAGGGAAAGTGAAGAAGGAAATCTTAGTCTTAAGAGAGAATGGTGAGATTTGGGTCGCCGATGGGTATGAGAAGTCGATGGGCTGAGTTGGGTTCGGCCTTGTCGGCGCTGGGCTGGTTTCCCCTCGTCGGCGTCGGCGAAGCTGTGTGTGTGAGTGTGAATGTGAAGAAGTGTGTGTGTGTGTGTGTGTGTGTGTGTGAGTGAATGTGAGAGATAAAGAGAAAATGAGAGAGTTTTGTGCTGTGGGAAATAAAATATTGGTGGGAAAATAAAATATTTTGTGTGGGAAATAAAATTTTATGCGGGCAAAGTGACGATTTAGAATTGTGTGAAGTGTGGACCTAACGTGTGGGCTTTTTTTTTTTTTTTTTTTTTAATGAAAGAAACGTGTGGTCTAAATGATACTAACTTGATAAGTTTGTCTTTTTATTAAAAATTAATGATAAATTTTTGCTAAAAAAATAAACAAGACTAATCACTAAAATGTTCCTCAAAAAAAAAAAAAAATTACTAATGAAGTAATTACGGTAAGTATTTTTAAAAGGAAAATTAATTAGAATTTAATGAGTTAGAATAATAATATCTTAAATTAAGATTGGATAGTGTATTTTTATTAAAATAAATAGAAAGAGATAACGATAAATTAATGAATATTCATAAGTAACTGATAAAAATTTAAAAACTAGTGAATTTTTTAGGGAAGAATTAATGGATAAACTCATTCTTAAAATATAGGTAAATTTGACTAAAATACTTCCAAAATCTCTAAAATGACAAAAAAAAAAAATTCTTAACTTGTAAAATGACTAAGATACCGTCAAACCTTCTAAAATGACCAAAATACCTCTAAAGTCACTAGAATTAGCAAAAATACAATGAAACCACAAAATGAACAAAATACCCAAAAAAAAAAAAAAAACTCTAAAATAATTAATATACTCCTGAAATCACTAAAATGACACACACACACACACACACACACACACACACAAAACCCCTCAAATCCTTTAGAATGATTAAAAAAAAAAACTCTGACACCTCTAAAATGACAAAAATACCTCAAAATCAATAAAATGACCAAAATACCCCGAAACCTCTCAAATGACCAAAAATACCTTGAAACCTATCAAATGACAAAAAAAAAAAAAAAAACCCTAAAACCTCTAGAAAGACAAAAATACTCTCAAAACCTCAAAAATGAGCAAAAGTACCAATTTTTGAAATTTGAGACAAATTGGATGGCCATAATGAGAGAACATAGCCATATAGGTACACAACACATGTCCATCACGCGCCGTACTTAGATTTGAAATCTAACTGATGGATTCAAAGAGTGCAATGAAAGGTTAATTCTAGTAAATTATGGTCACAATTAAACGGTTGGATTTAGATAAATGCGCAGTCAAAGTTTAATTAAAGTTGGTCAAACTCGGTCAAACTTAATAGATAGTCCCGAAACCACTGCTCTTGGTGAAATTCATATTCATATCTTGATCATTGGGATTGAAGAGTACGATGACATATTGGTGTTGGTGAAATTTATGACCCATTGGATGGTTAGATTGAGAAAATATAGCCATACAGGTACATAACACATGTCCATCATGCACCACACTTAGATTTGAAATCTAACCGTTGAATTCGAAGAATGTAATGAAATGTTAATTCTAGTAAATTATGGTCACAATCAACAGTTGGATTTAGAGAAAGGTGCAATCAAAATTTAGTAAAAGTTGGTCAAATCCGGTTAAACTTAATTGATGGCTCCCGAGACCACTGGACTTAGTGAAATTCATATTCAAATCTTGATAATTGGGATTGAAGAGTATGGTGACATATTGGTATTGGTGAAATTTGAGACCAATTGGATGGTCAGATTGAGAGAATATAACCATATAGGTACACAACACTTGTCCAGCACGCGCCATTTTTAGATTTGAAATTTAACCGTTGGATTTGAAGAGTGTAATGAATGGTTAATTCTGATAAGTTATGGTCATAATCACATAGTTGGATTTAGAGAAATGCGCAATCAAAGTTTAGTTAAAATTGGCCAAACCCAGTCAAACTTAATAGATGGTCTAATCCAATTTTATATCCTAAAAGAAATTCTCATTTATATTATTTTCTGCTACTGCTAAGTTTTATTTTTATTTTTAATATTTTGAAAATAAATATTTTTAATATTTTTATTTTTAATTATTTCTGCATTCCAATCTTATGGTTGTGTTTTCTGGGTTTGAGTTTGCTGTGGTAATCTGTTTGTTGCAAGTTTCAATTTTTTTTTGTTTGTTCATCGTGTTGGACTTTTTTTTTTTTTTTTGGGTTGGTCGTTGTGTTTTGATTGTTTGGGTAAAAAAAATTAATTAATTATTTTATTTTATTTTTTTGAGGTAAAAAAATGTTGTGAAAATATTGTCAAAATGTTGTAGACGTAGCACTTTTCAAGTTTTTAAGATTACTTATCTATGGTGTAATAATTATATCCACGAGTCATGTTTCAATTGGATGATTAGTTTTATTATAATAAAAAATGACAAAATTTTGCTATAAAATTGGTTGTAACTTTAGACTACAACCTTACTTAATATCTTGTTATTAGAGGTGAATTTTGACAAATCCATCATTGAATTACATCTTCTTCTTATATCTATTATGCTTGCAAAATTTCAAGAAAATTAAAGATCATTAGCTATGTCATCAATACATTTTTTAAATTGCAAGTTTTTGTAATTTAAAATTATGCATAAAATATAAGTTTATAGATCATATAGTAAATAATATTTGATTGACACAAAATTTGACATATGTATTAAGATCATAAAGAACATGAAATTCAACAGTTAAATTTTCAAAATATGTAGTAATATTTATTTTATTAAGTGAGTTTGTAGCATTAAGTTATAACTAATTTGTAGCTAAATTTTGTCCAATAAAAAATTGGATCAGTACACTACATGTCAGCAAAAACAAATGGGAGGGGCTACTAATGCAAACAGAATGTAACTTCAGGGTGTAAAATTCATACACCCCAAAACTTCAGGGATGTATTTTGCAATTTACTTTTTTTTTGGGGTAAAAGGTTCACATTTATATATATATATATATATATATATTTTTTTTTTTTGTTAAAGGAAAGGCTCTAGGATCCATGTTTTTGGAGTTGTTGTTGTTGTTTTTTTTTTTTTTTAATAATTTTTTTATGGTAGTTATCAATTTCTGTTTAATCCTAAAATTTATTTTTTTAATCTTAAAAGTTAGCCACTTACTACACATTTATAAAAAAGTTAAAAAAGGGCTTAAGATTTAAGGTACATAACATTTTTGATGGAGTAGTAAATTAATAATTGCAAAAAAAAAAAAAAATGTAAACTGAATCTCACATAGAATTATACAAATGATAAATACAGTTTCTGTTACAAAAGAAATTTTTTTACAATAATTTTTTAGATAACAACCACTTTA
Organism: Lithocarpus polystachyus; assembly: GCA_033629205.1. Lineage (NCBI taxonomy): Eukaryota > Viridiplantae > Streptophyta > Magnoliopsida > Fagales > Fagaceae > Lithocarpus > Lithocarpus polystachyus. The sequence continues at coordinate 90,755,336 of CM066166.1, forward strand.
TGTGAGATTTGAATCATACATTAATTCTTGTAAAGTCTCTCACCCGAAATTATCTAATATTCCATTTATGCCTCCTCAATGCAATCTAATAAAATTATGCATACGTCAACCTAAGAGAGATAAAAGAGTTAAGGTAAAATATAAGGTTATCATTATTTTGAATAAACCAAGAATTTTAAAATAAAAAAATAAAAAAGAGAAAACTTTAATCAACAATGGCTTTGAATGACTCTTTTCGTCTAAAAACACTTTGTATGACTTTGAATTAATTAACAATGATGGGAAAGTGGATGAGAGATGAGGTTATAGGGTTAAATTGGGAAACCAATTACCAATACATTTTGAATGAGAAGTTAAATTTTTTAGGTCATCATTATTTTAAAAAAAAGGTAAACAAATATTGAAATTGGGAAACCAAGTAGCATAATCCCCTCCAAAAAAAAAATAGTAGCGTATATTCCTATAAAAAAAACCCAAAAAAAGTGTTTGTGTCTTATTCTAGGCCAAAAGAAAAAGAAAGAGCCCTTACCCATAAGTAGCGTAAATTCCTATAAAAAAATTTTACTTTTAAATTTTTTTAAAGCTAATCGTTTAAAAAATAAACAACAAATTCTTTTTTTTTTTTTTTTAAAAGAGCAAATTTTTGGAAACACACCAAAACAAATAGAAAGAGGCCTTACCAATATTCTTTCTTAAGCAGCTAGTTCAAGCACAGACTCTCCTGCTTGAAATTTCTAAGTCAGCCATGGATAATAAACAACTGTCAAACACCCTTGAATCCCTAATCACATTCACGCACCAATAAGTACTCTCCAAACTATGAATACTTGGCAGCCATGGTAGGTAAGAACTCAAAGAAAGTCAACGATAAACAAAAGAAAGGAAAAGAAAGAGGAACTTGCAAAAGATAGAACTTGAAAAGCCATTGGAGCCTCTGACAATGTCTGTTTAAATTGTTTAGAAACCAAATCTGAAAGTAGAAGAAGAAGAAAGAAAAGGCTGTAGATCTAAATTGAATGTTTTCAATCTAAAGGAGAATAAGAGATAGAAACTGGCAAAATGTACATGAGTTTGTGGGTCTTAAAGTATAAGAGTTTTATTTTAAAAATTTATCTCTATTAGTTGAAAAATTGCAAGTGAATATGATAAGGGTATTTTAGAACCATAAAAACGAGGAACCCAAATAGGGAAAATCCCTTAAATAGTAGTATAGAGAAAAGAAATAGGAACTTGCAAAAGATAGAATCTGAGAAGCTATTGGAGCCTTTGACAATCTCTGTTTAAATTATTTAGAAACCAAATTCAAAAGTAGAAGAAGAAGAAAGAAGTGGTTGTAGAGCTAAACTGAATGTCTTCAGTCTGAAGAAAAATGAGAGATAGAAACTGGCAAAATATATGTGAGTTTATGAGTCTTAAAGTATAGGAGTTTTATTTTACATATTTATTCTCGTTAGTTGAAAACTTACAAGTGAATAAAATAAGAGTATTTTAGAACCACAAAAATGAAGAACTCAAACAGGAGAAGCCATTTAAATAGTAGTTGTAAGGATAAGAGCCCAAAATCATATATTGGGCCTTGAGCTTTATCCGAGGACGATGTAATGTCTGAGGATAGATAAACAATTACAAAGAATCCCAGACTGGAGTTTGATAAATATGAGATGAATGGGAGCGATCCGAGGAAGGAAGCCCCAAAAATATCTAAGGAAAATCTGCTACCACCACATTAAATACGCTATAACTACTCTTCTGGCCGCATTTATGTGAAGAAGACCTCTGAATAATATGACCTTAGCTACTGTGATTCACAAAAAGTTAAAGAGGATGTCTGATGTGATAGACACTCAAATGAAGGTTTGGATGATCAACAAGTGTAGGATCAAGACGATTTAGAAAGAACTATATAATGTGAAGAAACCCTTCATAAAGGGGGGGGGGGGGGGGAGAAAAGAGGAGAGAAGGGATCTAGAGTGAAACTTATAATCACATTTGAAAGAAATATACACGAGCTGGTCTCCTCGGACATTTGCCGAGAACAGTTTTTAGAAGTTGAATTAGTCTATTTTCTTTTTCTTATAATCTAAGCCCATCCTATCTATTGTCTAACTCACTCAAGCCCAATTTTCCAAACCTACTCTCTACAAATCTATTGTTTTGGGCCTTTTGAGCTGGTTTGTCCGTCATCTAGATTGAGAGGTCCAATTTGTGTCCCTACAGTAGTATAGATTAACACAATCGTAACTCACAACATTTAAAATGATTGAAAAAAACTGAACACTTCTACAAAATATCCATTTGTAAAAAATTGACAAAGAAAAAAAAAAGGCAACAAAAGACCAGAAAACTCTACGAATGATCATGTTAATCTTCAACACTAATAGGAAAAAGACAATGAAAAAGGTTCTTGCTTTTTCTCACTTAATTTTTTTTAGCTAACCAAACACAAACAAGTTGGTTTATATACTGCTATTGTTTGAGTCTCTATGATTGTTTACTTCAATTTTAATCTACTTAACAAAATTTTCAGCCTTAGATTTCCTTGCTAAACTTCTTATTTTTCATCATTGGAGAATATTTGATTGGTTTCAGTTCCTTTTGGTGGTTCGATTCTAATTTTACATTTATGCAAAGTTTAATCAAATTATGCATGCATCATGGTTTTCATTTATATCGTCTAACAATTCCATCTTGTCATTTATTTGATGGTCTTTAGTTTTTTTTTTTTTTTTTCCTTTTATTTTTTGGAAAATTATGATACTAAAGCCAACAAAAAAAAAAAAAAAAAAAAGCCCAATCACGTGTGTGTGTGTGTGTGTGTGTGTGTGTGTGTGTGTATAAATTGCACAATTTTAAGTTTGACTAACATTCATTTCAAATTTCTGACTTTACTTTCGTTCAATTGAGTTCTCTAAGTTTTAAGGGTAACTTACAGTAAACCCACTTGTGATTAGACCTATTTTTACTTTGTCTACCCATAGTTTAAAACTTAATAATTTGCCTACCCTGAGATGACCTATGTTAATCTCCTATTGCTTATAACGTTACAAACACAAAAAATAAAAAAAAAATTAGAAAAAATCTTTAAGGCCTCCCTAGATTTGAAATGATATTCATTACAAACAACGACAATCCTCCCCAAAACTGACGCATTTTCAAGAAAAATCTTTATTGCATGCATCTGTTCTTCATCTTCATGAAATTCATAAATTTCAATAGACTTGAGGTGTGTCACAAAACATGTAGGCACTGGATCCAATACCCAATTATAATTTTTATCATATCTAGGTAGGCAGAACACCTACATGGTTACCAATGGCAATTCATAAATGGTCGAGGCACTGTAACAAAAGCTGAAGTTCAAACATAGTTACCATTTGAAAATCAAGAAAGTCCAGACAAGGAGAGTTTTGGAGTATGATTTGTATTGCTCCATAAGCAAACAAGGATTCCACACTTTCCAAGCTGAGTCTGGTCAATTTGTAAAGTACAGGCACATGGGCAAATAACTTTTCTGCATGATTCAGAACCTATGATAATTGAAAACATCACAGCAAGTTTCAAAAAAAATCTACATATCCACAATAAGTCAGCCTAATATTTTAAAAATTTAAAACACCAAAATTAGGCCTTCAAAAAATTCTTATTATCCACAATAGATCTACTTAATATTGTTTTTATTTTTATAAATAGCCTAATAAATATCAACTAACTTTTTTAATTTTTTATACATAATTTAAATAATATAAAAGGGCTAGTAATATGTTAATTAAGAATTTTTTTAATATAACACTTGAGCAAAAACATCACTAACAATAAACATAAACATGAATTTTTTTTATTTATTTGAATCCACAAACATGTGTTATTATTAATTTAAACAGAAGCATAAGAAAATACAAAAATTTCAATGTCAACATTTGAATTAAATAATGCATGAGCTACAAGGTCATATTATGTGGCTTCGAAATTAGTGGACGACTATGCAATACTATTAGGAATCACAGTTAGAAGATCACTTATTAGTGTTTATATAACGCACATATGTAAAAGAAGTCAAATAATTATAAGTTCAATGTTATTAATGATCACGGATTTAGGGTTTTTTTATTTTTTGATAGCCCTAAAATAGGATCTAAAGCTTCACCCCAATTTCCTTATAAATTGTTTGGAAATGGGTGGGACTTTAGACATTTGTAGGGGCTTTTAGCAAATATTTCACTCCCAGAGACAAGGTTAGTATAAATGCATGTGATAAGATAAAAACCAATGATAGAATAAATACGTGCCACACAGTTGCAATAATAATAGAGTGGCAAAGTGTACAATTTTATATTGTAATTTAAATAAAATATAACATTTTAGAATGTCATTTAATTCTAGTTAAATAATTATAATTTAATTTATTTTACTTTGTATGTTAATTGTCGTGCCTTGCATATAATTGTGTTATTTGGCCAGTTTTTACGTATACCCTTTAAAATAATACTTGCTTAACAATGCCTTAACAGCTTACGTTTGTTTGGTTAAACAAAGAAAGCCAAACGAAGAAACCAAAATCTAGAATAAACCAAGGAAGTCAATTTCGTACCAGAGGTTGTTTCAATTTGGTTAGAGGAACAAAGTATTTTAGTATCAATTGTTACTAATGTATAGTTTTAGGATCACTGCTATTTATATACTTTCAAACATATGTTTTTAATTATGTACATATGTACGTATTTATTTTTATGTTTATAGGAATGAACCTTATCAATGTAGAACTACCACCCCCTATATGATAGAATGGTTACATATGAAGCTAGACAAACCATATAACTTCTCATGTTCACTATTATTTATATACTTTCAAACATATGTTTTTAATTATGTATGTATGTATGTATGTATGTATGTATGTATGTATTTACTTTAATGTTTATAGGAACGGACCTTATCAATGTAGAACTACCACCCCCTATATGATAGAACAGTTACATATGAAGTTAGACAAACCATATATCATCTCGTGTTTAAGTGGGCATAATAATAATGGAGATGGAACTTTGCAAGACTACATGTTTTTAGCCACATACCATCCACACATGGAGAAATTTAATCACATGATGCGTCCATGCACCCAATAGAAATTAGAACATCATGCACTCTCTTTTCTAGCCATGGGCACACTGAAAGAAGTTTTAGTTGCATATTGTAACTTGAGTAGGTGTTTCAAATTAAACCCCAAAAACCAGAAGAATGAAAGGGTCTAAGACTTGTTATTTACCATAGATTTCCCTACTGTAAAAAGAAGTATTAAAATAAATATTGTAAATATTGTATATATAGGTGTATGTAAATTTGGTTGTAATATATGTAAGTAAGTTTACTTTGAAAAGTAAAAGTGACAAATTGGTTTTGAAATTAAGGTTTTCTTAAGAGTCACTTAAGATCTTGAAACAAATTTTGAAAAATCACATGTATACAAGTTTTCATAAAAGATAATGTAACATTTACTCAATGACCAACCCTACTAATAACCTCAGAATATATAATAAAACCTATCACTTCCATAAAATAAAAATTAAAAACTTATCACCAAGTCACAAAAAGAAAACTAATTAATCATTAGTTCTGTTTTTTAACTGTATTTCAAGTATAATACAAAACTTATCACTTCCATAAAATAAAATAATAACTTATCACCAAGTCACAAAAAGAAAATTGATTAGTTATTAGTTCTTTTTTAACTGTATTACAAATATATTACAGTTTGCAATGGCACATTAAAAGCTTTGTTTTGTTTTTATTTTTTATAGAATAGAATTTTAACACATCGGTTCACTTCATGATGATTAATTTTATCATAAGACTAAGATACTAGTCAAATTTTTTTTTAATTGAGAGATAATTACACAGGCCCCAATCATTTTGTGTATGAGAAGGTGTAATTTTTTTTTTAAGAAACACACACACACACGCACATATAGGGAAAGGACGATGAGATAAGGGAATATACTCATACGCCAACATCAAAACTGCATGCGGCAGTTAATGTCGCGGAGCAAGTGAAATGTGTAATTTAATTACAAGGCCCTTGGCATTATGTCACAATTTTAAGAACTACTAAGAATTTAAAATCTAATCCTAATATAACTCAAAGTCTTACCTAAAACCGAAACCCAATAGGAATAGGAAATAAAATCTTAAAGCGAAAAAAATAAGTTTCACAAAGTCCTAAACTAAATGAGAATTTTTTTTTTTTTTGAGAAACTAAACATTAATAATAATAGAGTCCTGTCCCAATTAAAACTCTCAAAAATTACAACATTAAACCCAAATAAATTAAGAAAAGAAAAGAAATATAAATAAAAATTAATTTCCAGAACACTCAGTCGGTTACTTGCAAACCCTAGCTTGGGGACCAAGCTAACGCAGTCTTACAAATTAATTCTCTCATTACTATATCTTAATTCGTCTAACATAACTCAGTCGGTGTTGTTGTTGTTGCGGTTCGGCTCTCTTTGTGAAGTCTTCCGATCTTCCACCATGACGGATGCGCTGTTGAAGTGGGCTGATCAAGAATATAGTGAAAGGAAACCACAAGAAAGCCTACGAACTCGTAGAGATGGCCATCAAACTCGACCCTTATTTTGGAGGCGTGTCCTAGTACTACACTGCCTTACATATCCACTATGCCGGCGAGTTCAAGAAGAACAAGGTTGGCGGAGTTGATCTCTACGCAGTCCTCGGCTTCACGGCTGCTGGTCAGTGATCACCCATCAATCACTCATGACTCCATCAAAGAAAGGTATTGCAAGTTCTCAAAGTTGGTGCATCTCAACGAGTTTCCCTCCCCAATGGCAGATGGCGCTCTCAAACTCATGGACATGGCGTGGGCGGTCCTGGGTAACGAGTATAGCAGAGAAGACTATGATGTTTGTGTTGGTCTGCTTTGTCCAAAGCCAAGGAATATTGATCAGAGGCCAAGGGTGATTTATGTGAAAAGGTGTGCTTCTCTTACGGCTAATCAGTGATCGGATAGTCGGAGTAAAAAATAGGATTTTTGGGTGCTATTGAAAGAAAAATAGATAGGATTATTGTTTTCTTCTTTGTATCTGTACAAAGAAAAAGATGAAGTGAACGAGTATCTTGTATACATTTATGTAAAGATTCTTTGAATATTCAATGAAATTCTAGATGTTTTTAGCAAATTGTCGTAGCAAAACAAATTGTCTACGGTTTAGCAATACATTGGTTATTAATAGTGATGTGCATCAAATAAATCAATCCAATTAAAATTTATCCAACCCAACTCAATGCCTTATAATTTTACCCATCATATATATAATTTTATCTTATAACCTTTATTTAAGTTTTCTAGTTTGATTGGTATTTTTAAAATTAGTTTTTGATGAATTTGTAAATTTGCAACATAATTTGGACGTATTATTTAATATAGTTTTATTTTTAAAACAACTATGGTGCTGTTGATCATGAATGCATTAACTCGCAATTGAGTATGCTCTGAGTCTCTGACCTTGTGAACTGCATTTAGGAAAAGAATAAAATTTTCACATGAACAATTTCATCTCTAATATCATGTCTCTCTCTCAAAAGTACAAAATATTTTATACAAAATTTTTTGTATGTTCTTATTTTTAAGATGGTGTAGAGATAAAATGAATTTCCCAAATTTCCTTATTTCTTAACTTTTCTCAGTGATTAATTTGAATTCATAGGCATTTTGGCCATAAATAAAACAGATATATCATATAAGAAAGTGCCATAAACTCGGCATCTGTCATGAGACCAGCCCACCATAACATCACCTGTCACAAGTAAAATTTTCTCATGAGACTTGGTAGATCAATAAAGTTGGAAAAAGGAAAATTATGCTGTTGCAGAAACAGAACACTTGTACTTTGAGAGAGAGACATGATATTGGGGAAAAAACAAAAGCTGATCTTCCAGCCAGGATCAGAGCTAGCAGTATTGAACTCACTGCCACCAATGTTCCAGGACTGCTAAAAGCAAAATCAGGTGTGCATGTAAACTAAATAGACTGCTCATACATTTCGTTTGAAAAAATACATACAATACTTATTCCTAATAGCTGAATGGTTCAATAATTCAAGAACTCTTAACTGCAAGGTCTAGCTTGTCATCTACTTGTATATTGATAGCATCTGTCATTGACTAATCTCCGCTCTTCATTGACCAAGGCCACTTTTCATTGTTTTCAATAGCTATTAAGTTTCAATTTATCAAGACCAACGTGAAGAAAGATAAAAATCTTGGCAACGAATGACAAGGTTGCAAAGTCTGCATTAATTATAAGACAAATTTAAAATTTAGCAGAAGACAATTGGGTTCAAATGGCCGGAATAACTTCTAAGATCGCATACTTGGTAGTAGTTCTGAAATTACTGCAAATGGATTCAATTGGCCAGAAAAACTTATGCTCAGACTTCAGACTTTGCAATATTGGGAGTCTTCTACATTTAGTTTATCTTAAATTAGTGCAAATTTGAGTAATCATGTGTTACGTGGGGCTGAAGAGAGAGGGACTATTGATCATGATATAAAGATTAGGATTATGAATTATTGGAACATCCCTGAGCATGAGTATGGTCTTGTTCTTAGCGTGAATAGAGGATCTGCTTTTAAATTGCTAGCTGAATCATACCCTTTTTATACAAAAAAAATAATTGTTGAATGTTTGATTACAAGACTTAGCCTGTGAATTGAATGGGTTAGAGTGCTACAGAGATAGGTGCTAAGTGTATAGTGCATTGTTCAAATGGCCAGCTTTGAAATTGTGCTCCACTATGTTAGAAGCGTAAACAGGAATGGAGAACAGAAATATGTTATAGGAATATGCTTGTGTATTTGAGCTAGTCCACATTCAACACAGAAAAGGAAGAAAAGTGGGAAAAAGAAGAATAAGAGAGATTAGCTTAGTGGTTGATATTTTGCATGGGTTTAGTTGTTAGTGGGTCTATGGGTGTACTCGGATAATTTGAGCTTTTGCTGTTGGACAAGCTGCAGCATTTAAAATGTTTGAGACAATAAAAAGGAAGCCACAAATTGTACAGGAAACTATGGGCCCCCTTACTAATTTTGTAGTTTCGCGATGTTACCATCTACTAGAAAAGTTTTAGTTCGGCCGACTGTGGAGCCATATAAATGTTATAGAACAGATAGGATGGACCATTGGTTATTTTTTTTGTTTGGTAAGAGATTCTCAGAAAGCTTTGGTCATTCATGTAGAGTAGTTATCTATGTACCTTTTTCCATTAGTTTTGTTGAAATAACTAGCTAACCATAAGTATGTAATAGCTTGTGTACATATCCTTTTGACTTGCTCATTAATGTATCAATGCCTCTCCTACAAACGATAGGGGAAAATAGACAATTATATTGTTACAGAAACGGAACACTTGTACTTGCCGCCTGAAGTTGATTAAAAACGACAGGGGAAAAAACAAAAGCCGTTCTTCCTGCCAGGATCAGAGCTAACAAAACCTTTCAATTCTTAAACAAATATATTATTAAATTAAAAAAATTTAATAGTAATATCATAAAAAATAAAATTTTTGGTGTTTAAGACATTAAGTAATACATTTTTACCCTGTTAGCTAACTTGAAATCATGATCAACAAAAGTACTCTTAAGAAAGAGGCACATTAGGACGAAGCTAGATAATCTTCAAGTTATTTGGAAAAATTTTTAAAGCCTTAAGACACCAAATATTAGGCCCTCAAAAATATCTATGCATCCGCTTAATAGTGTTTTTATTTGTACAAATAGCCTAATAAATGCCAACTAACTTGTTTGTTTTTTTTATACATAATTTTAAAAAAATATAAAAGGGCTAGTAATATATTAATTAAGTTTTTTTTTTTTTGTAACACTTAAACACAAACAACATAACAATAAACAAAAACATGAAAATAAATTCTTTTTATTTGAACCCACAAACGTATATTATTATTTATTAAAAAGAAGAAAAGACAAATATGGAAATTTTAGTGTCAAAATTTGAATTTTTTTACACAGGCAACTAGCTTATAGTATGTGGCTCCTAATTTTTAGAACCACTTCGCAATACCATCAAGAATCACACTTAGAGGATTGCTTATTAGTATTTATATAATGCACAGGTGTTAAAGAAGGCAAGTAATTACAAGTTCTATATTATTTTTTATCATGAATTTATGGTTGTTAGCTTTGATATCCCTAAATTTGGATTGAAAGCTTACAAATTGTCTGGGTTTGAGTGGGAGCTTCTAGAAATTTAGAATATCCTTTCAGATTCTTGCCCTCATAATTACAGGAATTGTTTTAAATCTCGAAAGCAACAGAATGCTAGAATGTTATCGAATAAATATAATAACAATAGAGTGCTAGTGTACAATGTTATATTGTATTTTAAATAAAATATTATATTTTATTATGTCATTTAATTCTAGTTAAATGATTATAAATTTTTATTTTACTTTGTATGTTTATTGTTGTGCCTTGCATATTATCGTATTATATAACCTATTTTTAGGCATAATTTTTAAAAATAACACTTGCTTAACAATGCCCCCAACAACTTATGTTTGCTTGGATAAACAAAGAAAGCCAAACAGGGAAACCAAAATATATGATAAACTAAGAGAATTGATGAGAATCAACAAGCTTTCAAGGATTCATTGCAAGTTCCTGTTGGGCTTATTACTAGAGCAAGATCTAAGAAGATCAAAGAAGCACTTAATGGGCTGATTCAAGAGATTTGGGCTGATTCTATCGCAGGACATTCCAGGCGGGGCCCAAAGGAAGATAAAGGCATAATAAATTTAATCCAAGCTATTGAGGGCTGATCTGACTTAATTGGACGCTATTTATGGTATGGAATTATGGCTGATTGACTTTCCAGCTCTAAATCAGTTAATAGATACTTTTCCTAATTTAGATCTTCTAATTTTGGACCAGATCTTCCTTAATTTTAGGTTTTTATTATTTAGAACGTTTTTTTAGGGTTTTTCCTATTTTGGATATGCTATTTTCAGACAAAATCAGCTTTTAATTAGGGTTTTATTATTTAGTACGTTTTTTTATATTTTCTACATTCAGCCATGCCTTATAAATAGCATGCACTCATTGTAATAGAGGGATTATTGAATAAAAATCAGAAAAAGGTCAGGCTTTGCTCTTCTCTTTGGTTCTTCAAGAACTGAAAACTTATCAAGGATTCTTCCTTGTGGCGTTCAAACTTTATACCTTTGGTTCGTGATTCCTTTATAATCATTGGGTCAAGGTCTGTTACATATACCTTTGGTTCGCGTTTCTCTTATAAACGTTGGGTATGGGTTTCTATCAAATCTGAATTTTAGCTTTCTTGGGAAATATTTCAATATTGTTTGTTGGGTCTCAAAGCGAGTCGATTGAGGTTCGCATCAAGATTAATTTCATACCAGAGGCTGTTTCGATTTGTTTAGAAGAACGAAGTCTTTTAGTATTGATTGATATCAATATACCATTTCGAGGTCACTGCTATTTATATACTTCCAAACATATGTATATGTTTTTAATTATGTGTATATTTATTTATTTATTTATTTTTATGTTTTCAGGGATGAACCTTGTAAATGTAGAACCTAGCCCTATTGGAGAGAACAGTTACAAATGAAGCTGGACACAACATACACCATCTTGTGTTTAAGTGGGAATGATTAAAAAAATGTACAATATGATAATGATGATGGAACTGTGCAAGACTACATGTTTTTATCCATATACCTTCCACACATGGAGAAATTTAATCACAAGATATGTCCATGCACCCAATAGAAATTAGAACATGTATAAGAAAATTCTTACTCTATCGCAATGGGCAAATCGAAAGAAGTTTAAGCTACATATTGTAACTTGATTACAAGGCGTTTCAATCCCAAAAACCAAAAGAATGAAAGGGCTTGGGACTTTAGTATTCACCATAGATCTCCATAGGGTAGAAATCTCCAAAAAAATAAATATGCTATATGTTGTATACATAGGTATATACAAATTAGGTTGTAATATATGTAATTAAGTTTATTTTGAAATGTAAAAGAGATAAATAAGTTTTGAAAATTAAAAGAGAAAGAGAATTTAAATTGAAATTAAGATTTTTTGTGACCCACTTGAGGGAGTCTTTTATGGTTCATTGTTGACAAAATACCAATCAACTAACAAATCACTTTTTATAGTGCTGATTGGTGAGGAAATAAGTCCGCTTCAGTGAAGTCGAGTGGGAAACTGATCAAAACCTAGTCTAGTCAAGCATCATTAAAGTATGCTTGAGTAGGGCTTCAGGCCTGCTTAAGCGATTCCTAGGCAGAAAGAAAATTTTAAAATTTTATAGAATACGAGTTATTCATGTCTCAATTAGCTAGTAAAGGCCTGAAAATGATTTTTTGAGGCTTGAACCAACCAAGTTGACTCTCCAAAGATGCCTTTTGAAGGACCATACCCCAATATTGTGTATAAATTGTATTTCCAAATTCATTTTTTTACAAAACTTTTCCACCAATTACAAATAAATTCACAAAGCTTCTCTTAGGTTGCCACTTATAGTATTCTTGGCTTTGTTGTATTCTATGGAAAACTTTGCAATAACCTTTTAGCAAAACTTGTGATGGGGGCAAATATTTTCTAAGGACAACGTTGATTTGTGCCTCTAAGGACAACTTTGATTTGTTTAATTTTTCACCCTTTGAGTTTCAACACTAGACTAGCAGAATTTATTCTACCTTAAGGTAGAACCACATCCAAGCACTTTTAAGGCCTACAACAACCATGTTATATGAATTTTGAAATGAAGATCAGTATATCCCTTATTATCTCTCTTTAAATGCCAATTGTTGAAAAGATGATTTGTATGAAGCATTGCATTTTTCTTTCAGCTCCCTAAGTCCACCCAATCTATAGTGGTTACATCCTTAGTTTCTCCAAATACCTAAACTATTTTAAAGAAGAATAATGGTTGAAAGAACTCTCTAGTTCCTAGTATCTCCCCTCCTCTCCATTGGCCAAATATATGGAGAACAATAAAGGAGACAGCACTTTGCAAAACTACATGTTCTAGCCCAATCCACAAACCATCCACACAGAGAGATTTAATTTATTCACATGATATGTCCATGCACTTAATAGAAACTAGAGCAGCATATTTAAGAGATATCTTACTCTTTTCTGGCCAAGTTCACATCGAAAGCAGTTTAAGCTGCATATTGTAAGTTTGTAACTTGAGTAGGTGTTTAATATCCCAAAAAACCAGTATAATGAGAGGAGCTGGGACTTGGATTCACCATAGATCTCACTAGGATAAAAAGAAACAAACAATAAAAATCCTAGAGTATTAGGATTTATTCTACCTAATGGTAGAGCCACATCCAAGCACTTTTAGGTGCACAGCAACCATTATGTAATATGAATTTTCAGCCTAGATGTTCATAATTTTTCATCCGTCAGTTAGCCACAATATGGAAACTTGAGTGTGGTGATATGTATTTGATTGAAACCCGAAAAGAAATCTACTGCGCAGCTTATTGACCCTCTGGGGAACAACAGTATCTGTTTATAAATTTCCTTTTGCTTCTTTAAGCCCGCCAACACCCCCCCCCCCCCCCCCCCCCCCCACACACACACAGAATTTGAAACAATATTCATCACCAACAATGACAATCCTCTCCAAAACTGATGCATTTTCATGAAAAATCTTTACTGCATGCATCTCTTCTTCATCTACATGAAATTCAGAAATTTCAATAATCTTGAGGTGTGTCATAAAACCTGCACGCACTGGACCCAATACTTGATCATAATTTTTATCATATCTGGGTAGGCAGAACACCTACGTGGTTACCAAACAACACAAAATTAGCTGCAGTGGGAAGTCATAAGTGGTAGGGGCACTGCATCAAAAGTTGCAGTTCAGAAAAAGCTGCCATTTGAAAATCAATAAAGTCAAGATTAGGAGAGTTTCGGAGTATAGTTTGTACGACTCCACAAGTAAACAAGGATTCGACACTTTCCAAGCTGAGTCTGGACAATCTGTAAAATACAGGCACATGGGCAAATAACTCTTCTGCATGATTCAGAACCTATGATAACAGAAAACATCACAACAAGTTTCAAGTGAATTGATCAAAGAAATGGCTGCTACAAAGGGATACATTTATTCATGTGATTAGCAGTTGGGAACATATCTTAACAGCACCATCAGATATTGTAAGCTTTTCCACACTACTGAGCCCACTAAGAATCTTAAACACACAATGAGCATCTTGGTAACAATCTACTTTATTTCTTTCGAAGACTTGAACAGACGCATCAACTATTGAGATGTATCATATTGCACATTGCATGACACAGAATTTTTTTTTTTTTTTTTAAATATTTGAAGGATCATGAAGTGCAAGCACTGTTTCCACAAATTTCATAAACATCACCCTCCTAACCAGTGCCCATTCATTAAAATCAAGTTTGGGGATGGATATCCATAGCTATTTCAATCTTTCTGATAATATGCCTGTTCTAACAGCATTTTTGGTTGAAAGGAATGACAGAATGTGTTGAAGAATTGGGTCTGGTAGATTGTTGATTCCTGTTCTGCAATTACTAGTATTCGGTTTCTTTCTGAACTTTTGTTTCTTGGCCTGGTCAAAGGGAAAACTTACATCCATAATATTGATGATTCTCCTACACCACATAACCCACTGTCAAATTAGTCTTTAGATATCTTAAAAGCACCTTTTGGCTTTTGACATTCTGCAAAGAGCTAGTTCTAGAGAAGAATACGCTCCCGGGTATGCCATCAAAATATACATCCGTAAAACAATTTTCAGGAACTTTTTGTGAGTCTACAACTTCAACAATCAAGCCTAATTCCCCAAAGCGAAGAGCCTTGTTGCTCGATGGCATTGCCTGCTCTCCTATTTGGGTTCGAAGCCCCACTCCATTGTTATAATGATGAAATTATAAATAAAATAAAAAATTATTCCCAAAATATTGGAGTTAGCACTAGATTTCCAACATTCTATTCCAACCTTTTTTTTTTTTGGAGATGTGGTGTTAGCTCAAAAATTGATTTTCTTTGAAACAAATTCAAAATTGATTTAAAATTAATAATTAATTAATTTCAAAACTTTTATGAATACTAGTCTCGTTACAGGCACTTCGCGTGTGCAATGAAATTTTTTTTTTTATAGTGTCATAATTTTTCATTTATTTCAATTTGAGGTTTACATGTTTTTTTATTAATATTACGCATTTAGAACTACTAATACAACCAGGAGTGTCATGAGGCTGGCTTCAAAAAATGAACAAATATTACACATTTATTTTATAACAAAAAAAAAAAACATGTGGTTTTATTTTATATATATAACTTTTATTTTTATTTATTTATTTTGAGAATCTAATTTATAAGTGGATAAAACAATTTAAAAATTAACAGGAGAGGGGCCTTATTTTTTAGGTAATGTTTTAGTGGGAGTTAAAGTTGTATTTTTACCAGATTGTCTTTTAGTTTTATATCTACTTAAACATAGGGGTGTAGAAGCATTTTTTTAACCAAAAAAATGAGGATCCCAAATAAGAGAAGCCCTTTAAATAGTAGTATAGATAATCTATATTTTTTTTAATTAAAAATCTAACATGAATTTTATACTAACTAATAAAGAATTTGACAAAACCTTTCAATTCTTAAAATAGTATTATATTCTATTAAAACTTTTTAAGAGTAATATCATAACTAAATTATGGTGTTTAAGACATTGTAAAGAACACACTTTTTTTTCTTATAGCTAATGCATATCATGATCAACAAAAGTACTCCTAAGAATGAGGCTCATTTGGATGAAGCTAAATAAACATCAAGCTCGAAAAATATTTTAAAGCCTTAAGATACCAAAGATTAGGTCTACAAAAAATCTACAATTAGTTTGCTTAAATTGTTTTTATTTTTATAAATAGTCTGATAAATATCAACTGACATATTTATTTTATACATATTAACTAAGATTATTTTTTATGAATATAACACTTAAACAAAAATATCATAAAAATAAACATAAACATAAAAATAAAATATAGAAGCATTGTAAAATATAGAATTTTTAATGTCAACATTTGAATTTTTAAGCCACTCATACCCCTTTTTCATTCGTTTTTAACATACAAATCAATTTCTAATTGTTTGGTGGCATTATGGTCAAATTAGTCAAAATATTGTGGGTTACATGCTCATAACATATATGGCTCCTAAATTAGTGGACCACTTTGCAGTGCATTCAAGAAACACACTTATAGGGTCACTTCTTAGTATTTTTATAATGCACAAGTGTGGAAGAAGGAAAATGGTAATAAGTTCAATATTATTAATGATCATGGATTTAGGCTTGTTAGCTTTGATATCTCCTTAATTTGGATCTAAAGTTTCACCTTAAATTTCATTACAAATTTTCTAGGATTGAGTTGGAGCCTTTGATTGTTTGCAGGATCTTTTTACCTCTAACCTAATTGTGTTATCCCTTTCCAGACAACCGAAGTCGATATAAAAATTCACCAAGATCACAATTTGAAAAATAAGAGGTGTATTGAGTACGTCACTCGAATGCAATAGCAATAGAGTGTGAGAATATTTACTTAATATTATAATCTAATAAATACTATTACATTTCATAATGTAATTTAATTCTTGTTAAGTAATTATTATTATTTTTTATTTTACTCTTTATGTCGTGATTGTGTTATTTGACCTCTTTTTACCTGTACCCTTAAAAATAGAACACTTGATTAACAATTCTCCAACAACTTATGTTTGTTTGGCTAGACAAAGAAAGCAAAATGGTGAAACAAAAATATAGGACAAACCAAGGGAATCACGTATCAGAATCCGTTTTGGTTAAGTTAGAGGAATAAAATATTTTAATATCGATTGATACTAATGTACCGTTTCGGAGTTACTACTATTTATAGTTTTTAGAACATATGTATATGTTTGTAATTATGAATGTATGTATTTATATATTTTTATGTTTATAGGGATGGATCTTATAAATGTGGAATCCAACCTTATGTGAGAGAATAGTTATAAATGGAGCTGGACACACCTTAAACCATCTCGTGTTTAAGTGGGCATGATAAAAAAGAAAAGAAAAAAAGTGTTCAATATGATAACAAAGATGGAATTGTGCAGGTCTACATGTTTCTAGTCAACATAACATCTACACAAGGAGATATTTATTCACATGATATGTCCATGCACCCAAAGAAATTAGAACAACGTGTATAAGAAAAATTTCACTCTATTTTTATCCATGGGCACATAGAAAGAAGCTTAGGCTACATATTGTAACTTAAATAGCTGTTTTAAAATCGCAAAAATATTGGAGAATGAAAGGACTTGGGACTTGGTATTCACCATATATAGATCTCCCTAGGGTAAAAAGAACCAAAATTAATGTCAGAGATGTTGTATGTATAGGTATATAGATATTAGGATAGAATAGATGTAATTAAGTTTACTTTGAAACATAAAAGAGACAAATAGGGTTTGGAAAGTAAAAAAGACAAATAGAATTTTTAAATTGAAATTCAGGTTTTTTGTGAGCCACTTAGTGCGTGTTCCATTGTTTACCCTTTGAGTTCCAGCACTAGAGTGCTAGAATATTCCACCTTTTGGTAGATCCACATCCAAGCACTTTTAAGGTCTGCAACAACCATGTAATATGAATTTTGAGCCTAGACGTTCATGGGAATGAACGCTGCATTTGAGTTAAAGAAAGAGAACCACAAAATTTGGTAAGATAACATAGGTAAAAGGTTAATAAAGAAGTTTAAAATAAGGCATAATTTTGTATGCGTCAGTTAGCTGCTACATTATGGAAACTTACAAACACCCAAAAATAAATCTACTGCACAAATCCTTAACCCTCTAGGGAACAACAGTATCTGTTCATAAATTTCCTTTCGCTTCTTTAAGTCCCCACAGAATTCGAAATAAAATTCATCACAAATAATTACAATCCTCTCCAAAATTGATTCACTTTCAATCAAAATCTTTACGAACTTTTTTTTTTAGTCATAATCATTCATCCCAATTAAAAGCTGATAGGTTTGCCTACTAATTTTTTTTTTTTTTTTTTTTTTAATATCACACATTTGAAAACTTTTTATACAACCAGGTTATAATGAAGTCAACTTCAAAAAATAAACACTAAAAGCATTCAAATCACAAAATTATGTTTTGTAATCATTTAAGATTGGCATTATTCTTTTGTTTTTTTATTTAAAGCTTCATAGAATTTAAATGTTACTAAAATATAATTAAAATTATATATATATATATATATTTATATCACTTTGCTAGTGATTTACAATTCACTTAAGGGCTACTCTCCAAGGGAAAGTCTTTTGAGTTTTCATTATGGTGTTTGATTTCTCTTTGCTAATGATTTATTTCCATCATCCTTTCAAAATTTTTTTTTTGGTAGGAATTTTTGCTGTATCTCGTTGTTATTGATGGTAGTTATATTTTGAATCCAAATTGTAACAGCAGCATTTCCGGAGTCGAGAGTTAAGAGAAATGCTATGTCCACAATATTTTCACAACAAATCCTAAGTGGTAAGTTGTTATTGGTTGTACGTTATGGGTGAACAAAAAAGTAATTTACGCCAAGGGTTTCGTGACCAAGGAGCTTTTTGATCTTCATTGTTGATGAACTGGAGAATTTTGCAGCCAACAACCTCTTCACGTTGCACAATCTGGGATCCGTGTATCATTGGTTAGTCATGTACTGAGATTCGTGTATTGAACGGAAAGATTGCCATTATAATACAAGGCCAATTGGGTATTAGGATAAGGGTTCAACTGTAGGTTGGTATTTCAGGATAGGCCAAAGGGTTTGGTAAGATTCCTTATACTTATAACAACTTGTGATTGATAATAGTGGATTCTTGGGAGTAGTGATCTTAAAATCACCTGGTGGAGTTTTGCGTCGGTGGTTTTCCCCATTTGTAAACAAATCACCTATGTCAAATTTATTTTCCGCTACATTTAGTTTATTTGGTGATTTGTTTGTGCTGCCACTCTATTGCATGAAATTTGATCTAATTAATTAATTAATTAATTGTAAGGGGTCAATTCATTTTAAACCAACAAGTGGTATCAGAGTAGGCACACTCTGATTAGGTTTTAATCTTTGCTGTGTAATCCATTGACCCCTATTTGTCATGGATATATGACAGTCTCTTATTATACCTCCTTTATTTGATGACACTAACTATACATACTGAAAAATACGCATGAAAGCTTTCTTGTAGTGGGCACACTCTGATTAGGTTTTAATCTTTGCTGTGTGATCCATTGACCCCTATTTGTCATGGATATATGACAGTCTCTTATTATACCTCCTTTATTTGATGACACTAACTATACATACTGAAAAATACGCATGAGAGCTTTCTTGTAGTTTTTAGATGAGAAGGTCTAGCAAGCTATGGAAATTAGCTGGGTAAAGCTAAAGGCAGCGCCGGCTAATTGGGATGAGGCCAAGACCAAAGCGGCAAACTTCAACAACAGAGCATTAAATGCTATTTTCAGTACGGTCACGAATAAGGAGTTTAAGAAAATATCATCGATTGTAACTGCAAAGGAAGCATGAACCATTCTTCAGACAACCTATGAAGGGACTAAGGCTGTTAAGGATTCAAAGCTCCAAAGGCTCACGACTAGCTTTGAAGAGATAAAGATGGAGGAGGATGAAACATTCAATGAATTCTATGCCAAGTTGAAGGACATAGTGAGCTCAACATTCAATCTTTGTGATCATATTTTTGAGCCCAAGATTGTGAGAATGGTGCTTAGATTTCTCCCTGAGAGATTTCATGCCAAGATAATGGCGATTGAAGAATCAAAGGACATTGACACCATTTCTTTGATGGAATTGATTGGCAACTTGCAAACCTATGAATTAGATTTGGCTAGACTTGGGAAAGGAACCAAAAGTAAGAATATGGCACTGAAGGCCAAAAGTAATGAGACTGATGAGTCTTCAGATGATGATGATTCCAATATGAAGCTCTACATCACTAGGCAATTCAAGAAGTTCATGAAGAATGCCAATGTGAAAGGTTTTGACAAGGACCGTAAGCAATCCAGTTCTTCTCAATTCAAAAGTCAAGACAGAAGGAAGAAGGATGCTAAGGATGACAGTCAGTATATTATTCCCTTCGGACCAAAGTGCTTCGGATGTCAAGGTTTTGGACGCATGAAATAAGAATGTCCAACATATCTCAAGTCGAGCCTAAGACTGAGTTAAATGACAGTGATGACGAGGGAATCTTGAGTGCTTTCACTGCCACAATGGATCGTACTGAGGGGATTGTAAAAGTAGTGGATGAAGAAGAGAACTTGGTGGAATCCAAGTTCGAGAAAATGGATGAACAGGATGACATCCATACAGCCTATGTAAAGTTATAGAAGGTATCTGAAATGCATAAGAAGTTGTATAGGTTGTCTACTAAGAAGCTCAGTGAAGTGGAGCTGGAACGAGATGAGCTATCCACAAAGGTTGATGAAGCCAATCAAACCATTGGAGCACTAAGGTTCGAGAACAACTTTTTAGCTGAAAGAACCAAGAAGCTTGAAGCAGAATTGTTCCAAGTTCGAGCTTAGTTGGAGAGGACTTCCGATGCAAAGCTGGATGAAATGCTGAACCTCCAGAAATCAACTTCTAACAGAATCGGCTTAGGGTATAAACTCTCTAACTCTTTTCATATTGCCTCCTCTAGTAAGACTGTTTTTGTCTCACCTGCTAATAATGAAAATCTTAAGAAAAATGAAACTAAAACTGAGATAGCTAGTGAGAGCAGTCTAGACAAATGCAAATCTATTCTAGGAGCACCTCCTAAGATAGAGAAGAAAGAGAATAGAAACCCTAAGAGCAATAAGGCTAAAAATAAGAAGTCTTAACCAAAGAAGCCATATTTTTGTCATCACTGTGGAGTTTCAGGGCATACTCGTCCAAATTGCTATAAGTGTTTAGCCACTCAACAGAGCAATAGTGAGTTATCATCTGGTGGTCAAGGCCAGATTCCACCATCTTTGGGTCCTCTTGGAGATCTTCTCAAGGCCCTTATGTTTCTTTCAAACTTGAATGGTTTCAATTCTTCCCCTTCACCTCCGGAACAAAGGTTCAACTCTAGGAAAGAAGAAACTACACCTTATTACGGGTGTATGTTTCCTCTCTCTCACAAGCTGGTGGGACCCATCAGCTGTGAGTCCCACCAACTGTGAGAGAAGAGAAACATACACCCGTAACAGGGTGTAGTTTCTCCTAGGAAAGGATCTACCTCCAATTCCAAAGTGTGGAAGGAAAATTGCTCCAAGTGATTAAGTCACTTTCTCTCTCTTTTGTTCTTGCATGTCCTGTTTGTTTGTTTTTAAGCTTTTGAGTCAGTCTAATTTTATGCTTTGTGTTTTCTTTCATGTTTTTGTTTTGGTTGTTTTCAATTTTGCTTTATTTGTTTTTCATAAAAAAAATTGAAAAATCAGAAAAATACAAAAACAATGTGTGTTGTATATATTAGTACTTGTGTACCCTAGATAGCCATTGAAACAAAATTTTCTAAACTTTATATCTTTTGTAGCTTAGATGAGTATCTCAATGCACAACTAAGCAAGTGAGTCTTATGGCTCGTGTTTGTCATGAGTACGATTAAGATGATCTCTTATATCTCATACTCATATCACTCTTTTTGACAAGAAGAACTAGAAAATCCTAAGAGAAAGATATAAATAATCATCTCACCATTAAAGCCTGCCAATCATGTATAACATTTGTATGCTTCAGCATAGCAAAATTGGGATGTTTAAGCTTACATAATTGGGTATTTTCTTCTCTCTCTCTCTCTCTCTCTCTCTCTCTCTCTTATATTTCCCTGCATGCTATGCTAAAAAAAAAAAAAATGCAAAGAATAAAAGCAAAAAGATTAAAATGCTTTCTAATATGGTTTCAAGCGTGTTTCTAGGAGATGTGGGAGTTATAGGATGTACGTCAAAGGTGATAGTCCCCGTCAAACAGTTATGATTGTATGTGAGTATATTTGATTTTCTCATGTCGCAAATCTTCTTCATATGAGACACTTATGCACTCTTGCTATGTTTCACACGCACACGTAAATTCTTTATTACTTTTGATACATGTGCAAGTATAATGTGATCTGGTCATCACAAGAAATATGTGTTAATATAAAATTGGATAGACTTGTTTAGTGTGTATGTGTGTGTTTTGGATCTATGAATGCTTTGCATATATGTTGAGAGATGTTTTGAGAGCTTAATATGTGGCTTTGATGTTTGTTTGAGTAGCTTGTTTTTTGCTTTCATCTCTATGTGTTTTTCCATTCTTGAAAAACCTTCTTTCTTCAAGCTCGACAGCTTTTTGACAGATCCTTGACACATACCTTTCTATCAAGATGCATCTTCAGCTTCTCGAAAGATGTCTCGTTCTATCGAGACTTCTTTTTGACCTCTTTGTCTGCTCGATAGATCCTCGATAGATCCCTGATCCATCGAAGTATCTGGGTTTTCTCTCGATAGCTTCTCAATAGTTTTCTCGATCCATCGAGAAAAATTCTTGTGCTCTTTGTCTTCTCGATAGATTCTCGACAGTTTTTCGATCCATTGAGATCTTCTTTTATCCGTCGACAGATCCTTGCCAGATCCTCGACAGATTCCCTTCTGTCGAGATTTAGAGCTCAATAGATTCCCGATAGATCCTCGATCCATCAAGATGCGGTTTTTTATATATAGTGAGGTGCGATCCTGTTCATTTCATTCTCACTTCTCCTCGATAGAATCTTCCTCTCTATCGATCCAAACCTTTCTTTCTCACCAAAATCCATCAACCCACTCCTTTCTCGACCTAATCCAAGCTTGAATCACTTGGTAAGACTTTTCAATCCCTCTTTCTACATGCATTCATGCATTTTAGACCTAGGTTTTGAGTGTTTGGAAAATTTTTTGGTTTTTGAGATTTTTGTGAAATTTATGGGTTGGGGTTCATGAAATTGCTCTCACATGCTCATGCATTGCATATTCCTTGCATTATAATTATGTTTCATGCATTTTAGGAGTGTGTGCTTGATTACTAATGTGAGTGCTGATAGGATTGGATTGGGTTTTACCTATGATGCTTTTAATTTTTACACGTCACATGTTCATGCATTCTTCATGCATACGTGTTTTCTTTTCTTTCCTATTCAAAGCATGTGTTGTGTTCTGTTGTGTTCTCTCCCTCTCTCTCTCTTTCTCTCTCTCTCTCTCTCTCTCGGATAGACTGCGTCATGGCACCCAAACAACCTTCATTCTTTCGGACTTCTCCAACACTACGTTACCCAATGTAATTTGGACTCAGGGATAGGAATCTCTCTGTGAGAAACCCGTGCATTGTCCCGTCGTGTTTATACAGGAGTTCTACTCCAACATACACAATATCGATACCTTTGTACCTCAGTTCGCTACGCGATTCAGAGGTACACGTATTGTAGTTACCTCAGATCTTGTTGCCAAGGTACTATAAGTCCCTAGGCTAGTGCATACTGACTACCCTGGTTATGATCGTCTTCGGACTGTGTCTAAAGACGAACTCATCTCCCATTTTTGTGGGACTCCTTCCATATGGGGTGGTAAGCTAAACACGCCATGCTCAGGTTTTGCAAAAGGCTTAAGATTCCTTAACATGGTGATAACATTCATTCTCACACCTTTGTCTCACTATAACTTCATCACTGAGCCGTGTGCTTGTTTTCTTCTTTCTTTGATGGAGGATCTTACCATTGACTTTCCCTCTCACTTCATCACATCTATCATTGATGTCTATTGGGATACCGATACTCGTGATAAGCTCATCTTTCCTTCGGCTATCACGTGAATCATTCAGCACTTCTCCATTCCCATTTCTCTCTCTCCTCTTTTCACCATTATGGGTACCATCAGCGCTGGTTCTATCTGGCAGAGTGAGGCTCAGCTTCAGTCGAAGCGGCCATATGTGGAGTCGATCGATCCTACAGCTCCTGCGGCTCCACCTTCTTTGGCTCCGTCTTCTTCCACTCCTTCTTCTTCTGCAGTTGGTGGTGTGACCCTTGAGGCCATCATGGAGTAGCTTCAGTGGATACATGCTGACTTTAGTGGTCATTTGGACACTCTCACTGATGAGATATGTCAAATGAACACTAGAGTAAGACACATTGCTCGTCAGCAGGCTCGCATGGCTGGTCTTACTTTTTCTCCCTCTTCTTCTCTAGCAACCTTGCCTGATGAAGAGGTTGATGGTGATGAGGATGATGATGACTCTTCCGATGATGACGAGATGATGACCTCTCAGTGACTTGCCATTTGTCATTGTGACAAAGAGGGGGAGTAGTTTTGGGTTTGAGAGTAGTCTTGTACTTAGGGGGAGAGTTAGTATAGGACATTTTTGATAGGGGCAGTGTATATAGCTTTGAGGGATGTAGTGAGGTTTATGTGTAATTTTCCTTCTTTTAGTTTACATTAGCCTCTTGTATACTGGTCTTGTGACCATTTATTTACGTACATTGTATTTTATTTTCATATATGATGATGATGTATGTTTTTCTTCACCTGCTCTACATATGTTGTTTCTTTTCTATCTTTGTATACATGTTTCTTTATGTACGCAATCCTTATTTCTGTTTCACACATGATGCCTTGATGAATTTTGTTTAAGTGTTTCAAAAAGACAAGCTGTGAAAGTCTATCATGTCGTGAACTTTTTTCTTGCAAAGTTTTTCAAGAGTTTGTAGTAGGGATAGATTTACTTTGTAATACAACAAGTGGTTTTGAGTTTAGTGATTTAAGACTTCTCTCATGATTATTTGTTTTGTTGTGGTTTTTTCACGGATTGCCAAAGGGGGAGATTGTTAAGGACATATTTATGTAATTAGTTGATCCTTTGACAAAATGCACTTTACTTGTAATTTGATAGATCTAGGACAGGTTTAAGACTTTAAAAAACATGTTGTTCATGTCAAGTGCTAAAGCCATGAAAATCTGACCAAGAAACAATTTAAGAAGAGCTGTTCATTAAAACTCAATAGCAATCTCAACAGAAAGACTTCTATCGAGATTTAAAGTTAAAGCTCAACGCAAGCTGTTTCTATCGAGACTTACGAAATCAGAAATTCCAGATCTGATTTTCGGCCCATGTTTGTATATTTGTATAAGGTTTCTTTTCTCATAACCCTAGACATATATAAAGATTATTTTAAAGGCCGTCACGTATGAAAAATAGTGACCTAGTTCATTATTCTCTCCAAAGAAGCTACTGCATCTTTACACCTAGGGTTTTGTGACCAAGGAGCTTCCTAATCTTCATTGTTGATGAACTGAAAAATTTTGTAGCCAACAACCTCTTCAAGTTACTGGAGTTAGTCACGTACTGGAATCCGTGCATCATTGGTTAGTCACATACTATGATTCGTGCATTGAACGGAAAGATTGCCGCTACAATACAAGTCTAATTGGGTATTGGGGTAAGGGTTCAATTGTAGGTTGGTATTTCGCGACAGGTCAAAGGGTTTGGTAAGATTACTTATACTTTAACCGCTTGTAATTGATAATAGTGGATTCTTGGGAGTGGTGACCTTAAAATCATCCGGTGGGGTTTTGCCTCGGTACTTTTTCTCATTCGTAAACAAATCACCTATGTCAAATTTATTTTCCATTGCATTTAGTTTAGTTGGTGATTTGTTTGTGTTGCATGCTATTGCATAAAATTTGATATAATTAATTAACTTGGGTAATTAATTAATTAATTGCACGGGGTCAATTCATTTTAACCCAACATTTTTAACTTTTATTTTCTTATTAATTTCTCAACTTATTATTATATTTTCTCTAACTTTTCCTCTCCCTATTATCTTTTCATCTCCCCACTACATCTACCTTAATATCACTTTTCTTTAATCCCTTTATCTTCCTTTATTTTTTGTATTTCTTATTCATCTCTTCTGACTATAAATTTACAATTTTATTTCCGATTCTATACATAGTTTTCTCACACACAAAATTTTATTTTTCTCTCTATTTTTTCCATTTTTGGTGGATTGTTTTAAATATTTTTCTTGTGTCTCTACTTTAGGTTTATGAAATTTTGTATTAATTGAAACTTTACTTTAGGTTGATGTGATTAAATTTTGTGTTTTTATGTTGTTATCTTTTTTATTTTCTTCAATTTCATAGATGTTATCATGTTGCATTATAAAGTCAGTATATAAGAATATAATGTTATTTTATTATATAGCATGACTTGGATAATTTGGTGTTTTTTACTATATATATATTTTATACTTTTTTCTTCTTCTCATATTATTTTTTTTTATAAATTTCTTATTATTTTCTCTCACATTCTCTCTTGAAAAATTGGTTATTCTCTTTCTCTTGATTTTTTATTCTTTCTTGCAACTCCACTTTATATTGATGAATCATTGTGATTTTTAAATACATTTCGGTGTTGTATTTTTTAGTTCCCCATCACAAGTAGTCTCTCTCTCTCTCTCAAAAAAAAAAAAAAAAAACAAATTTTGCATGAGAAAACTCTGTTTTGTTTGTTTTCTTTATGGTGCTTTGAGTTACTTTTAGTATCTATGCTTTGTTGTTCTCATAGCATCGTGTTTATGTGTTAAACATGCATACATCCTTATGCTATTGTGCTTTAATGATTGCATGTTCAGATAATCATTTGTTTTACTATGTGATTATTGTATTCATTTCCAGATGATTGTTTTGTGTTTGATTAAGTTGCTCATATGTTTCACATTATATTTACTTGATCGCATTTTTACTCGTTACGTTATACTTGAACTTTATTACTTGCTTTACCTTAAGGGTCTAATATGTTTTGTGCAAGTGTTTCAAGATACATGTATTTTGTTTCAAATTCATTCAAGTTTTAGATTTAGGTGTGAGTGAGTTTTGTCGTTATTCTCAAACTCACATTTTAGTCTAGAATTTGTTATAGGGTGTTTTTGTCATAAAATAGCCAAGGGGGAGATTTTTAAGTTATGTTTCTTCACATAACATTTATGTTGGCTTTATTCCATGACAAAAAATTGCATTAATTTATTTCTTTGTATTTTGTGGGATTTAATTGTAATGGATTTAGTATTCAGTTGGTGAACATTGCTCAAGAAAGTGAAGTTTGTGACTTGCTCGCAATTGACTCGCGAGTGGATGACTCGTAAAAGGTCACATGAGAAACACATCCTGGAAGATGAAGAGTCAAGTGCCATGCTGTATTTCACGAGTCACTTCAAGACTTGGCTAACTTGAGAGTGACCCGAGAGACTTTCTACCTAGATGATTTTAAGGGTAACTCTTATATCCTTCACCCATATTGTAAATATCCTCATTACCCACAAAATTAAAAAAAATGCTATGTAGAAGAAAACCATAGAAATGTTTCTACAACATAGACACCTTGTTAGAGAGAGAGCTACTCATCCTCAAGAGAGAAATTGTTGTAGTCTCTTCTCTTCTCCTTTCCCATTGTTATACCTTGAGAGCAAATTTGTAACCAAACACAACTCACACATATTCAGAGTGTAGAGAGTGTTTTGGAGCTTAGGAAGCATTGGATATTTGCCAAAATAAGTCGTGAGGCTTGGCGGATGCAATCAGGTAGTATTGCAGAATCCGAAAAGATAGTGAAGACAAGACTCTGAGAAGTCCATTAGTAGCTAGAGCTTGGAGGGCTCAAGTACTTTGGGTAGATTAGCTTAAAAAGTCTTTTTGGTATCCTTGTACTCCAATTTATAATTCACTGGTGGATCATTTCGACTTGGAGGGTCACGGAGATGTTTTCCGCCGAGTTCTTCGGTTTTCTCTTCAATAATATATTGCCATGTTATCTTGGGTTTGCTATTCTTTTACCTACTACCCTTTCCATTTTAGCATTACACTTATTTGTTCATCTGTGCAATTGTTGAGTGCTTCAATTAATTAATTTGCTAATCACGTATATTCCGCATCAATTGTGTTTAAATTAAAATTAATCAAGCCACAGTTAAGATTGGGGGTCTAAACAAGCAACAATGTTTTGCACTATTTGAGCTTTCACATACATACATTCATATATGTATATATTTATTTATTTTACTTAAATGTATTTGTAATCGCATGCAATTCATTTAAAAGTAACGACGTAAAAACAAATGAATAATTGCCCTAAAGATTAGATTTGTATATTCATAAACTTCATTTTTAAAAAGACTTTGATTTAAATTTAGTCATACCAAACTGGATTGAAATATTACGCTAATAGGGCTCAACAAAAGTATAGCAACAATAAATGTTATGCTTAATGTTTTAGATATTATGAGTTTGAGTTTGAGGTTTTTTTTTTTTTTTTTTTTTTTTTTTTTTTTTTTTTTTTTTTTTTTCGAAAAATTTCAATTTAGATTAGGTGCTTTCAACCCAAACATGATTTTCCTATTAAGTAAGTGCACAAAAATAGATCGAAGTGGATGAAAATGGACCGAATTGGACCAAATAGAATAAAGTGGACCAACTAGATAGAATAGGACCAAATGGACCAAATAAGATCAAGGTGGACCGAATAGAAACGATTGGGGCCAAATGGACTGAATAAGAATGAATGGACCGAATGGGACTAAATTGAACCAAAGTGGACAAAATGGACTAAATAAAACCAAAGTGGACAAAATGGACTGAATAAGACCAAATTGTAGGGGTGTGCTTGGGTTGGATTGGGTTGGGTTGTGGAATTTTTTCAACTCAACCCATTATGGTGGGTTAAAAAAAATTAAATCCAACCCAACCCAACCCATCAGAGGGGTCCAACCTAACCCACATGGATCGGGTTAGGTTGGGTTGGACCCATGGGTTGGACAATTTTTTTTAATTATTATTATTATTATTATTATTAGTAGAACACTACCACAAGTAAGAGCAAATTTATAACTAAATAATCATGAGCATAACACCAAACAAACACAAACTATATGAGAAGAATTTAGGATTGAGTTGAGTTAGGTTGGACCCATGGATTGAAAAATATTTTTAATAATAATAATAATAATAATAATAATTAATATTATTACACTACAACAAAATGTATTTTCAGTGACGAAAAAATTCGTCACTAAAAGTCCAATTTTTCGTCACTAAGGACCTTTAGTGACGAAATTGGACTTTTAGTGACGAAACTCATTTCGTCATTGAAACCCCGTCACTAAAAGTCCTAGTGACGAAAAATTTCGTTACTAAAAGTCTGATTTGATTTAAAAAAAAAAAAAACTTTAGCGACGAAAACGTTTTGTCACTAAATGTTTTCCTCACTAAAAACAGTATTCAGTAACAAAATTATTTCGTCACTAAAAACACTTTAGTTTATTAAATCATATTTAGCGACGAATAATTTCGTCACTAAAACTATGTTTGGGTACATATAGTGACGAAAAAGTTCGTCACTAAAACTATTTTTAAGAAAATTCAGGCATATATAGTGACGAAAATTTTCATCACTAAAACCATTTCTTACAAAATTTTGCTACATTTAGCAACGAAATATTTCGTCCTAAAACAATTTTTTGTTGCTATATTTGTGACGAAAAAATTAGAGGCTGTTTGGATGAAAAATTTTCATCACTCAATTTCCGTCACTCAATTTCCATCACTCATCACTCATCACCCATCACCCATCACTTATCACTCATAACTCATCACTCTAAAATATCACATCCAAACGACATTATCACTCAGTTACCATCACTCAATATTTTTCACACTATTTGTGGACCCCATATCTGTCACTGTGCAGCTTTTTGTTTTTGTTTTTTTTTTTTTTTTTTCTTTTTCTTCACTGTTCGGTCTTCACCTTCTCTTTCTTTTTTTCTTTTTTTCACTGGGTTCGGTTTGCATGTTCTTTTTTTTTTTTTTTTTTTTCAAGATGAGTGCAGACCGAACCCAGTGGGAAAAAAAAAAAAAAAAAAACGTGCAGACAGAACCCAGTGAAAAAAAGAAAAAAAGAAAAAGAAAAGAAAGAGACGGTGAAGACCGAACCCAGGGAAGAAAAGAAAAGAAAAGAAAAGAAAAGAAAAAAGAAAAAAGAAAAAAAAAAAAAAAGCCCAGACCGAACCAGTGAAAAAAAAAAAAAAAGAGTTGACTGGTCAAAAGTTGCGGCTGAGTGGGTCCCCTATGTGTGTTTAATTACAAAAATGCCATTGAGTTATGAGTTATGGAAACTGAAAACAGCCAAAATGTGTTTTCAGTTTCCATAACTCATCACTCAAAAATCAGAGAATTGAGTGATGGAAACAGAGTTATGGAAACAGAGTTATTTGCTCCCAAACGGACTTCTCGTTATGGCTCCCACCATTTTTGAGTTATGAGTTATGGAAACTGAAAATTGAGTTATGGAAACTGATGAACCAAACAACCTCTTAGTCACTAAATGTTATTTTTTGTTTTTATTTTTTTCATGGCTTTGATATTAACATGTAATCTGTCATTACATTATTAAAATCTCACATTTAAATAACACATTTATTTCAACAACACATTTATAAAAATGGATCCATACATTCCACAAGTAAAAAATAAAACAAGTATCCAATTCAAACTCGTTCCATACAATAATTGTTTGCAATACATACAATAACTCAAAATGTTTTATAACAATACAAAAGGGGTAGCATAATATAAGTGCACAAAATCCCAAGCTACACAGTTCTTTTAACAAATGTTTCATATTAGCTGCAATACCATTGATCAACCATGGAACATCAAAGAGATTGCCAGTAATTACATTTAATACTGAAGTCGAATAACCATCAAAGATCATAAAATCAAATTTCATTTGAAACCTAACTGCAAGTAGAGCTGCTGTTGCTTCACCACACAAAGGAATCCTCATATTTTCCTCCTTGTGTTGATTTTCCCCCATGTTGACTTTCCTCCTCAAGTTGACTTGCTAAGTTAGCAGACTCTTTAAGCTTAGCAAGCTCACTTAGTACACCTTTGAGGGGTTCATTAAGCTTGCTTCTCTTAGCCTGTGAGAAAATATGTAGTGTAGCATGTTCAAATGATTGAAATAAAAAATAGTTACAGCAAGTTGTCACCCCAAATAGTAGCTTTAAAACCACAACACAAAAGAACATAACCATAAATAATTCTTCCAGTAGACTGGCACTCAGTGAACTGAACAAAGTCTCTTAAATTGTTGAATGTAGCACTAAAACTTGGGTCTCCTTCAACATTGACCTATTAAACTACAGCTCTCTCTCTCTCTCTCTCTCTCTCTGTCTCTATATATATATATATATATAGAGACAGAGAGAGAGAGAGAGAGGGGGGGAAGCAACAAGGGGGGGGGGGGGAAGCAACAAGGGAGGGGAAGCAAGCGCAAAGGGGCGGAAGCACCGGAAGCACAGAGATAGTATAATAAAAGCAATATCAACAAGGGAGGGGAAGCAAGCGCAAAGGGGCGGAAGCACCGGAAGCACAGAGATAGTATAATAAAAGCAATAAAACCAGCCAAGGAGGCGGTAGCACAATTAATAATAGTAATTTAAACAAATATTAAGGCGGTAGAACCAGCCAAGCAATATATCATCAAAACAATTGATAAACATGAAAGTACTTGATTAATACTGAAAATAGTTACAGATAAACAACAAGGATAAATAGTGGTAACTTACAAGGGTAATGGTTACTGGATTATCAACAGTAATAGTTCATGAGAGAAGTTTAGGAGAGGGAGGTAAGCTCTCTGTTATCTTAAACTCACTCAAGGAGAGAAAACTAGGAATAGAAAACTAAAACCTTTACTAAAAACTCTACTAAAACCTGTACTAAAACCTGAGTTAACAATAAGGGACATCCCCCCTTATATAGGTAAATAAAGCAAAAGATCAACAGTGAATAGTAAAATGAACAGTGACTTTTTTACTATTCATATCAGGACCCGTGAGGGGTAACAGGGGCTTGATTGAAAGCCAGCAGATAAGATTTTGGCGCCTTGTGCCGAAAGTAGCCAAAAGTAGTCAACAAAGTCATCAGTAGATTCCCATGGGGGACAGGGAAAGTAATAGGTGGAGCTTTTAGAGTGAATAGTTTTGCTGGGAGAAATTGTCAATAGATCATTTAAAATTTTCCTTCTTGTGGAGAATCTTCATCATTCCCAAATAGTTTCTTGTCATAGGAGGAATAGGGATTATTGGCCACAGATTCTTCTGAGGATGCACTTGACTTTTCCTCTTCAGTGGTTTCGTTAGCAACTAATTCTTCTGCACATTTGAGAAGAGCAAATAGAGCATCGGGATCTCTTCGTAAGTCATCAAGGGGAGAGCTCTTCTTTCTGGGTTTAATATTCTTCATGGATGAAGAGGATGGTAAATCTTTTTGAGGAAGAGTTTGGCTTGGTGAACATTTATCTTCAATAGCAAATTTTGAGTAATCTCTGTTGGTGGTAGCAATAATTTTTTGAAGCAAAGTTAACAAAATGGAGCAAAGTTTGGCTTGGTGACTTTTTTTAAGCAAATTTTGAGTAATCCAGGGGACCTTGTGATAGTTAACAAAATGGAGCAAAGTAGGGAATTTAGCCTTAGCAGCCTGAGGATTAGGCTTGAATCCCTTTTCAAAAATCTGGAAGGCTTCAAGTAAGGGAGTTGGCAAGAGTTCAACAATAAGACCAAACTGAAACCACCATCTAGCGAACCAAAAGGGTAGTGAACCAGTGTAATTTTTGTCAAAGTTAACAAACCAAGAATGAGACATAGTGTCATTTTGGTGGAGCATAAACCGAAACCAGGCAGTGATGTAATCATGATAGGAATATGGGATGGGGTGTTTAGGCATCATTCTTGTGATGTTTGGAGAAGAACCCCATTCTCTTTCTGTGATAACATTAACAATATAGACACTATGGTAAATAATTTTGGAGGTGTCTACTTTATCAGCAATGGTGTTAATAATGATGGACCTTTCGTGTCGTAAGAGATCAGAATAGAAGCCAAGTTTCTTTTCTCCATGTTCAGGGATCCAGTGAAAATTTGCAGGAAAATAACTATTGGCCAGTTGCAAAGGGTTAACAATGGAGGATCTATTGGGTTCAATGGAAAATAGGTTTTGGAAATATTGTTTCCTAACATACTGGGATGTATTCCTAGGAAAAGAGGTTCTAATAGGTTGGTGAACAGGGGTAACGGAGTAGGGATCATAGGAGGAGGCCAAAACAGAGGAGTAATTGGGTTTAGGTATGGTACCTAGAGTGGTAAAACGGTTAATAGTTTGCAAAGAAGAGGTGGGTTCTCGTTTAACAAGTTGGTTTTCATTGGCAGGGCCTTTGTCTTTCGACCGCCTTCTTGCCATTAGTGAATTCTGCAGAAATTCACGAGTAAGGAAATCAGGGATGGTGTTTTGGGAGCTTTTATGTAATCAATATCAAAATCAAAAACACTTAAAATAGCTTGCCATCTAGCAAAGATATGTTTAGAGGCAATATTCTCAACATCTTTTTCAATAATATATTTTGCACTTTTACAATCAATACGAAGTAAAAACTTTTGGTTTAACAGATCACTTTGAAACTTTGAAATACATAGTACTATAGATAAAATTTCCTTTTTAATAGTACTATAATTTAACTATGCAGTATTCCAGATTCCAGAGTAGAATCGAACAATTTGTTCGGATGAATCTGGTGAAACTCTTTGTTTCAGAATACCTCCATATCCTATGTCAGAGGCATCAGTTTCAACAATCTTGAAAGCATTAACAGTAGGAATACCAAGACATGGAAGGGTCTTGACATAAGTTTTGATTTGTTGGACAAGAGTGGTATGGACATTGGTCCAAGGAGGAGGATTACTTTGCAGCCGATCAAAGAGAGGCTTACATTGTTTCCTCAAGTCTTTATAAAAATCAGCAACATAATTCAGAGAACCAAGGAATCTTTGAAGCTGAGTTTTATCAGTAATAATATCTGGGAATTTATCAGCAAATTGGATAGCTCTGTTAATGGGATGGATTTGTCCTTCAGAAATATCAAAACCAAGGAAACGGACTTTTGTTTGGAACAGTTTAATTTTCTTAGCAGAGACAACAAGACCATTTCTTTTGATGGTGTCTAGAAACGAATTCAAATGTTTCCAGTGTTCATCAATAGAACTAGAGTAAACAAAGACATCATTAATATAGACAATAGTAAAATGACTGAATGAGATGAATATGTCATTCATAATATTCTGGAATTCACTGGGAGCATTCTTGAGACCAAAAGGCATAACATTCCACTCATAATGACCAAAAGGAGTGGTAAAAGCAGTTTTGTACTTGTCGTTTTCACTAATCTGGATTTGCCAAAAACCAGATTTCATATCAAACTTTGAGAATATCATCGCATCGCTCAATCTATGAACTAAGTCGTTTTTGTTTGGAATAGGATATCTAATCCATTCCAAGACTCTGTTTAAAGGTTTGTAATTGATCACTAAGCGGGGTGTTCCTCTCTCAATTTCAGCATTTTTTTTAACATAGAAAGCAGCACATGACCAAGGAGACTTGCTCTTTCTAATCAATCCTTTGTTCAATAGATCTTGAATTTCTTTCTTACAAAACTCCATAATTTCAGAATTCATTTGTATGGGGCGAGCTTTAGTAGGAATATTCTTTTCACAAAATCTTTAACATAAGGTAGATTAACAATGTGGTTTTTACGATGCCAGAAAGCATTAGGAAAATCAGAACAAACACTATCAGTCAATATTTTCTGAAAATTATTAATTTTTGATTGTAACAATTTATCAGAAAGTTGTTCAGCAATTTTTTTATATCGGAGCTCTTGTTTAAGAAAATTAATATGAATGCTTTTTGCATGAATCAAATTTGAAGTATGATCAGAGTCAATATCATGTTTTGAAGCAAATTTAAATTTTATTTTATGTCCAAAGGGATCAGTAGTGATGCCATCAAGTTCAACAAGAAATGGATACAAAGTATTAATAAATGGTAATCCAAGAATAACCTTATCATGCATATTTTTAACAAGAACAGAAGGAATTTTGAAACAGATATTATCATGGCAAACATGAGCATTGTTCAATTCATATCTGATTCTCATTTGAGAACCATTGGCAGAAGCAAGTTTTTCAGTAGATTTTTCAAAATATTTGGAAGGGATCAATCCTTCCTGGATACAGTTTAAATCAGCACCAGAGTCAATCAGGGCAATAACATCAAAATGATAATCATGGGAAACAATAATTTTGACTTTAGTAAACCATTTTGGAGGAAGCATTTTGTTAATAAGAGTGATATGAAAGTCAACAGTACCAGCAATAATTTGGGATTGGTTGTTATTATCATTTTTGTCTTTTTTTTTTAATCCAGTTATTTCTCGATTAACAGCAACAATTTCATGCTGGAGATCATTGATAGTTAATTTCTTTTTATCAAGTTTGGTGAGAACATTAATTTCTGGTAGACCAGTATCAAAAACATTTTTTGCATCAATAGAAGAGGATAGTTCAGAATCTGTATCAAAAACAGGTTCTTTACCATTTCTTGAAATAACAGTTGCAATATTAGAAGTAGAAGTAGTGCCTTCAGTTTTAACTTTTAAATCAGAAAGCATTTGTTCAACAATGTCAAGAGTTTTTGACTGAGAAGTTTTAAAAGCAATTTTTTCTCTTTGACTGGGTAAATCAATCAAAGGTTTCTCAGTTTTTGCAGAAGCAGTTTGTTCAATAATTTTTTCTTCAATACGGTCAAACTGTTGACCAATAATATGCAAAGACTCATTTGTAAAATTGTTTTGTTCAATAATTCCAGAAGCAGGAGTCTCAGCATCAGCAATTTTGAAAGGAAAAGCTTTCACTTCCATCTTTTGACAGGTTATCATAACTGTCTCAAGAGGAGGATGGCTAGACCTTACAACAGTTTTGTCTTGTTTAACAAAATTTGATTTTTTGATCACGTTCAAATGATTTTGTTGAATAGGATCTTTTGAAACGTAATGATTTTGAAGAAAATCAAAGAACAAAATATTTTTCTTTAACAAAGTCATTTTTCTTTAACAAAATATTTTTCGTTTAATACGATCTTTTTCAGATTGAGGGAAAGTATCACGGTAATACTTTCTTATCTCTTTGTGTTTAACAGAAAGACTTTCTTTATACAAGTAAACTAAATCCATTTCAAAACTTTTAGGAAGAGCAGTCAAAACTCTTAATTGGTTTTGAAAAATAGGAGGTTCAACAGTTGCAAAATCAGAAGCAACAGGAGACACAGACTTTGTATCTTCTTCTTCTTCAGCAGGTTTTTCATCTTGTTTGGTTGAATAGAAAGCAGTGCTAATTTGGGAGTTATCACTTGAAACTCCTTTTAGCTTCAAATCAGGTTTAACAAAAATTTTTTGTAAATATTCATCAAGATCTTGATCTCTTTTGGAAACACTTTCAGATCCAGCAAAGGAATGTCTTCCTACGTTGATTCTCAAAGGTTTTTTATCAAGAAAACTTATTTTAACAGTTCCATCAAGATATTGTTGAATATTTGTGAGATCAGTTTCATGGTAAATAGGTTTAGCAGGAGGCGAAACGTTTTCTAATAACCATTCTTTAGGAAGGTTTACGTCTTCCCAACGAATCATTTTTGGAACTTCAATTTTCGCATCAGAAGTTGAACATTGGATTAACATGGTTTTACCAGAAGGATCTTTAATATGAGCAGCTCGAGGATTCAACTGAGAACCCACAAGTCTGTAGTAAATTCGGTAAATAAGAGCAAAAGGTTTACTACCTTCATCCATATCATAACCAGAAGTTAACACATTCAAAGTCAAAGCTTTAACAATATTAGGATCATCAAGAGCAAGATAGATATCAGGGTAAACATCAAAGTAAATAGGACCATCATACAAAGATGCAGTAATCATGCCAAGAATGCTATCTTTAAAATTTCTAAATCTAGCATCTCTTAAGCACATCAAAGCAGAAGCATTAATACCTTTTCTTGTGAGAGGTTTAACAGCAAAGTTTAGTAGCAAGAAATTCGTTAATATTCTTTTTTGAAAACAAACAACATTTTTCATGGTGTCTGGAAATAGAAAATGTCTGTTCAACAGTTCTTACTCGGTACTGAGAAAATCCAGTATTCTCATGCCAAGAAGTATTGTAAATATTTTTAATATTAACCTTGGGGATATTCCATCTTCAGAAATCTGGAATTTCTCTCTCTTCAACAACTTGATCATCTTCATTGACAATATCAGGAGGACACTCAGTCCTGGAGCTAATAGAAGAGTTGGATCTCCACATCTTATCCATATTATCCAAATTTTAATACTCAATTATCATGTTTTTCCTCACAGCCGTTGCATTTTGTAACACATACCCTAAATAACCTTATATCCTTTCTCACGCCCTACACGCCCTCTCTGGCTCAAACGGGCCTTACTGAGATCCGATTCGAGGAATTCACTTTACACCTAGGGTGGCGCCAACGACAACAAGTACGAACACAGTAACAGAGTACCAAAGGATCAGATCGATACGAACAAGGGAGCAAGAGAGAGAGAGAATCCACGGTAGAGCTGTAGAAACTAATAAGTGTTTTAATTGCAATACCAAATGCTTTCCTAGGGATTTGCTGAATGGCAGAACACATTTAGATTATGACAACATTATCAACAACTGAAAATTTTTCACACTCATTTAGTCAGGAAATATTAACATTTTGTCTTGCACCTTCACATTTAAAATAATTGGTGGCACAACAAATGTCAGTTCTGCAACTATAGACATTAATACACTAAGCACCAATTTGGCTTGTTTCTACTAATTTACCAAAAATATCCAGTTGCCAAATGTTTCTACTTAAGCATTTGACATTTTCTGGTAGTTCTGCATATGTCACCATAAACATGTAACAACATGGTGTTAACCTATCAAAGTACATCCCCAGCTTAAGAAGTTGATCTAGAACTAAGTTTTCCAAATCCAAGAAAAAATTCATAGTATACAACCATAAAATCTACAATATTAACAAGTGAAACATTTAAACATATAAAGAGGCCAAATTTTCATTATCTCAACAAAATAATGAATATAATGACTATAAACCAAAAACATACTCCCAAGTACCCACCTAGCTCAATGTTAAGCTCCAGTGGTTGTGGTTCTTTAGCTGGGGTCTTTCCACCATTAGCAATTTTGTCTCCTTTTCCCCCTTTGCTTGAATAGCCTTTATAATATTTAAAAATAAAAAAGAGAAGCTCATTCAAGGAAAATCAACACAAGAGGTAATCGATCATTGATTGTACAAGGAAAGGTAAAATTAACATAAACAGGCAACAACCAAACAAAACAATCAACAAAATTGGACCTTTTGGAAATGGAGTGTCATCCTTCCCTACATATTTTGGTGAAGAAAGAGTTTTAGGTTCAGGAGAACCTATAAAAGCAAGACCACCAATTAGAGAAAATTAATGAATATGATTAAGTTTCCTTCAAATGATTGTTCAAGATTAAGCATATTTATGACTAGCATATTCCAGTAACAAACTTAATATACACTAACGGAAAAGAAGAAAACATTAACCTTCAAAATTGATATGAACTTTCCTTCCATACTTAAACTTCATTGAGCTGTCATCCTTTCCTTTAAAACTATCTTCCTTTCCCTTTGATTTCAAGGTTGCTACACCCAAGAATTTACACAAAGAAACAAGTGTATTCAAAACATTATGTTACCACTGATTGGTCTGACTGGTACATGCAGTTAACCAGGGTCCCAAATCCAACTAATACCCATTTGAGAAGTAGCAGTCATCCAAATTCCTCATCCTACAAGAGTGTTGTGACACAAACATGCTCAGCTAAACTAAACTTAGATAAACCAAATTTATTATCATTTAACTTCTTCAACTATAATTTTTTTGCCCAAGCCTACTACTTTCCATTGACCTTACGAATAAAGTCTCGTAATCAACATGACTATAACATGTGTCCCTCTCCAGTTTTTTCTCAGAGTTACAAGTTATGCAATTTACACAGACAAGATTACAACTAAAAGAATTAAGAAAAAAAGACCAATTTCAAAATAAATGAGAAATAGCTAAATTACTTGTACCAAAAAAAATCTATAGCTTAAAGGTCAAACGAAATCCTAAGCACTGAATCAAAAGAAATGGACAATAATTATTTACAGATTTTTCAAAACCAGCATCAAAATCTCAGATCAAATACTTTCACAGAAGCTCAAAACTTCATCATCCAATCCTTGTGCTCCACACAAAACAAAAATAAAAGCCAGTGCTCATTTCCATAGTGTGGGCGCAAGCAGGGAAACAAAAATCAACAAAAACAGCATCACAAAAAAAAAAAAAAAAAAAACCCTCATAGGTACCCATGCTTAAATTGATACTATTGAAATACTACACCATCAACACTTATCAACTCTATAATGTACCCATAATCATCCTCAACATTCAAACTCTGTAATGCACCCCCAATCCAACAACAAAAATGCTAGAATCCTTAGGATAATACCTCCCCTGTAGCTAAGTCCAACCTAGATTTCAAACAAACCCACCTCCCCAATTTCACAAACTGTACAGCAAAGCTCCTAAATATATATATATATATATATATATATATAAATTACAAACTAAATTCACTTTTCAAATTCCTTTTATCACAGAACAATGAAGAAAAAATATAAACAAACCAAAATAAAAATGAGAAAAATAAACAAAACCAAAAAGACTAATAAATCAAAACAAAAAATGACAAAGATGTAAGTGGGAATGCGAAAAAAGAAGAACTTACAGAGGAGTGGGAATGCAAAGGGTCGCTGGTAGGGAATGCGAAGGACCGTCGCCGATAGGGAATGCAAACTAAACAAAAATGCATATACCCATTACTGTATCAAAAAAAAAAAAAAATTACCAAAAGGAACTAGAATTATTAAACAAAAAAATTAACATCAAGCATTTAGAATCATTAAACAAAAAAACCCAAAGGAACTAGAATCATTAAACAAAAATTAACAAAAAAATTAACTCAAAAGAAAAAAAAAATACCCATTACATGTTGGGTGGAAGGCGAAGGGTCGCCGGCTGGGTAGGAGGCGAAGAGTCGCCGGCTGGGTGGAAAGCGAAGGGTCGCCGGAAGCTTCGCGAACGGCCGGCGCGCTGAAGCGTCGCGAACCGTCACGAGCTGAAGCGACGCAAACCATCGCGATCTGAAGCCTCGCGAACGGCCGGCGTGCTGAACCGTCGCGTGCTGAAGCGACGCGAATCGTTGCGATCTGAAGCTTCGCGAACGGCCGGCGGGCTGAACCGTCGCGATCTGAAGCATCGCCGGTAAATGGCAACGGTAACGGCGAGGATAAACGGCGACGGTAAATGGCGAAGGAAAACGGCGATGGTAACGGCGACGGCTCAGGGATTATTAGTGACGGTAAGGGTATGAGTTTAGGAGAAAATGGGATTGGGGATGAGTTTAGGAGAAAATGGGTTCAGAATAGAAAATGGGTTCACGAGAAAATCTAAAGAAAATGAACAATTGGTAAGGATATTTATAGTGGTCTTTAGCAACGATTTAATCCGTCGCTATTTCCACCTCTTCGTCGCAAAAGGTAATAGGATTTTAAGCTTTTAGTGACAAATTTCAGTTTCGTCACTAAAGACCCAAGCTTTGTTGAGATTTTTAGAGATGAAATTCATATTTCGTCACTAAAGCTTACTTTTAGTGAGGAATTGTGATTTCGTCACTGAAAACATGGAAGTACAAAACTATATTATTTTTAGTGATGAAAATATTTCGTCACTAATTCTTCCTTATAGTGAAGAAAATTATTTTTATCACTAATATTATCCACAACAATACCTACAGTGACAAAATATTTCGTCACTAAAAATTTCAACTTTTAGTGACGAAATATTTCGTCACTATAGATTAATTCAACTTGCACCAAAATTTCCCTACGCTGGTGCCCATTTTTCAGATCACAATAGTGACAAAATTTATTTTTCGTCACTAAATATTATAATTTTTTTCATTAGTAGTGACGAAATTCATATTTTGTGACGAAATTCATATTTCGTCACTAAAACTGTATTTTTAGTGATGAAAAATATTTCCTCACTAATTTTCGTCACTAAAAATACATTTTGTTGTAGTGTTATTATTAAATTAAGTATTAGAACACTACCATAAATAAAAGCAAATTTATAATCAAATAATCATGAGCATAACACCAAATAAACACAAACTATATGAGAAGAACTTATGGCTTGTTTGGAAGTTTAGAGAGGGAGGAGAGTAGAGGGGAGTAGAAGGAAGGAGAGTAGTAGGGAGGAGAGTAGAGGGGAATGATTTCCCTCTACATTGTTTGGATGTTTTTAAAATTAAGGAGGGGGAAGAGGGTAATTAGCCCTTTAAAAAGGGTAATTTTGTTAATTTAGAAAGGGTAAATTAGGAAATTCATTTGGCCAATAACTTATCTACTCTACTTTTCCTCCAAATCTCTCCAATTTGAAGGAATTAAAAATGAGGGGTTAGAGGTAGTTGAAACCCCTCCAAACTCCTTGAAATCCCTCCCCCTCTTTCCTTAAAAAACTTCCAAACAAGGTAATTAAATTACTCTCCCTTCCTCTACTCTACTCCCCCTCCTTTTTTTAACTCCCAAACAGGCTATTAGAGTTTGAATTCTATTTAGAAAGAGGGACAAAAACAAGTAAATAATAAAATTATACAATATATTTTTTAAATATATTTTTTGGATTGTTGTATTCTAGGGGAGACATGTCAAAGAAGATCTGTATATCGGTTACAAAGTTAAGCCTATAAAAGGCTTGAATCTCCTTAAAGATAGCCAGAGTCGCACTTCAGTTCAAATAGTGTTGTATAATTTTTCTCTTCTAATTAATAATATTCAGAAGTATTCTTCAATTAGTTTCTCTGTGTTATTTGCCCTATTATTGGGCTTGCACCAACATTTTGTTTTAATTTTATAGAATAGAATTTCAACAAATAGAGTTCACTTCACGATGATTGATCTTATTATAAGACAAAGACAAAAGCCAATTTTTGCAAAATATTTAAAAGCTTGTTTTTAGTTTATAACTGAGTAATTACTTGGAAAATAATGGTATACTTTTAGCAAAATATTTAAAACATTGTAGTATTTTCTTTACCGTATTTCTTCTGAAGTTTTATGTCACAATTTTAAGAACTAAAGAATTTAAAATCTAATCCTAATATAACTTAAAGTCTTACCTAAAACCGAAACCCAATAGGAATAGGAAACAAAATCTTAAAGCGAAAAAAATAAGTTTCACAAAGTCCTAATTAAACTAAATGAAAAACTAAACATTAATAATAATAGAGTCCTGTCCCAATTAAATCTCTTAAAAATTACAACATTAAAACCAAATAAATTACGAAAAAAATAAGTATAAATAAAAATTAATTTCCAGAACACTCACACAGTCGGTGCAACTCAGTTGGCTTAACTTGCAAACCCTAGCTTGGGGACCAAGCTAACGCAATCTTTTAAATTAATTCTCTCATTACCATATCTTAATTCGTCTAACATAACTCAGTCGGTGTTGTTGTTGTTGTTCTTCTTTTTGTTGTTGCTGTTCTACTCTCTTTGTGAGGTCTTCCGATCATCCACCATGACGGATGCGCTGTTGAAGTGGGCTGATCAAGAATGGAGTGAAGGAAATCAAAAGAAAGCCTATGAACTCGTAGAGATGGCCATCAAACTCGACCCTTATTTTGGAGGCGTGGCAAAGTACTACACTGCCTTATATATCCACTATGCCGGCGAGTACAGGAAGAACAAGGTTGGCGGAGTTGATCTCTACGCAGTCATCGGCTTCGCGGAGGCTGATCACCCATCAATCACTCATGACTCCATCAAAGAAAGGTATTGCAAGTTCGCAAAGTTGGTGCATCCCAACGAGTTTCCCTCCCCAATGGCAGATGGCGCTCTCCAACTCATGGACATGGCGTGGGCAATCCTGGGTAACGACTATAGCAGAGAAGACTATGATGTTTGTGTTGGTCTGCGTTGTCCAAAGCCAAGGCATATTGATATAGTAGAGGAGACTAAGAGTGCTACTACTGATCAGAGGCCAAAGGTGGTTTATGTGAAAAGGTGTGCTTCTCTTGCGGCTAATTAGTGATCGGATGCTCCGAGTAAAAAATAGGATTATTGTTTTCCTAGTTTGTGTCTGTACAAAGAGAAAGATTAGAGTGAACGAGTATCTCGTATACATTTATGTAAAGATTCTTTGAATATTCAATGAAATTTTAGATGTTTTTAGCAAATTTTCATAGCGAAACAAATTGTCCATGGTTTAGCAATACATTGGTTATTAATAGTGATGTGCGTCTAATACATCAATCCAATTAAAATTTATCCAACCCAACTCAATGTTGATTTTTGTGTATTGCTGGTCAGTTACGTTAGACCTATTTTCACCCATCATATATATAATTTTATCTTATAACCTCTTTTTTTTTTTTTTTTTTTTTTTTTTTTTTTAAGTTTTCTTGTTTGATTTATTTTGGTATTTTTAAAATCTGATTTGATGAATTTGTAAATTTGCAACATAATTTGGACGGATTATTTAATATAGTTTTATTTTTTAAAACAACTATGGTGCTGTTGATCATGAATGCATTAA
This sequence comes from Lithocarpus polystachyus, assembly GCA_033629205.1. Lineage (NCBI taxonomy): Eukaryota > Viridiplantae > Streptophyta > Magnoliopsida > Fagales > Fagaceae > Lithocarpus > Lithocarpus polystachyus. The sequence continues at coordinate 90,799,093 of CM066166.1, forward strand.
CTGGCAATTGAGTATGCTCTGAGTCTCTGACCTTGTGAACTGCATTTAGGAAAAGAATAAAATTTTCACCGAACAATTTCATCTCCAATGTCATGCCTCTCTCTCAAAGTACTACAAAATATTTTATACAAAATTTTAAGAATGTTCTTATTTTTAAGCTGGTGTAAAGATAAAATGAAATTTCCCCAAATTTCCTTATTTCTTAACTTTCCTCGATGATTAATTTAAATTCATAGGCAATTTGGCCATAAATAAAACAGATATATCATATAAGAAAGTGCCATAAATTTGACATCTGGCATGAGACCAGCCCACCATAACATTACCCATTTACCTGTCACAAGTAAAATTTTCTCATGGGACTTGGCAGATCAATAAAGTTGGAAAAAGGAAAATTATGCTGTTACAGAAACAGAACACTTGTACTTGCTGCATGAATTTGATTCTCAATTAGGGATCTTTTAGCTAAGTTGATTAAAAAAGATTGGGAAAAAAACAAAAGCTGATATTCCAGCCAGGAACAGAGCTAGCAGTATTGAACTCACTGCCACCAATGTTCCAGGACTGCTAAAAGCAAAATCAAGCGTGCATGTAAACTAAGTAGTCTAATCTCCGCTTTTCATTGTCCAAGGCCAATTTTCATTGTTTTCAATAGCTATAAAGTTTCAATTTATCAAGACCAACGTGAAGGAAGATGAAAATCTCAGCAACGAGTGACAAGGTTGCAAAGTCTGCATTAATTGTTAGACAAATTTGAAATTTAGCAGTAGACAAATGGGTTCAAATGGCAGGAATGACTTCTAAGATCGCATACTTGGTAGTAGTGCTGAAATTACAGCAAATGGATTCAATTCGCTGGAAAAACTCATGTTCAGACTTCAGACTTTACACTATTGGGAGTCCTCTACATATAGTTTATCTTAAATTACTGCAAATTTGAGTAATCATGTGTTACATGGGGGTGAAGAGAGAGGGACTGTTGATCATGATATAAAGATTAGGATTATGAATTATTGGAACATCCCTGAGCATGAGTATGGTCTTGTTCTTAGCGTGAGTAGAGGGTCTGCTTTTAAATTGCTAACTGAATCATACCCTTTTTATACAAACAAAAAATTGTTAACAATGTTTGATTACAAGACTTAGTCTGTGAATTCAATGGCTTAGAGTGCTACAGAGATAGGTGCTAAGGGTGGTGCATTGTTCAAATGGCCAGCTTTGAAATTGTTCTCCACTATGTTAGAAGCTTAAACAGGACTGGAGAACGGAAAATATGTTATGGGGATATGCTCATGTATTTGAGCTAGTCCACATTCTACACAGAAAAGGAAGAAAAGTGGGAAAAAGGAGAAGAATAAGAGAGAGTTAGTGCTTAGTGGTTAATTCTTTGCATGGGTTCAGTTGTTAGTGGGTCTGTGGGTACACTCGGATAATTTGAGCTTTTGCTGTTGGAGCTGCAGCATTTAAAATGTTTGAGACAATTAAAGGGAAGCCACAAATAGATGCTAATTAAGGACACTGGTGGACAGTGCAACTACTGAAGAGATAAGAGCTGCTGCTGAGCTTGCCAATGCTCTAAATTCGTAGATAAACTTCCCCAGGTTTAATTCTTCATATAATCTTTTTTTTTAAATGATTTATTAGTCTGCAATTCCTTTTGGAATTTTATATATTTTTTTTTATACTATGACAAAACCCTACTGGGATTTCATAATGTGGTTTTGTGTCTGACGTATTCGGGGACTAGACACAATTGTTGGTGAGCAGGGAACTCATCTATCTGGGGGCCAAAAGCAGAGATATCATCTAGGTAATCATCTCCAATTAGTTTTGAACTGTTGAATTATTTTCTTATCATTGTCTTTTTGTATTCTATATAAACCCAAGCCTATACGGGTTCTATGTAATGCATCTAAAATTATATCAATAAAGTCTCATTTAACTTATCCTACATATATAGTATTAGAGCAGGTTGATCCAGACCAGTGAATAATCTTTCATAGCTTCAGCATTTACATTTTTGTTACCTCCAAACCTCTCATCTAATGAAAGCTATATCTATCCTCCCCAAGTCCAACTTCACACACTTTCATCCATTCATGCATTCACAGAATCCATAAATGTAATTTTTTTAATCGTCTTTTCATTTGAAGATTCTGTCATCAATTCTTTGGGCATTACATTTTGAAGTTGTTCAAGTTTCTCTCTTGTTACATCTTTCTAGAAAAACCTGTTCCAAAATCCGTATCTGCCTTATTCTCTCTCTTTGTTTGAATGCCAATTGTTGAAATGAAGATGATTCCTTATTCTCTCTCCAAAATCCATTTTTATTTCAGACACCAAAGTCCAAGAAATCTATAGTGATTACATCCTTAGTTTCTCCAAATACCTAAACTCTTTTAAAGAAGAAAAATAGTTGAAAGAACCATCCACTTCCTAGTATTCCCCCTCCTCTCTATTAGGCCAAAATATATATAGAAGAATAGAGGAGACGGCACAGAGCAAAACTACATGTTTTAGCCCAACCCACGTACCATCCATACAAGGAGAGATTTAATCACAGGAAATGTCCATGCTCTTAATAGAAACTAGAGCAGCATATTTAAGACATATCTTACTCCATTTCTGGCCAAGGGCACATAGAAAGCAGTTTAAGCCGCATATTGTGAGTTTGTGCCTAGACGTTCTTGGCAACAAACATTGCATTACACATCACAAGGATGGCACGTGAAGCTCTCAAAATAGAACCGCATTGTTTGAAGGAGTTAAAGCAACCAACACATCAAATTACTTGAAGAGTCGAAGAAAGAGATTCAAAAACATTGGCAGGATGACAAAGGCGAAAGGAAAATTATGAAGTAAAAAAATATGCCATAATTTTCTTGTGTCAGTTAGCCGCACTACGGGAACTTGAGAGTAGTGGTCTGTATTTGATTGAAACCCAAAAAGAAATCTACTGCACAGCTCATTGACCCTCTGGGGAACAACAGTATCTGTTTATAAATTTCCTTTTGCTTCTTTAAGCCCCCCCTGGATTTGAAACGATCTTCATCACAAACAATGACAATCCTCTCCAAAACTGATGCACTTTCAAGAAAAATCTTTACTGCACGCATCTCTTCTTCATCTCCATGATATTCAGAAATTTTAATATTCTTGAGGTGTGTCAAAAAACATGTAGGCACTGGATCCAATACCCTATCATAATCTTTATCATATCTGGGTAGGCAGAACACCTACATGGTTTCCAAACAACACAAAATTAGCTACAGTGGCAATTCATAAGTAGTCGGGGCACTGTAATAAAAGTTGCAGTTCAAACAAAGTTAACATTTGAAAACCAAGAAAGTCAAGAAAAGGAGAGTTTTCGGAGTATGGTTTGTACTGCTCCACAAGTAAATAAGGATTCCACACTTTCCAAGCTTAGTCTGGTCAATTTGTAAAATACAGGCACATGGGCAAGTAACTCTTCTGCACGATTCAGAACCTATGATAACAGAAAACATCACAAGAAGTTACAATTGAATTGATAAAAGAAATGGCTGCTACAAGTCTTGGTAACAATCTACTTCATTTCTTTAGAAGACTTAAATAGACACATCAACTATTGAGGATGAGTTGTAGAAGCAATAACCATTTATGAGTTCATCAAAAGAAAAGGATTTCAAACTATTTCCAAATATCACAACTTAACAACCATTTATATCATTTTGATCATCTGCGTCAGCATTCAGGTCATCTTTTTCATCATTTTCATCATATTTTTCAGTGATTAAGTATCTATCACTTATGAACAACCTTTCATGCATTGGGGAAGAGATACAAACAGCCTTGAGATTTTTCCAAATGCAGTCAACTATAGATAAGTCCTCCAGGATTGGGCCACCGTAAGAGCTTTTGTGTTGAATGATCATCGGAAAATATAACTTTCTCAAGAGTCAATATCTTGAGACTAGAAAAACTAATACTTGAAGGGAGCTTGAGAGAATGGAACGTGTGAAGTGTCAATACTTCTAATGATTCACAAGTAAATAAGCAAGGTGGCAATGCTAACAATTCCTGAAGTTTCTAAGATACAGATTTAACACTTGAACCTTATGCTTCACAACAGAATAAATCCATGCGTTAATGTGAGAAGTATCATATTGCACATTACATGACCCAGAATTTTTTTATATTTGAAGGATCAGGAAGTTCAAGAACTATATCAACAAATTTCATGAACGTCATTCTCCTATCCAGTGGCCCTTCATTAAAATCAAGTTCGGGGATGGATGTCCATAGGTATTTCCATCTTTTTGATAATATGTTCGTTCGGACAACATTTTTGGTTGAAAGGTATGACAAAATGTGCTGAAGAATTGGGTCTGGTAAATTGTTGATTCCCTTTCTGCTCTTATTAGCATTCTGTTTCTTTCTGAACTTTTGTTTCTTGGCGTTGTCTAAGGGAAAACTTACAACCATAATATTGATGACTCTCCTACACCACATAACCCATTGTCAAATTAGTCTTTAGATGTCATAACAGCACCTTTTTTCATTCTGAGTTCCAGAGAAGAATAAGCTTGTGTGTATGCCATCGAAATATTGACCCATAAAATAATTTTCAGGAACTTTTTGTGAAACAAACAAAGATGCTTTACAACAATAACTACAATATCCAAGCCTTTAGTGAATGCCATTGGCATTGCTTGGTCTGCTTTATCAGGAGAGCCAGGGTTTGAAGCCCTCCTAAAATTATGAAGTCAGCTATAGATGTATTCTTTTCCACAATTTTTTTCTGATCTGCTTGTTTCAATGGAAAATCATGTGCGAAAATAGTTTTTCACATTTTTTAGTGTTTGGTAGTATAAAAAAAATAAGTCAAAGGAAAATTATTTCTAATTAACATAAAAAAATATAGCTTACTTTTCATTAATTGTTATCAACTAATATTTTTAAGAGATCATTTTTTAACTTATTTAAGATTGTTATAGAAGAAAAACGAGATAGTTTTATAAAAAATTCCTTTTGGAGAATGACTTATCTTTTAGACAACATTAACGTCAGAACAGACACAATTAATCTCAACAACCGTAGATGCTTATTAATTATTAAAAAAAAAATTTTGGAAAACTAATAATGGAAATTTTCAACATTCTGAACCCTACCCATTTTTTTTTCTTTCTAATATTTTCTGTGCTTCTCTTTTCTCATAACAAATGGAAGAAAAGCTAAAGCAAACCTAAAATACTAATCCCTCACCCCCATGCATTTACCGATTATCCTGAATACTCATAAAAGTTGTCAAGTCCAAAACTTTCTAAGCAAAGTGAGAAAAAAATTCACTCAACATCACCATCAAAACTAAGTTCAGAGACCCACATAGTAATTCTTATTCATTTGCGGACAATAAACAAATTAAAAAAAAAAAAAAATAGTACAGAAACTGACCTGAAAACACTTTTATTTATGGTTCTGAAAGTTAACCCAGTCCTGAAAGAACAACATGAGGCACAAAATGTTGGTTTTGGATTGGGTATTTTTTCTGTCTCTTCTGACCAAAACTTTTGATTTCGTATTAAATTCGACTTATCTGCTACTTTTTCAATGGAAATTTTCTTTTGTTTTATCGAGAAACTGTTGCATCACCCACTAATTAAATAAGATATAGAGATTAAATCTTACTATCACTTGTCATTTTATATTTAAAACAACAAGAGATATCTAGTAAGAAATATACTAAAAGTAAGTCAAACCCTTATACTAGTACGCTCTATCATGTGTGAGAAAAATATATATTAGAGGTTGAATTTTATCTAGAAGCGTTATAAATGTTTTTTTGATAATTAAAAAAATGGATGGAGTGCAACCTAAGTTGGAAGACGAGTTTACAAATAAAAAAGTTGGAAGACGAGATGCAAATAAAAAAATAAAATAAAAAAGGTGTAGTCATATATAATATGGCAACAATAAGATTGATGTATCATTACTAAAACATCATGAATTATTCTAAGGACACAACTTTTAGCACAGTTTTGTAGCAAAAGGCGAGTTGTGATTGTTAAGAGTTTGTCCCCACATAACCCATTGACATACTTTTACCAATCACAACTCACAATGTGGCGAGTTATGGCACAAAATTGTGTCAAAAGTTGTGTCCCTAGCATTATTTAAACATTATAGGATGACTGTGAATCCTTTAAATTGTTTCAAAACACATAAATGCATTATAGTATTAAAAATAAAAATGTAAATTGCACAATTTTAAGTTTGACGAAAATTCATTTCAAATCTCTAACTTCATTTTCGTTCATTAAGTTTTAAATTTACTAAATTCAAATCTTTCATCTAATTTTATTAAAAAATTGTTGTTAAGAATGCAATTAATTAATGAAAAAATATATTTAAAAAAAAATCTCACATAAAAAATCTATAAAATACCTTTATTAATTTTATAATTTTTTCATGTAAGAAAAACATATTTTGCAACTGAAATTTTTAATGAATTTGGACGTAAATTCTAAATTGAATAAGTTTGACATTTAGAAGATTCAATTGACCAAAAGTAAAGTTAGAGAACTTAAATGAATTTTAGTCCAACTTAGATGGTGCAATTTGCATTTGATCCTAAAAAATAAGGGAAGTTTTTATTATACACATGTTGGATCCACACACTGTTCAAATGCACTCCCAAAAATTGAATAGACATTTCATTTTGAGTTACGATACCAATTGTCATTTACAAGGTGGAAGCTTATTTGGATTTTTATTGATTTGACGAATTTTATTTGGACCACCTTTGTCACGTTACAAAAAAACAATTAGATAGGCCAAAAATGTATTGACCATTTTGGCAAATCAATTAATTAATTATCCAAGTTAATTAATTAAGTCAATTTAACATGCAATAGCGTGGTAACACAAACAAATCACCAAATAACCAAATGCAACAGAAAATAAATTTAACGTAGGTGATTTGTTTACGAATGGGAAAAACTATCGAGGTAAAACCCCACCGGGTGAATTTAAAGTCACTATTCCCTAGAATCCACTATTATCAATAACAAGCAGTTACAAGTAAAAGGAATCCCAATACACAATACCAACTTACAGTTGAATCCTTACCCCAATACCCAATTAGACTTGTATTGTAGCGGCAATCTCTCCATTCAATGCACGAATCCCAGTACGTGACTAACTAATGATGCATAGATCCCAATACGTGATTAAAATACCAACTTGAGAAAGATTTTAGTTACAAAGTTCTTTAGTTCATCAACAATGAAGATTTGAAGCTTCTTAGTCACAAAACCCTTGGCGTAAAAATGCGGTAGCTTCTACAGAAAAGATGATGAATTAGAGCAATTTCTGTCTCCGGTCACAATATGCATGGTGTGCTGTCACAGGCAACCAAAAATAAAACCTATACTCCTAAAAACATATGTAGTAGTGTGAGTAAGGATCGTTCCCACGGAGAGTATCTAGCCTAATTTTATGCCACGTGAATAAGGAAGGGGGGGGGGGAGTTTGAGTATAATGAAAACAATTTTAAGAAAAACAACTAAGGAATAATTCAAATTAAAATATCGAAATCAATCAAAAGAACAAACCTTGGTCCAAGTCAACATCCACCACCGAAATTTTACAACTGATCATTGATGCAAATATATATCAATTCACACTTTGAATATTCACCGTTGGAATTATTTCCTATCTCTCCTTAGTTGCAGTTAATTAGAAAACAAGCGATCTAATTAACCCTAACTACTAAACAACCTAAGACAAGCGCTAAAGGTTTAATCTAGTAGCAGCCTTAAGAATTAGAGGGATCGATGAAGCTAAACAACACAAGCACAAGCGGTTGTATTTAATTTAGTTGGGCGTTCTTCCTAAGATCTAATAATTTCTGACGCAGCAAATCATTAAATCTTGGTTGCTTCACAAATTAGAGAGATCAAACAACACTACAAAAAAAATGCTCAATAGCGACCAAGAATTTTTGACGGACCCAAAAAGCCCTCTCAAAAAATCTTATTTGCGATGGCAAAGTAAAGCCCTCGCAAATACTTGGTAAAATGTGAAATATTTGTGACCAACAAAAAAAGCTGTCGCAATTATGTGTTATAACCGTCACAAATACTAATATTTTGGAGGGAAAATTTCCCTCCATATTATTTGCGAGGGACAATTAAAAATCTCTCGCAAAAAGTGTATTATTTGTGACGGTTAAAAAAAACCGTCACTAATACTAAATTATTTGCGAGGGCTAGGATTGACCTTCACAAATAATCATTAAAATGTCAAAATTTTTGGAGGGAAATGTTCCCACCAAATTATTTCCGAGGGACAATAAAAATCCCTTGCAAAAAGTTTATTTTTTGTGTGGGTTAAAAATATGCCCTTACAAATACTAAATTATTTACAAGGGCCACAATTGACCTTCGCAAAAAATCATTAAAATGTTAATTGTTTTTGGAGATAAAGGTTATTCTAAAATTCAAAGAAAAATAAAAAGAAATGCATAAACATATTGCACTTTGTATTCTTTAGATGAACCTTTTGTTTACATTCTAAAAGAAAAACATTTTATATACATCCTATATAAGAAAGATCTGTCCTTATTTTCTAAATAATTGTACCTATAAAAAAAATTGATAGCACTTTCAACTTCAAAATGGTAGCCTAAAATTCAAGAATTTCACCCTTTTGTACTCTCTCTCTCTCTCTCTCTCTCTCTCTCTCTCAAAAGTGAATAAAAATTTATTTTCATTAAAATAATGCATAAAAGATGAGTTCATAGATCAAATAGTAAATTACATCCAATTGGCATGAAAATTGGCATACATGTTAAGAACATATAGAACGTGTAATCCAATGGTTGGATTTTCAAAATATAAATTCAATAATAAGTTATTGGGTGGTGTAATATTTTTTAGAGTTACGTCAGGTGTAACTTGAACCCAACTCTATATTTCTTAATTCGATGTAAATTTTGACAAATCTACCGTTAGATTAAAATCCACTTCAGCATCAATAACATGATAGGAACTCAGTGATGTTCAACCAGTTTGGCAAGAAAAAAATAGAGATGCATGGATGGACTATTTCATGAATCCTGTTTAATTGTCCCAGTGTGCTTAAAAAATCCACTATTTGTTGCTCTTTGAAATTCAAATCAGAATTTGAAATGATGAATGATGATTTGTGAGAAGAATAAATTAGACTGGATTTATGAAATTTATTTAATCAGGCTCATGACTGTCTGGTTGGTGCTTTAGTTAAAACCCATCAAATGGTGGGTCGCAATTCATTCTTTTTCTTGTTGATGTGTCAGGACTAGAGTCAGTATGTGAAAGTTCTGAACTCCTTGCCAAGATCATTTTATCATACTAACAATTTGCCACAACAATGGGGAATGTTACTGATTTGTTTATTTGTAAATCATAATGCGTGATTATTTCAAGCCTTTTTTTTTTTGGTATTTAATAATAAGAATAATTGTTAATAATATTAGTAAGCACCTTATTCATTTCATAGTACGTTGAAACTGAGTTCTTTTTTTGTTGGATAGGTGAGGTAGTATCTATTATGCTTCCTCGTACCATTGCATCAATATGGCCTCTTCCATTTGGTTTATTACTTCCGCAGGCAGCTGAAGTGCATTCACCAACACATATTCCTTTTTCATGTTCAAGTCCTTTATTAGGTGTACATGATGTACACCGTCGTAGGAGAGAGACCAGTCATTGCCCACAACATAATCTCAATTTTCTGAGTGGATCTGATTATAATTATAAGGGAGACACTGGTTCAATATCTTCACATCTAATTCTGAAAGATCCACTGGAGGAACCACAGGTATGCGATTTCTGTTTTACTCTTGTTACTCCGATATTCGCTTTGATAAGTCATATATATATATATATATATAGTATGTGCTGAGTCCCATGTTCATAACTTGTGCCCGTGGTCCCTTGTTTTTGCTAATGTACACTTGGCTTTTCCAGTTCTATGTTTCTTCTTGATTAATAAATTTTGTTATTGAAAATGTCAATTGACTTTTATTGAAGAGAGAGGAAAGTTGAACATAATGAAGGAATTTGATGAAAGAACAATATGGACTAGTGATCAGATTCCTCTTATGGCATCATTCAACAAAGGTTTCTTATGCCTCTCTTGTAGGTGCAAATGGTAGGATGGTTAAGGAATTGAAGAAGTTACTTTCCTATCTCAGGTCCTACCTCGGTACACACTGCAATGTGAGTTCCAGTCATTTTCTCTTATATGACATGCTTGATTTTTGTAAATGTACACCATGTGTATTTGTTCTTTTTTGTTGTATTCATCAACTATCATTTCCAATTCCTGCAATTTGGATTTTGGAGGCTATGAACAATTTTTCCATTGTATAAATTTAATTTTGAACCAAATGACAAATGGGTACTTTTTTTTTTTTTTTTTTTTGTATTTTAGAATAAACCCATAAAATAATTAGTCATATATATATATATATATATATCTATACTGATATTGATTGAAGCTATTTATTTATATATGTTTTTATAATTAGTTTTATTTATTTTTTACCTCGTATATAGGCAAATACAAACTTTTGTATCTTATTGAAAATATATATATTGTGGTAATTTTCAGAACACTATAAGGAATGTTAAATGCGGAAATTTTGTAGAGTTCTCTGATGTGAGTTTTAAATGCATTAGACTTGTAGTGAGCTGAAAATCTATAGATTACTTGAAAAAGTTAATTAGGATGACGATGTTGACAACATATTTGTTCAATTTCAATTGTTTGGCTTGAGATTTGCTTTAAGTTGTGTTGATATTTCTATTTTGTGGCAAGATTTGTGAATCCTTGATATTTCTATTTTACAAGACCCAATG